>CM060468.1:13761257-14213757 GCA_030544235.1 Lepturacanthus savala | reverse complement strand
TATCCATTAGGATGATGACTGCTTCAACCAGCAAGACGGCAACACCTTAAGCTTGAGGACTGCGGCTGTGAATAGGAGACACACCGTTGATGGAACGGTCGGTTCCAGGTCAGGGTCCACCGATTCTGACGCCCGTTTCCATCCGTACCGGCGACAGTTCAGTGACAGTGCGGTGACGACTGCAGGTTGCCTCCAACACTGCTCGTCTCTCTTCGGCTGCCTGCAGGAGGTCTGCAGCCCCGACACCACACACAGCACCAGCAGCGAGGCGCCAATATCCTGGGACCAATATAAAGCCAACATTCAGGTCTCTACACAGATCCCTGTACTGCATGGCATCACCATTTGTTGACTACTTGCAAATTTCTTTCACACCTTCTCTTTTTATTTTTGGCCAAGGATGCATGCTGGTATTTGGGATTGCTGCAACAAATGTGGCCTGGAGGTTCAAAAGACTTTTATCAGCCCAGTTAAAAAGGAGTTAAAACAGGACTTCCTGGCAATAAATTACTGCCTCTGAGTAAAATTCAGCCAAAGTAATTGTTGCCATATGGCAAAGCTATGCAATAGAGAGATATGATGCTTTTGCTTATCCAGGCTTGTAATTTAAACAATAAATGGATATCAGCATGGTTGTTTATCAAATCCTTAAGATTGAGTGGTAACTTTAGACTGTGGGATGGATAATTTATAGAAGAAAACAAACATTGAGCTGCGGCTGTGTTCTTTTTATTAATATTTCAGTGTTTGTACCAAGACCTACCAGCCGAGTCTTCCTGCTTCCAGTCTCAAAGTTATTCATCTTACAGCTCACCCAGCCCTCCCCAACAGGTGAGTGGGTGTGTTGGTTGTGCAGTACAGTTTGCGGATATGAAGGTAACAATCACAAGCTGCAGTCATTAGCAGAACCGGCCTTTCATTGCTTTTAAGGTTATTATATGTGTGTGTATTTTGTACAGGTCTCACCCAGACTGTACCCTACTGGTCAGCAGTCCAACACTTCAAAATACTCTCTGAAAAGTCTCTCCACTCAAGCACAGAAGCAGAGTCCTACACAGCCTCTCTTCCCGAAGCCCATTTACTCATACAGGTATTACATCTCACATCCATCTCAGAAATACAAACTAGTAAAAGTCTATAATTTATACATTTTTTTATTCCCTCACTGAAAACCTCACCTAGCCTAAAATTAATTATTACTTTAAAATGAATATATATATATATATATATATATATATATATATATATATATATATATATATATATAGACTAATAGACTATATACTTCTATAAAGTAGTTTTTCAAAATGACTAATGACTACTAAATAATATATATATTTGATAACTGTATATATTTTGAAACTGTACTCATGTTTTCTGTTATCTCTGGAGAAATCAATCCAATCTTTGTCAATGTCAATGTTTATTCAAATAGCATGTTTTATAGGAAAAGCCAAACAAAGTGCTTTACAGGAGAGAAAACCCAACAAAATAAAACAATCAGCAACATAGTAAACTATAAGTGAAAGCAGCAATAAAAGAAAGACCATTCAATAGCGACAGTAAAAGAAACGCGTGCACAAATAACACAAGTAACTAACTCAGCCAAAAGCTAGGGTGAACAGGTATGTTACGGTGCGTTTTGAAGGAGGTGAGGCTGGTTGCAGAACGCATAGACTGAGGCAGGGCATTCCACAGTGTGGGAGCAGCAACTGTGCATTTGTGTATTGTTTATGCCAAATATAATATAAATATAATGTGTATAAATATAATGTATAATATAATAATACAAATATAATGCGTAATACATCTTATACTGATGTGTTTTGTGTGACTGCAGCATTCTGATCTTCATGGCTCTGAAAAACAGCAAAACGGGAAGCCTCCCCGTCAGTGAGATCTACAGCTTCATGACTGAACACTTCCCTTATTTCAAGGTACCGCACTTCGCGTTTTGCATATTAAATTTAACCAAGGAGACAAATTTCATGCTCATCGGTAGCAACGGAGCTGGAAAAAACTGAACAAAAAAGTAAGGATTTGTGTTGACAAATCCAAAAGACAAATCTAAAGGTTTCAATCTTTCTGTGTGGAGTTTGCATATTCTCCTCGTGTCTGCGTGGGTTCTCTGTGGGTTCTCCGGCTTCCTCCCACAGTCCAAAAACATGCTGAGGTTAATTGGAGACACTAAATTTCCCATAAGTGTGAGTGTGTGATTGAATGGTGTGTGTGCCCCACGATAGGCTGGTGACCATCTGGGGTGTATCCCTGTCTCTCACCTGCAATGTGCTGGGTTTTGGCTCCAGCAGACCCCTGTAACCCTAGTGAGAAATAAGCAGACTGTCTTTTTGACTGACTGTTCTGGCATTAAATGTGTGACTAAATTAGCTAAACCACTGTGGTCTGTTGAATGCAAATCGATAATGTCTAAAATTGATTAACAGCTTGCAGCTGGGTGGTTCTGTCAGGACCGTTTGGAATCTATTAAGACATAAGGCTTGCAGGTAAAATTGTGAAAATGCTCCACCATACGTGTCCCTGTGCTTAAATATTGCTTAAACGACGCAGCTGCAGGTTTGGACCTACGTTTTAACAGTGGACTGATCAAATTCTCAAGAATACTCATTTTCATTTTTCAAAGGACTCTGGTTATCTACAAATCTAAGTTCAGACTCACCTTGGAAAGAGCTCAAAGACATTTTTTTCCCACTTCATATTCAAAAAGGCTGCTAATATATGGCTGCTTTCCAAACAGCTGCCTTTAACATAAAGCATGCTGCAGGGCCAGAAAATACATGAGAAAGAAACCATGTGCTTTGGCATGCAGATATTAGTCTTTGCAGATAGTGAGAAACTGTATATGTTTCATGTTTTAATATTTCCCTCCAGGAAAAGGTGCCATCATATATATATATATATATATATATATATATATATATATATATATATATATATATATGTAGTGGATAATATATTGTAATATAATTAAAATGTAAAAATGTGTAAAAGAAAATGAAAATGATAGGTTCCATTTTTTTTTTTTAATGAAAGGAGTCACAAATACCTAATAACAGTTAACTTTCAATTATTCTGGGCTATTTTTCACTGATCTAAAGGAAGTTAATATTACGTGTAGAACTGAAACAATTAATCAGTTAGTTAAGCAACTAACCAAGAAAAAAATAGGCAATCAAATACTAACTTTTGATCAATAATAAATATGAGTTAATCATTTTTCAGGCCGGATAAAATGCAAGATATTTCTTGAATGTAATGATTTTAAAATCTGGTCATTTTTCATTCCTACAACAAATATGGTTATTGTTGCAATAAACATTTAAAGTCCTGATCATTACTCTGACTGAAATCCTTGAATGTCTTTGTGTTTCTCCTTTTCTGGGTCATTTTTTTGTTTGGTCAAATCGATCTATTTAGAGGTTTTGGAGGTATTTCGGGTGATTGTGACTTTCACTATTTTCTGTCATTTTTGTTTATTCTACTCCATCAATAGAGGCAAACAAGATATTCATTAATTGAGAATTAATAGTGGCAGCCTTACTAACGATAGATCCTTACTTTCCCCCTTGTACCATGGTGTTATAAAGCTTACTTCTGCTTCTCTCTGCCCCTTTCTGTGTTTCAGACGGCCCCGGATGGATGGAAGAACTCTGTGCGGCACAACCTCTCCCTGAACAAGTGCTTCGAGAAGGTGGAGAACAAAAATGGAAACTCGTCCCGCAAAGGCTGTCTGTGGGCTCTCAATCCAGCTAAGGTGGAGAAGATGCAGGAGGAGCTGCACAAGTGGCGCCGAAAGGACCCCCTCACTGCTCGCAGGAGCATGGCCCGACCAGGTGGGTCTTCTAATCATCCTGAACAACATTGCTGCTAAAAGTAAAGGAACCTGCATTGTAATAATTCAGTCAGACCTTGAAACCACATAATTGGCATTTATCTTTTAAAAATATTTTCTGCAGAGGACCTTGATCATCTAGTGGGGGAGAGACCGATCAAGCTCAGACCTTTGCCCTCCTACGCCAACCAAGCTCTGTTCTCCAGGGCTACGGCTGTTTACGGCGCCAGCTCATCATGTCACACACCAACACAGCATGGACTAGCCTGCCTACCCGTCCGGGAGCCACGGTATTCCCACATTCCTCCTCCGTCACGGCAGCCACGTTTCTGTTGTCCCTCCAACACTGCCACCACCACTGCTGGCCACCCCCCCAGTGGCTCGTTTGACTTGGGCTCACCCTGTCGACAGCAGCTTGCAGATATTCCATCCACCGCCGGAAGCCTGAACTCACCGACGGCTCGGAAGATAGCCCTGATATGCAACGCTGCTGAGATGCAGGGCGAATACTGCGCTGATCCGAGGAGCACGCAGGACTTGATGTTGGAGGCGGACGGCCATTACGACATAGACATGCTGAACCCGAGTCTCACCGACCTGCAGCTGCAAGGTAGGACAAGGCCAGAAAAACAAACAGCAGACATGCGTCATTACAAAATTCCTCCAAATTGTCACAAGAAGGAAATGCATCTCATCCTAATTAGAGGTTCCCTCCATTATACATCTGATGTTTTCCCTCTTTTTATTTAGGTAACTTGTGGGAGGAGTTACAACAAGACAGCCTATTCTCAGATTCAGCAGTTGTTACCGCCACAACCCCATCGATGACCTTTCAGACCAGCTGCCGACAGGCCACGCTGCCTGTCAGCTTGAA
Source organism: Lepturacanthus savala (assembly GCA_030544235.1). Lineage (NCBI taxonomy): Eukaryota > Metazoa > Chordata > Actinopteri > Scombriformes > Trichiuridae > Lepturacanthus > Lepturacanthus savala. The sequence goes on along the minus strand of CM060468.1, from coordinate 14,209,033 downwards.
GTCTGAGGTGTCCGAATACAAGTACGAGAACACAGCAAGTGGACACATCTTTGAGCAGCATGGCTGTTTGAATGGGAAGCATCCTGTGGTTTATTCAGGGGTGGAGAGTCTGGCCGGTTATCTGACCTCCTGTACATCCATCTCCTTAATGTGAAGGGATCGTGATCTTCTTTCACTGATCTTTCGTAGTAGTAGCGTGGCTATGTGCCCAGTTATTTGTAGACAATACAGCTAGTTCTAACTGATGTTTGCTGGGTCCAGGCTACAAGGCTAATGGCTCTCATGGCCCTTTCCCATGAGAAACCGGGGTATACCCATCGTTCCTTGCATGCAAATTCACTTTTCTTCTGCAATTCAGTCTGGAAACCAAAGATACAATTTTCCCCTCAGCAATCACAGAATGGGGGAGGGTGCAGCAAGACGATGATTAAACACAGAAGCAATGATAATGATAACTGTGGATCCAATGTGCAATGCCAATTTACCTTGCGATGCAGCCTTAGAAAGTACTCTAGTTGATAGGCCAGCACTGCCCGAGCCTGCTCCTGGAGAACTACCATCCTGCATGTTTTAGGAAGCTCCGTACTCTGATTCACCTCCTGCTCTCCAGGATCAGGATTAGGCATCCCTGTGATAGACATTCGTAGCGCCAAAATAAACAGCGCTGGGCTTTCATGAAATCACGTCTCCAATACTAACAAATGATCGGATGGTTCCCAGGATGAATATCAATGTGCAAATAAAATGAAAAGCGGTCTGGTGTCAGCCAGGCTAGGGGCCCAGTGTAGAATCCTCAATCCCTGTCTTGATATGTAATAGAAAAGGAATGGAGAAGTTGCTAAGAAACAAGAAACACTCGATCTATTCTGCTATCTTCACAGTCTGTTATCAAAAAAGTGGGCAGATAGCCTATTTTAACCCAATAAATTTAGTTTTATTAAACATCAGGGCATTGGCATGAAAAATAATTTGAACACAGATTTTATCATTGAGCACAATCTTAATTTAATGTTTTCAACTGAAACTAGTTTGAACAAATATAACTAATACCACTTCAGTTTTAGGAGTGAAGCAAGAATGAATAAAAAATTGCTATATTTTTGTTTATTATATGTTTTTTTTTATGTGGAGTTCCCCAAGGCTCCAATTAAATAAAGAATCAACTCATCAAATGAAATTTGAGGCTTTTGATTAATATCGTACACTGCATTGTAACTGATATTCTTTCCTGTTGTATCTGTCTTATTCTATTTCATTTTATTTTTAGTTTCTATTTAAATGTGTTTTTTTATTTCCTTATTTTGCGTTTACATTTTTTCCACATTTTGTTATATTATTATAATTGTATGAAAATAGAATATTAGATAATGATAATTGATAGATAATAGATTATGTATTATTAGATAATTTATGTATGTATGTATGCATGCATTGTCTCTTCAGTTCTCTTGTTGTTCTATTGGTTCTTCATGATAATAATGGAGATGACAGTGTAGTAAGGTAATCCCTACACAAGATGGCAGTAAAGACACTGTGATCCTCTAATTTGCTCCACATGAAAAATAATCCTCTGATTTAAAAAAGTTTGAATTTATGTTTCAGTGCTTGTTTTTTTTTTTGCTCTACACTAATGTGGCTGATAAAAGAGATGAATGATATAGACTTTATGCAGTAGGCATCAGTTTTAACAACTGCTGTTTTCCTAAAATAAATGCGAAATATATATAATACTTTAACAGTATCTTGATTTGTATCTTCAATAGTATATTGTTTGACTGTGGTAAATTGACAAACCTTGTCTGGGAAGTAATAATAAAACAACATAATTTCACCAATAGATCTAATTTATAAAATGAATTTACTTTTTTTCTATCCATTCCAAACTGTTTTTGACCAGTTTGTTTCTCATACTCATTTATTCCTCATTCCTGACTCATTTACAACATTTATTCTTCAGCGTACTCCTCATTATTATATGGAGAAAAAAAAAAACGCACATCAAAATTTCGAAAAAACAATCCCATATTTATTGCAGTGATGGAATTTCAGCTGTCAAAACTTTACATACTTTTTAAAATGTTATACTTACAACATTCATCGTAATGAAAGTATACACAGTGTTCAGTACTACAGAGGACGTACTGGATATCAAAATTGGTATCTGACTTGTGACTTCTGGCTATGTGTGTTTTCTGACACTTCAAAATGTCTATTTCTTTAAAAAATACTCCTGACATAGTAGTACTATGAACATGGAAACATTAAACAAATGACACATTCACATTGACAAAGTACACATCTCTGTTCGTCATTCAACTGACCAATGACCACAGAAGGAGGACTGAATCATTCCGATGTGTGCTACAAGAAATTTAATCGATAAGAAACTTCAGGATTAAGAATGATATTTAATGATATTCCTATAGAAACTATATAAATATACACCTGAATGGATTCATTATTATTCAACTATTCAGTGTAATGTCACCTTCATTTTTCTCTTTGTCTCATGGCTGGTTTCTGCCTTCCTCAGAGAATCTCACTATTCCCTTTTTCTCTCGTGACTATTATTGTCTATGAAAACACACAAAAGGTAACTGAATCAATGCCTGCCTAACAAGTAAGTGGAACCCACATATACACACTGAAATCAACAGTGTGTACTCAAACACACACACACACACGCACAGATACACGTTCTCTTTCTCTCACACACACACACACGGGCACAAACCACTGGGAGAATTTGATGTTCTTGCAAAGACAGTGAGGCGAAGTGAGCCGAATAAATGGATGGGATTACATGGAGCTAACAGAAATGAAACAGGTGTGTGCACTGCCAGTGATTTGTCCATCAGTTTTTCCGTTTCCGGTCCTGAAGTGGTAACATGGAAAATGTCTGGAACAGCGGGGGAGAACAGGTCGGAGGGTGCTGGTCTCCCTATGGCCCCCCGCTGTAGGAATAGTCTGCCTTGTTGTGCATCACCAGCTTGTTGTCTACAAAGTAGAAGCTGTCGGACTGCGTCTCGTAAGGGTGCAGGATCATCTCACGCACTATGAGAGGAAAAAAGACACAACGTTCAGGATGTGGATCTCCTGCCGCGGGTATTTGACCGCTCTGACCGCATCACTTACTGATCTCCTCAGACAGGGCGGGGAACTCGTAGATGTGCTCGCATGTGTTCTTGCTGCTCGGCATGCAGAAGCCAAACTCAAAATCAAAACTCTTGAGCAGCTGGTCGCGGAAATAGTGTCTCTCGATCATGCGAAAGTTGTTGATGGGCGTGTCGCCCACTGTGAACTCCACTCTGCAGACACAGGGGGAACATTAAATGTAATTAAATGTAGCGACCTGGATGAGAAAGCAAAAAACATGATCTGTGATTCTGGTTTCATTACAACTTCTTGAGTCTGGCGTGGAAAGAAACGCAAGCACAAGGATGATCAAACAGGATTTACACCAGCCGACAGATTAGTCAGATTATCGAAAAACGACCTTTGGCCCGGACTTCCGGCTTTTCCTTGATTTTGTCACTCTTACTTTGTTTTATTCTTACTTTTTTTTCTCAACAGTTTTTTAAAATTGTCTTCTCTGTCGCTTCAACAACTTTCTACTTTCGTCTTCTGTTTAATTTGGCAGTATAGACCTAGTGTGCCCCAAGTAAACTGCATGCATGCACAACTATAGCAAAAGTGGAGAGACAAATCTAAACCCAGAAGTCTGTAAAGTCAGATTAAAGGGCCCGATTGAGCAAGATATTAATTGGTTTTTGATTATAAGAAGGTAAGAAACACTCCACAGAGAACCTCACACAGCCCGTATTTGCAGTCACAGCCATTCCAATCAGCCATAAAACTATATTGAAATGAATTGGAGTGCTTAATATATGTAATTTTAGTGATACAAATAAAACCCTGAAAAAGTATAAAATATGAGACGTTTAATGTTTACATGACCGTGATTGTTTTTTTGTTTTTTACCGTCCCTGCTCTCCAAATTAATTTGTTTTTCATAGTGGTTTGATGAAAACTTGCTTGAGTTTCTTGCCCTGCCAGCCTTCTTTTGAGTAATATTATCACATTCCCAGAACTCTGAAATGTACATCGTGAGTACAAAGTTTTCATAATTGATGGAAGACAGAAGTATAACTGTCAAAATGATGAAAATCAGGTTGTAAAAAAAATGTAATTATCCAGGCAAATCTTTTTTTATGAACATTTCTTGTCATCTTTTCTTTTATAAAACACACACCCTCCACCATTATGTGGCACGCAAAATGATTATGTTAAGTAGACATTGAGGATTTTAATTAAACCCAGATTGGACTGGACTGAAACCTGCAGTCAGTGAGTAGGAGTCTGCTGAACACCACTCAGAATCATTGACAGCTATTTGGTGCCTGACTCAGCATGTGGGCTGTTCTGTATGTCCGCACTTATCTTCCTCAGCCTGTTGCCCACACTAAAGCCCACACATCTACATCCGGTGTGAGTTTTCCGTCAGAACAGCAGGGTTGAACGGACATTAATGCATCATTCAGCTTTTTCTAGAACAGGACACATCTTGTCTCTTACTCTCAGTCTTTTTTTTATTCATCCTCTAATCTGTGGCTTCATTTCTTTATTTCAAATAGAGGGAACAAGCACATGTTGAAAAGTGACTTACGTGGCTCCAACCTGCCGCAACTGCAGGAAGGCTGGGGTGAACTGGTATCGGACAAACCGTCCGGCGTTGGGGTCACAGTGCTTTTTGCCTCCCGCTGAAAATGACATTTGAAAGGAAAGAAGTGAACATTTGCCACGGCGTTGAATTCTAACTTCTCAAACAGAGAGAGGTTGCTTTTATTTTGAGGCTTCAACTTATTTAAGTTACAGTCTCACATTGTTTAGCAAGAAAGAAAATATCATGCATCAAAAATTGAATTTAAAAATACTGTCAAATACCTATTTAAAGACCATTATGAAAGAGAGTCAAATGTAACAAAATATTGAACTTTGACTCAGTTTGAACTCTTCTGAGGTGACGAGCTGACCTGGTACTGGAGGTTTGGTGATCTCAAACAGGACTGTCCCCGTTTCCATGTCACGGATCTTAAACCTAGTGAAGTCGATCATGTGGACATTTTCTTCAGGAGAACAAAGGTAATCTGAAATAATGAGAAAGAGAGAAAAACACCTTTAAACTTTAACCATATATAAAATACAATGTACCAACAATTCGGCCAAAGGGTGATGAGAGGTGTTACTTTGTTTTGTTTTTTTACACATTTTGTCCTCTGCTCCTGAAAACTTTTTGATTACCTCCATGTTTTGTCAAGAGGACACAGGAATAGGGTAACAGATTAGTGTGTGTGTAGGTGTGCGTGCGTGTGTGTGTGTGTGTGTGTGTGTGTGAGAGAGAGAGAGAGACACACACACTCCTCCCAACCGGCCAGGATTAGACCTAAGAGGCTTATTGCGTTTTAACATCACATGGACTGACTGGACACACACAAATGTGCATGTGCACACACACAACACACACATGCACACACACCTACTATCTCCCCGGGTTATAGGGGCAGTTATTACTGTCAGTCTATGTTGCATAAGGCTGAACAGTCCTTCTCAGTCATCATTTCATATAGTATAAAAAAAGTGATGGTAGAGACAGAGGTCAGAAGTTAAATTTCTCAATTTATTACCAAAATAAACACACGGGAGAAAATCTACATACACAAACTCACAGTTGCATCCGATGCTATTTCCGAGGGTTAGTGAGCAGATGGGCCACACAGGCTTTAGCCACCTGCCTGTGGATATTTATAGACCTTTTCATAAAGAACTGCACTAATACCTGACATGGTCAGAATGTTCTTATTGTGGACGGGAACTATTTGGAGCTCGCTATTTACAGAAATCCACGTTTTGAACATGTAAAGACAGGATTTCCTGTGGCAGTATGTAACACTTCACGTGACTCAGTGACTTCTGTGCTGCTTACTCTCTATTTATATAGATTCAACTCCGAGTCTTGTCACCTAAAGAAATTCATGGATGACTCTGCAATAGTCAGATGTGTTGGGGGGGGAGTGAGAGTACACAGGACAAATGCAGGATGTGCAGTTAAATGTGACAAAAAAAAGCAATGGAGATTGATTTTAAGAAGAAGAAGAAGACAAAGACACCCCTGTTTCTCGGGAGGAAGTGGAATTATATAACTCATCCCTGAAGTCCCACAAGTACCTCGGAGTGCACTTTGACAGTATGTCGGAGTGGAGTGTGAACGCTGTGAGAGGGGCCAGAGCTGACTCCGCTTTGTGAGGAGGCTCGAGTCCTTTGGTTTTGGCAGCACTAAGCCGAATGAATCAATCCATCTATCCGCAGTAAGAAGCGCCCTGTTCTTTGACACTCTATGCCAGGGATGCAGCATTAAAGCCATGGACGTCAGCAGGAGTGTTAAAGAAGGGATCTGTCCTGGGAGCATGAGAGGAGAGCGCTGGTTAAACTGCTGGAAAATGTCCTTCCGTCCGCTTTATGACACTGTGGCCAGACAGAAAAGTGCAATCAGTGAAAGACTCCTATCCTCGGTGTATCACAGAGAGACAGGAGGTCCTTCTTACTCACTGCCATCAGATTATATAACTCATCCCTGGACTAATTGGATGTCCCCCACACCCCCCTGGGATTAATGAAGTACCTTCCTACCTACCTCGCGCTCTCTCTTCCTCTCTCTCAATTCAATATTCAATACATGCTTGTTTTCGTAAGAATGTTAGGTAAACAATATTGTCAATGCACTGAAAGTAGTAATAATACAATACAATAAGAAGATTAAAATAGAAATTCATAAAAATTAAATAAAAGGTCAAAGTATAAAGAACTTTGAGGTCACTAATCAGGAAACACTGTACCTCCTTTATCTGGAAAACTGTGAGACTGAACTCACTATTCTAACAACCAGAATCACCCTGTATTTTTTTTTATATATTTTATTTTATTCAGTAATGCTCACATGAAGCATGCCAGGGACTAATGGACCATTCATAAATACGTGTGGGAATCCGATGTGTGTAAATCGAGGAGAAATGATTTCATGAATCAAAAATTCATGCAGAATATGATGCTGTATGTATAGGTCGCGTGTGAACGGCCTCTTGTGCACACGGCAGACTGAACTTGGCACATCTCTAGTGACGACTTCATGTCAACAAACTGTGAATGTGAGCGGAGCGTTGCCATGGCGAATGTCACATGTTCACTGGAAGACTGATCTAGAGATTTCCATGTAAAGCTGCTCTGGCTCAAAAAAAAAAAAGTCTCTTTTTATGGCCTTCCAAAATACTGTAAGAGGGTTAGAGAGTGTCTGTTTGATGCAGTGCCCTCTAGTGTCAGTTCATTTGATGTGAGGGGCTTATCTGTGCTGAGAATATTAATGTAAGCCCACTGTGAGTCTGTGACTGTGTTACTTGAGTGAGGCAAAACTTATTACACGCTTGATGGAAGGTAATCATAGAGATGTAGTAAAAATAAGTCAAATCAACTTGACAAGAACATAATCTGCCAATAATGAAAATGGCATTGAATACTGTTATCTAATAGCTTCTTCGGCTTAGAGCTTTGTTGTTTAACACTTCTTCTACTAATAAAATCGAAGCTTTGTTACCAAATGGGATATCTGCGAAACTGTCCCACCATACTGTGAACCTGCTGATTTAATTTAATTGATTCATTGCAGATTATTTACATGCTGCATAATCCTCAGTAAATTTGTGCTTAATGACGTTACCACCAACTAATTACGAACAAATTTATAGACAGTGCGCAAACAAAACAATCCGTAGAGTTGATTTTTGCCCGCAACAGCGTCAGTAGTAAAATATACAAGTCTGTCTCTGCTGAAAAGATAAGCCACCAGGATATTATGACGGTGTTATACCCAATAATAAATAAATAAATCTAACAGTAAATTAATATATTGCATTCCGTATTTCAGAATTAGCCTTTATTACTGTGTGAGATGAAAAAAAAAGAAATGATGAATCATGTTCAAATTTAGAATCCCAAGGTCAGTCCCAACTAGCTGCTATAGATGCAGCCTCAGCATGATATTAGAGAGTAAAGCTGGGGAATATAATATTGTTTGAGATTTTGTTAATTGTAAAATGATGACATTAACAACGATACACTGGATGTGACAAAGGTTTTCCAGAATTAAATGAACTAATCTCTCATCATTTCTTAAAAATAACAAAATCTAATTTTGTAGACATCTTCTGAAATCATGTTTGTCTTATAGTATTTCACTGTATCATCATAACAAGTGAAATTTGTTTTTGACCTTTTCTCTTTGCCTTAGTTTTCGTGATTCTGTCAAAATGAGATTTCCTACTGAACTGATCGTTTATGATGAAGATTATTATTATTTGAAGAATCTGCTGGCAGAGTGCTCCGACTGCATCTTTATGTCGCTGTTATCGAGCTGCTCTCTTCGTGGGCGGATGACTGATAGATGTATTTTGTGAATCAGAGATGGCTGCTTGCCAAACCTGCTGAATAAGACAGATGGAGCGGTTCACCGCCGAGTGTGAGAATTCACATGTAACCATGTCGCTCCTACAGTCATGTGAAACTCAGAGCTCATCACCGAGTCCCAAATACACTTTGATTTCAGACTTCACAGACTCCGCGCACGGAGCAGCTCGACTGGCGACGGCTGAATCTGCTTCTTTTCAGAGGAGAAAATGAACATGCGATAATACACGGAACTGAATGATAGGAGTCGTTTTCAGTTCCCATAAAGTAGTGAGTACCAGGGAGAAACAAGGAGAAAAGGACAGAGACAGACAAATGTGCTCTTGGGGAGAAAAATGGCCGACATCTTCGATATCTGATGAATATAGTTTGTTGGAGTTGAGAAAATCCAACAGGGTGATTATTATTGATTTATTAATGGACCAAAAACCATCCAGCTACTTCTCCCTCCAAACTATCAGCTGGAGTAAACTAATTGTATGATTTGTAAGGAATAGTGATTTTATTATTTGATATAAAGTATAAAGAATATATCCCAATCAGCAAATTGGTACATAGTGGGTCTAAATGGTTTCATGCTGGACAAAAAGTGGGTGAAAGAATGAAGAAAGAAACAATGACAGATGCCAGACTAAAACAAAAGGAAAGTAAACATGACTAATTGCCACACGGTAATGCCACAGATATGTAAATTAGTGTATGATGTCATCTAGATATTTTCTACTAAAAATAAACCGCTGATTAACCCTCCCGAACATTAGGATATGCCATTTTCATAATTTGCACTCTTCAGTTTTTGTAGGTACAGAATGAAATGTAACGTGTACATTTGTGAGCTTTATAAGGTACGGTTTGGCTGATTTTCTTCTCTCCTGTGTTAAGCTGACTGCTCCCTTGTATTGTAGACTCATATTAAAATATTACATCTCCCTGCACCATGAATCACCTGGTATTGAAAATATTTTTCCAGTCCAATATTCTGAAAAACACCATGACGTACAGGCTTCATACCTCAGTTGTTTCCTTTTTCTTCATCTCTCTCTCTCTCTCTCTCTCCCTCTCTCTCTCTCTCACACACACACACAAAGTGCTCCACTTCACTTCCTTCAACACTGTCACCTAGCAACCCTCCTTCTGATAGTGTGCCAGCTCGATTAGTCTATTTCCTTCCCCTCATCCACCTGGCTGCTCTGCAACAACAAGGTGCAGCAGCAAATCAAAGAATAGTATCTCAGTTTAGGCATCAGTGGTATGCAAATGAAATGTTCCATGTCTGGGATCTGATGAAGCTACCGATGCCTCCTCCTGTGGAGGTCTTCCCCTCGCCTGATTTCACAACTCGGAAGCACAGGAAGAATCAGAATAGACTAGATTTACTTCAGAATATTAAGGAGGTTTGTGTCAACAGTGACTTTATTTAACAGTATGAAGTGATATGTTATGATTTATCATCCCTTTAGGGAAACATTATCATTAACTCAGGCAGGTGATCTGCCATAATTACCCCTGACAGTTTCCTTACACTTGCATAAAGAAGGAATTTACAATGCTTAGCTTTTCACAGGACATTTTTCAAACATCCTTTTTTTCTGCTTTTAGCCTCGCAAAGGATTTTTCTCTACAGTTCTGTCTCATCTATCTATTAGTCACAGGCCAAAAACACATTTTTGTTTCACATAATAATTCGAAGTGGAAATTTTTTCCTTTGGCAGAAGCCTCCCTAAACAGAGTAAAATTAGCGCCAAGTCTTGAGTCACGCTGCGTTCCTGTGTTCAGATACACAGGGCCCGTCTGACATCGAAGTGGCATTCAAAAAGAGTGAGCGAGCTGCCGCTTATAGCTCCCTAATCCCAAAGATTAGCCTGGAGTTACAGACTTTCAGCCACAGGGATTGACTTCACATGCCTTATTCGTTCGTTGACTCTGTGGACTGTGATCAATGCTAAGACTTTGTGCGTCGAATTAATCCGAGAACATGAGGAACAACAATGCACACACGTTTACCTGGCGTCATGTTCGAATAATCCAGTGCAAACAGGCCGCTAGTGACGTCACCTCTGCACCTTGATGTTCACATCATGGTGAGTTGCGTATGATGGACTTTTTCTGGGTTTGCGGCATCTGGCAAACGCTGAGGGTTACATAGAGTTTGTGTTCTGAGCAGCTGAATACAGATGAGATTCTTTCCTCTTATCTTTCTCCGGCCACATCTCAGTGAAAACAAAAAAAAAAAAAAACTTCTCTGAGACAGTGAACCATGGAGCTAGAAAAACTCTGACAAAAGACTTTATAGGGATCAGCATTTTGCCTTCTTGCCAACAACACGAGTCCTGTGTCTCTCTGTTAAATATGATAGATCTAACCGTCCTCTCCTGTGGAAACACACACAAACCCTGAACAGTCTTGCACATTTAAGATTAGGCTATGAGCGGAACCTGGAACAGAACCTCATTCGTCTCTCCGCTTCCTCTCTAAGACAAAAAGCCAGGACAGTCACGGTCTGTGATGAAGGTGTTCTAAGAAAGAAGCTAAAAAGGCTTTCAGGCATCGAGCAACAGGAAGTATAATATCTATAATTCTTTTTGCATTTGACTTGCTCTGAATTTCTGAAGAAGAAATAAAAATACAATGAAATACACCAAATGTGATCATGTTTGTTGTATTAAACCTTGTAAACTGCAAGATTTATTGTATGTGCAAAAGACTTCTATGCTCTAATGGAGTTAACTACAGCGTTTCATTTGATTTCATGTCACAGGTGAATCCAAAAGTCAGTAAAGGTGATGCTAAGATTTAAAAAAAAAAAAAACATATTTTACTATATTTAAACACTGATAGGTATCACCAAATTAAGTATTTAGCATTACTCACCTTCAGGGCTGCTTTGCACTTTGATAGAAGCAGCTGAATAACAGTGGACAGTTAGGATTAAAGAGTGGAACTTCAAAGATGTGAGAAATTAGAGAAATTAGTCATGATCATTAACCATATCAAACTCCGATGAACTGATTTTACACCACAGAAGAGTTACTTAAAGTCACATTTACCATAATAATGAGCAAATGTGATACTGAGTCTGACAATAACCGACTAATTCAAAGAGGAGGTGAAAGACAGTTCATCAGATGGTGTCGATTACCGATGTGGATGGAATGAGCCACCTCTCTCCATGTCAGATCGCTGTGAAAGAGGAACCTTGTGACTGCTGCACATGGGAGATTAAAAAGCGGCTACACCAATCAATTTTAATTAAAGCTGTATCCATTGTGTTGGCAGACATCACAGAGTGGAAATCCAGCCTGACGTAGATAAGGCACTGCTCCGTGTCCCAGATTTATTAATGCCAACTAATTGATCACCCATTAGTGTAAAAGGAACACAAATCATCTGGACGAGGCAAATTACACACCGATGTAGATCCTTTGAATCCAAATTACCCACAATGCAACAGAGGGTCTGGTGCGGTAGAGCTCCTACAGCTCATCGCATAATAATTACAATTTGATTTTTACTTTGTGATGGTATCTTTCTGCAATTTGTCTGGACATGATGTATTATTGAAAATGATCTTGGTACCGCTATGACTGTCCACCTGTTTTTTTTTTTTATTGAACTAATTTATTTAGTAAAGCAAATGTTAGGGAGATCCAGTGAAATTATGTGGATCTCTTAAATAATATTATGTATTATCACACTCTCTTGAAGAGAGTAAGAAAATGTAGTAAGATTAAAATGGATTATATATTAAAATACTATCAACAGAGAGCATCTTAAAGTCATAGTTATAGGAAAAAAGCAATATTTGTCATCACATTTCAATTGCTACAGATGGAAAATTACTTAGTGTTGTTAAAGGTGTCAGTATACTTACATTAAAAGGGTTTGTCGGATAATCAAGCAGCATCTGAAACTATGTTTCCCTACACACACTACACATTTATTTTAACTTTCCAAAACTAACAATCTCTCATTTGAATCCATGTACATTGACCAGCGTGTGCGATGTGAATTGGCGACAAAATGTAACAACCACTTGTGCCGTTTTACAATTAAGTAATTACGTTACTGAATTTGAATCATGAGAACTGAATGTGAGGGATGTATTAAAAGTTGAAATTTCAAATTTTATTTTATTATTTATTATTTATTTTATTAGATTCCAGTTCCCCAAACTAATACATTCAATTTCAAATTATATTATTCATATACAGTATATATATATATAGTTAAGAAAGCATCTGCTGCAAAAATTACACCGTCAGTTAAATATGTTTTTCAATGAAAATGAGACTAATGGTGTAAAAAATGTTATTCCCTCTATTGAAAATACTACAATCACAATAATTGCATTTTTTTTTTTTAATATTGTGCAGCCTCTTGTGCAATTGTGTAATTTGGAGCAGCAAAGAATTCTTCTATCTTACCACATTATCTTGTTTAGAAGCTAAACACACCTTTCCTCCTTATAGCGACTATCTGGTTCAGTTTATATGGCTGGCGTTAGCTCAACCTTCTCTTCCGGCCCTATGTCTACGCTGCTCAGGACGAGCTGGGCCAGTAATACTGACGTTGCTTTAATCCAACTGAGCTGTACATGTTAAAATCTGTCTTCCAGTCACATTAAAGGACTAGAGTATTTCCACTCCTGAGGCACAATTTCCCCTTTTTTATCGACAGGAAATTCTCCCTCTCTTGCTTTGACTGCTCTCCGTCGAGCAGAGACAGAATTAGACATGATGGTTTGAAAGAAAGTGGGTACAAGAGGGAAGTAAATAACATTTTCCACTACAAGAGGATGCCAGAAATACACCTCTATTTAACAGGGAAAGTTGCATTTACTATTAAAATGAGTCATTCCATTTCACACTTCCATCCATCAGTAATTCCCTGCTATTCTTGTTATTATCCATTTGTTTGGCAGCAGTGGTATTTATATTTATGTTATGTCTGTCTGCATATCATAAATCATCCGTCATGTCAACAGAAAACTGATAATGTGCCATTTTTCATATCACAGCCTGCTGCCAGGATTATATTCCTCCTCCTCTGCCCGTGTGACAATGCGGTTGCTGTGTCTCGTTTATCAGCTCTGAACACCGTGACAGACTGGAGCCGGGCTGCCCCAAAATGGTGGCGTTTACCTCCCGAAAGCACAACTAGAAAAGTCATTTGCGCCGCAGGGTGAGGCGTTTTCTGTTCCCCCCTTTTTTTTTCCCCAGCTGTGATTTCCCCTTTCTCTTGCGGCAGAAAATGATCGCCTGAATTGTGTGGCGCACTATGCTTATCTCTGTGGTACAGGTCTTTTGTATGGTCTGCCTTTTTAAAATGATTGAGGCTTGGGTCGAAATATGAGGAATTTTTTTTGTGTGCTGCCGTCATTAAACAGGAAACACGGAAAGTGGCAGATTTAACCGGATAAACCTTGATATCTCCAAATTGCTGAATGGTTCTAAAGAAATGTCGGCATGAAATATATATATATATATATATTTTTAGAGAAGATTAAACTTCCTTTTTTTATCATTTGCAGCTGTGTCAACCCACTCACTGAATGACTGTGGAGCATCACAACTCCATTTTTAATCTGATATCCCCAATGCAAACAGACCCACTTAGACTTTGACTCCAGGGTCATTAATTACCTGAGGTGTATCACGTCACTGCAGAATGCTGCGTTACAGCCTTCCTGACATAATCCAGATTACATGTCAGTGGAGAACAGAGATTACTGCACCATCATGAGATATTTAGGTATTATCGCACAGACGCAGTATTGCTTTTCCACTGAGAAGGAACCAAATGGAAGCAGCTGTGTCGACGGCCTGAGAGCAGAGAGTCAGCGTTAAAAGTTGGAGGTTTTTGATTTGAGTGGAAAATAGATGTTTAAATAAACATTTTTTTATAGTATCATAAAGAATGAACAACTTCCTTACGATGCTGTTTTGTACGAGAGATATATCTTGAAACACTTTTTGAGACTTAAAACACTCCACTCCAGTGTTTTGAAGGTTTTTGGAGTAACCTCGCTGCAATAATAGCAATTATAATACAAATATTCACACTTTTTTGGCATTTAAAGTGAGGATTCTTTATGCTCATAGTAAGAATATTTGTTTATCTCAGGAGTCTGGTTAAGTGTCAGAATTGTGTTGTATTTGATTTTCAGAAAGGAAAACATATAAAACATCCACTTTTTTCCAGGGCTTTCAATCACATCTAATGGACTTAATGATAATTTACTCACAGTCATGTGTTTATTCACCTTCATTTCTAAGGTCATGAACTTTCATGCCTATCAGACCTATGACATTAGACTCAACTAACTAACTAACTAACTAACTAACTAACTAACTAACTAACTAACTAACTAACTAACTAACTAACTAACTAACTAACTAATTAGCTTATCATAATTAAGGCCTCAGGTGTTTGTAGTGGCTTAACCATAGCCACCACCAGAAAATGTATCCGGTACATGAGACTGTTTCAGAACATTTCTCACATCCATCTCCTGTCACTCTCAGACACAGCATCACTCTGATGGAATGGACCCAACCATCAGCCTGAAGCATCTTGGTCGGCTTGTGGAGAAAAAAAATTGTATTTTCAGAAAATAAATTTCCTGCAGCGTGGATGAGATTGATTCACTGTGTTGGAAGCTGTGTTCTGCTGATGCAGAAGAAGCTGCTGCTTGACTCAAACAGACATCGTATGGTATTACTCATATTATGTCCCGTCCTGCTGTCTGCTGGCTGTGATGAGCTGTAATCAGTGGATCACATCTCTGGCCACCTGTTACCCCTGGAGCCACAGGTGTCTTAAGGTGGATGTCTGAGCCAGACTTTTCTTTGTACTCACTTTCTCTCTCTGTTCCAGCCTCACAGAAGACACAGAGGGACACGCGCGCACACATACGCGCACACACGACACGCTGTTTTGCCCCATCGAAACACACAGAGAAGCAGACATGTCTTCCTGAATGACTCTTAAACACAGAACTGCTGCCTGGCTGTAATCCACGCTGACTGAAGGAGCCTTTAAGGTGCCGTCAGACAGTCGCTGTCCATGGTGTCTGCGCGCGTTTGCTCCAGACAGAGCAAACAGTAAATAACGCAGGGGGAATAAACAGGCTGCGGTGTCGTAGCGCAGCATAACCAACAACAGATGGGTGACACTAATCTCCTCCAACTGCGAGCCTCTTCTCCTTCCCATCGTGACATTTACCCCCCAAAAAAGAAAAAAAAAAGCAAAAGCAGGTTACTTACTCTTGGTGATTTTCTGCAACCCGAGCACATCCTCGGGCGTTATTACGGTATTTCTGCGCAATTCTTCTTCGGTTGTAACCGGGATCCCCATGTCTGACGAGTTGCAGCCTTGCTGCACTTTCATGTCCGAGGAGGAGGCTGTTCTTCGGGCGACCTGGCGGCGGACAGGCGGGCAGGGGAGCGGAGCGGAGGAGGCTTCTCTGATGCTCTCGGCGTCGTCGCCGCAGGAGCCGATTTACGTGCGTCGGAGCCTTTTAGTTGCGCGCCGCTAATACGCCGCGCAGCAAACAGGCTCAGCGGCGCTACAAGAATAACTCATTCTCCGTGCTGCCTCCTCCCCTCCTCGATCCGGTAAAAGATAAAAATCAGCTCCCTCGCTCCCTCCCTCGCCCGAGGCTCATCGGCTCTCTCACAAGCTATTTAATCCAAATCCTCCTATGGCTTTAAAACCGACCACCGGTGCGTGCGCGGCTCAGGAACAGTAACTGATTACTCAGTGCTCATTCCTCCGTTCAGCGACGAGCTGCTGCTGCTGCCTCCGCTGCAGCAGACAGAGGTTAGTTTGTGTCTGTATAAAATCCCATTAAAACGCCTGATGTACATTTATCGATATATCACGGTGCGTCTGTGCAAATTATTATCTTTTTCGGTCCTAAAGCGCCTAGTAGCAGCAATACAGGCTGCCTTCTCACACACTCACTCTGCAACCTCCCAGTGAATCACCCAGTCTGCTGCACTCAAATAAGGGAAACTCCACTATTGTTGGCTATAAAACACATTATTATGTTTAAATTGCTTAAAATTTTGAATTTTACTATTTACTTGATTTAGTAGCAGTAATTCAACGTAAACAATGTGCAAAATCGGTTTTACTTGACAGTTCCCCAACACAACTGTGTTATTTAAAACATATGCAAAACATTAAAAAGCTACATCTTGCTTCAAGATCACGTGAGATTATGTTAGACTCCATCCCCCATTACGTTTTTCAAGACACGTGGGACAATAAATCTGCATTCCTCCTAGAAATAATGGTCACTTGAGGCATAGCCCCTGCCATGGTTGGTTGGAGCTCCAAAAATGTTTTATTGGCAAAATGTTTAATGTTTAATAACTGTGTTTTTCAGCCTGCATGGGGCCAGAATGATATTTTGCTCAGCCAACCGTATAGGACAGTATTTAGTTGTTTATAGTCATGAGAACCACAATTTCAGTCTACTGATCTCATTATTGTCAATATCCTGCCTGTATTGCAAGGATATATTATTATTTTATTATTCTTCACTTGGAATTTGGAAATGGCCCTAGCCATCATACTTTTTTTCAGAACGTATGCTTAATATGGGTGCTTTTACACTCGGTACAACTTTTGTATATATACTTTTGTACATACAGTTTTGAACACTACTTATTAAAATGCTATTTTGTGAAATCTTCTGTTTTTCTTTTTTTCTATCAATGCTCAGAAAATGTGTTGGATTTCCTTAAAAACAAGTCTTCAAGTGGTTCCATCTAACTTTGTTAAAGAGCTATTAATAAGAACTATTGTGTATGATCTACTAAATATTGTTAATAATTATAATATAATTTACTCTGTATTGTTAAATAGCTGTTAATAGAAATTATTGAATGTGATTTACTCTACATTTTAAATAGCTATTAATAACTATAATACTATTGAGTATGATTAACTATATTATTAAGTAGGTGTTAATAGAAACTATTGAGTTTTTAATAATAGCAAATTAACAATCCTAAGTATATCATACTTCATAGTTTTTATTAATACCTACTTAACCAAATTATGTGGAACCATCCAGTAAAATTGAGTGTGTTATTGACTGGTAATATAAACTTCTGCTCCTGTTGTGATATCACAACAAGCTCCATTTTAAACAGCTTTTGCGTTTAGCCAGCAACGCTGCAGAGGAGGCCAGGCCACCTTAGAATGAGTGGGTGGTCTTATTTCACAGTTTGTGTGTTGGCAGGAAAACCAGAATCCTAAATATTTACACACAAGGGCCAAAAATGTGTTTGTTTGTTGTTTTTTTTATACCTCTTTAATATAACAGTCAGGTCCCCAAATGAAAGATTAAATAGGTTTATCTTGCTGTAATCATCCCTCCTGCTCATACTGACCATTAGAAGATCCCTTCATAATGCACTTAGGCAGCGGTGGCCTAATGATTAGAGAACAGAAGGTCATCAGTTCCATCTCCAGACTGGCAGGATAATTCTAGGTGGGTAGGGACAGTGAAACGGCGTTTGTCCTTTATTAAAACCACTGAGGTGCCCTTGAGCAAGGCCTTTAACCCTGACTGGATAGTCTGCAGTTGTAATTAAAAAAATGATGGGGCATAAAAGTCCAGAAGCCTCTTTCTGTGCAAATTAAATATTTTAAAGTTTGTCTGAAGCTAATATGATGCTCCAGTTGTAAAGTCAGCCAAAATTACCAGAATAACTTTTTTTTTGTTATTATCCTACTTCCACCGCAGCTCAACAGGGAAACAATATCAGTGGAAACACAGAGGGAATTTTATTTAGGATAACACTGTGGACGATATCCACTTGAAATGGTTAAATCAACATAGTAATATCAGGAAAAGATAAATATCTTATTTCTGAGGTTTGGCCTTTTTAATAAATGTCCAATATGAATGACATGATCATGACTTTCGAGCACAAACATAGAAGTAGATGAGACCGTCTTTCATGTTCATGATGTTTTTTTTTTTTTTTATTTCATTTGTTTCCATTGGAAAGTTGCTTTCCAGATGCCAGCATCCCTGAGAAAGTGTAAAATGCAAATCTTCAGGACGACCCCCGTCAAAGAGCTGACACAAGCATGTCCCGAAAGATAATCACATCTGCAAAAACACAGACCCTGCACAGCCATCTGTCTCTTGTCAAATCACAGGTGGCCACAAGCTTTCTCCGGTTACTGAACCCGATCAGGGTCTTGACCAGAAGCCTTTTTGCTTTGCTATGAGGGGATAGTGCCTCCCTCTGCTTGGCAAACTTACTGCAGGGCGATGTGGAGAGATGAGAGCTGTCCATGGTAGTGCTGTGTGAGGAGTGATATGGGATCTATCTATTTCTTTACTCTCTAAAATCTAGGCTCAGAGGAGGGAGAGCGCTTTGGTGAACAGGCTTAGTGGCATCATTTCATCTGAAACACATAGGCGAGTAGATAAAAATAAAATAAAAGGGTTATAATAGCATCGGAACAAACTAATAAACACAAACTATTCACTTGATTTTACCAATCCCCTTGTAATCCCCCTTTAATAAATATGATAAATCATATTATCTTTGCATGAGGTCTGTAGACAGAGAGCATTGCTACCATTTTTTACCAATATTACAGTCACTGGAGGTCGGTGACCATCAGAACTTCTCGCCCCATACGGGATCAATCGTGATGACACATACTTCCAAATTCTGCTAGCAAAAGCAATAACAATATTCAAAAGCCGTTAGCTTGTGTGGCTAGCTGGCTGTTGAAGAATTCCCAAGGGATGGTTAGCACCATGGCAAGGCTGACCCCTTGATATTCCCTCTTGTAAGCCCACAGTCTGCTGGAATCCTGTCTATGCGGTCATCTCGAAGCAGCCCCTGCGGTGTGTCTGCATGTCTCTCACCCTGCGGATGGACTGGATCTGGGGGTGGTGGGCTCCCCACTCGTTCCAGTGCTTGAAAGGACCCATCTCAAACACGTACTGGTAGCCACGGTAACCGGGGTACTGGTAACCCACCCAGCTGTGAGGAGGAGAGAGACAGGTGTGAACCATGCTTGTTTTCTTACTTTATTGTGGGCCTACAACCTCCAATACACACACCATTCCACGCTTGTTATTTGTGCATTAATATTACTTTATTTAAATTGAATCTTTGTCCCAGACTGGTGCCATTTTTACACAGGATCACGTGCTGTCAGGATGATTTGTATGCTTTTGTGCTGCATTTATGGAGGCCAAGCCTCCACCCTGATGGGACATCCTAAACTCAACATTGAAGTTTCTTAAAAGTACCACCAGCGATCTGCAGGATGACTTGACAATTTTTCCCAACTTTTTTAACCTGTTACGTAAATTTATAAACCCCCTGATATGGGGGCAGCATTGAATTGTATTTATATATTGCATGAGAAACCTTAGCTACAACACTAAATTAAGTATTTTTTATCTGGAGTAAAATACAATGTTAGTGTTAGAGTATAGTATATATATCATCAATATCCACATCATCAATACAATATTTAATATAATATCAGTAGTAGGGCTGCTACTAATGACTATTTTGACAAATAATTGATCTTTGAACTCTTATCTTATTATTCATTGAACTTTGAATTGCAGATTATTTACCTTATTTCCTGATTTCCCTGGTCAGTTTGGTCTTGTTTTAAGTTTAAAAAAAGGTTTT
Organism: Lepturacanthus savala; assembly: GCA_030544235.1. NCBI lineage: Eukaryota > Metazoa > Chordata > Actinopteri > Scombriformes > Trichiuridae > Lepturacanthus > Lepturacanthus savala. The sequence goes on along the minus strand of CM060468.1, from coordinate 14,188,829 downwards.
TATCTGTATGTTAGATTTATTTTTGCAACATTCTAGCTATATATTTACTCTGTCACAGTAACATATAGTGATTCTGACACTTCTGTAGTCACCTCACATGTAGTTTACTTTTGATGCCAGATTTAAGTACATAACCAACCACAAGGTTGTAGAGATATTACATATTTATTATCATTTATAGCAAAAGAATAAAAAATAGACCTGGGGATTATGTGGTTAAGATTACCAAACCAACAGACAGGTTAAAAGAAAGAACAGACCCAATAAAATCAGAATAAAACATCTTCATAATAGTCCTATCGACATTAAAACTCCACAGCCTACTTAAAAAGAATAGGCTTGCCTTCTTGCAGTTGCCATCATTGTTCATATCAAAGTTCAACTTGTCATCTAAGACGATGCCCACACACTTGTCCTGCTGCACTGTGGTCGCTGGTCCCCTCTTAATCACACAAGGTTCAGAAGGGCAGAGCCTCCTTCAAAAATCAATAAACATCTTCTTGGACACATTAATCTGGAGGTGAGCTTGGTCCCACAAATGAACAAATTCATCCAGCAATGGGCCATGATTGTCCTCTGAAGACTTACATCAACAAAAGTCATCCACCTACTTTACTCCAACTTTTGATGACTGATTATTCAGCATTTGTGGATAAAACCAATAAAAGAGGAGCACACAGCTCTGAGGGGATCCAGTAGGAGAAGAGGAGAAGCCTGTTATTAACCCTCTGAGACCTGTTCATAATAACAACTCCTGAGAAAGGACTAAAAACTACTTACGTTCCACCAGTGACCTGGAGACTAGCAACACGGTCCTGGAAGCCATAAGACCACAGGCTAGGAATATCCTCATCGCACACCTCCATTTTACGACCCTCAAAGTTGGGGCATTCAAACAGGCAGATCTTGTGGTCCTGGGGGTCCTACAAAATATATATAACAAAATACTTAATGTTAAACGGTTTGAATACACTCACTGTCGATGTAGTCAGTGCAGCCATATTATAGTCAGTTACAGTTTTTAGTGCAGATTGTGAGAATTGAGTAGAGAATATTAAGATCATGTGGTCAAAATGTATCTTTAAAGTCCCAGATTAAACTTCTGTCGGGAAACACTTGGATTTTTTTTAAGACTAAAAAAGTCAGTGAATACAAGCTTTGATTAAAAATACTGGAAAATGTATTAGAAAAACAATCAATGAGGGGATGAGGGGGGTGCAAATGAAACTGAACAATAGAAATACAAATGCAAACTCACCATTCTGACAGGCCTGACGGACATGAAACGGTCACACCTGTAGCTGTTGGACCAGGTGTCCCAGCGGGGGTACTCTCCCTTCTCCAGCATGAACATCTCACCAGTCATGTTCTGCTGCTCATAACCCACCCAGCTGCAAAGAAAAAAAGGTAGATTTTACCTTTTGTTTTAGCTTCTAATGACTTTTGGATAAGAGGTAGAATATCATAACACATATCTTAATATCAGGTTTCGTCACTTACGGTCCACACTCGACCCTGATGGAGCCGATCCTGTCGAAACCCTTCTCACACAGGTTACGGCACTCTCCGAACAGGTCCATTCTACGGCCCTGGAAGTTCTCGTATTCATAGAGGTATATCTGAAAAGAGAAGCAAGCGTATTAATTTGTGCAACTGTTTTTGTAGTCTTAGTCTATAGTAAAAAATAAACTGTGCAAGCACCTTGTGATTGCGCAGACCAATGGCAGAGTGGCTGCCAATGCTGCCCTGAGCACCTGAGTGAGACATGGTCAGATCTGAAGAGAGAAAGGAAGAAGCACAGGAAGACAGTCAGACATTTGCAGAGATCACTGTGCAGCCACGATGAGAGTAACTCCTGTTTCTTGTTTCCTGGCAGGTGTGTTGGTTAACATGTTTTACTTCAGCAGGATTCCCCTTCAATTGCCCAAGTCGCAGTCTAACACTCATAACCTTGTTACTATCACCACAGCAGAAAGTTTGAGATTTAAATGTAATGAAAGTCAGTGTGGAAGAAGACAGAAAAAATCTCTTTTTTTTTTGCTGAAGGATTAAAAGCCAGCATCTAGTTTTTTGAAATTGTATGTAGTTTATAAGTGACATATGGAGAAATATTTTCAGATGTAATTTTATTTACTGATGAAAAATTTTCCTCCCGCCCAACAGGACATATTTTTCTCTATCTTATGTTTACTATAAATCTCCTGAAGGTCCTCAATCGTGTGTCCTCTCCAGTAGAGAAAGAATATTCATAGACAAGCCTCAAACCCAAATCTGTCCAAACCCGCCACATTCCATTTCTGAGAAGATAAGGGATGAGACATCCATCTTTCATATCATTTTTTTTTTACCTCCACCACTGAAAAACTCGTTTCCACTGAACCACTGAATATCACGCCGCACCCTGCTCCATTTTCTACTTAGTACAAAATGAAGGCTCAAAAGAGGAGCTAATCTTGCTGTGAGCAGACAAGAAAACTGCAATCTTCTCCTTATTATCCCAAAATGTTAGCAGTGAATAGTAAGACCTTTGAGTGAAAACTTACAGTTACAATTTGCTGGTGGAACGGACCGAGAAAGTGGAGAATGATGGACGCTGGCGTTGTGAGCAGGGATATATATATACATTCACATCCAGCCAATCTATAGAGCCGTGACTCTGACTTCTCATTGGCTGCGAGCTGTTCGGGGCATGCTGCGGGGTCAAAGGTCACGCTGCTTATCTGCGGACAAGTCATGCTGACTCGGCTGCCTGTTTTGTTGTGTGGTGCCATTGTGGGGCACAGTCACTGCCATCAGCAGAAAGTTTGCCTGCCTTTCTACACACACGTGCACGGACATGCGCATGCACAAAGTTATTTTTCTAATCACATTTCTCACATTCTGTACTTCACTCTTATGCTCAGTGCTTTTGCTATTGTTTCTCACCTTCCCCTCCACCAGTTTCTGCACATTCCTTTTTGATTAATTTTGTCTTTTAGCCTCATATTCTCTCTCTTTCTCTTTCTCTCCCCCAGTGCCGCCGGTCCAAGCCTTTGAGCCCTGTGTGTGTAATATGCTGACTGCAGGAGCGGCATCCATCTCTCTATTGTTTAGAGGAGCAGAGTGTTGGACTCTCTATTGCATATTATATACAGGCGGTGCTATTTGCACACTTACACATCTCTTACCGTGCAACCAAACGCACACATACACTCATATCATATGCACACATGCTTTTGTTCATGCAAAGAGGGATGCATGTACCCTAAAAAAAGTATTTTCGTTTCTTTTCTATAGTCGATATGGAAAAATGGATCTTTTGCACCTGTTGCACTATGGTCTTTTAAATGCCTATAAACTCATTGCAAACAGACTTGATATTCTTGAATATTGTGATTTCGTTGGATGTAATTTGACTGAATTTGTAGTAATGCAGCTGCTTGACAGAGGTGAAAGGTGTTTGGGCCAGTGGTGAAATGTAACTTCAGTAAGTAGTACTCAAGTAATGCATCTTAATACGAATTTGAGTATTTGTACTTTTAGTATTTTAATTTTTGTAAACTTCTAGGATAAATTGTACTACATTTATTTGCCACTTTGTCAGATTAAGATTTTTTACAAAAAATAACATCTTAATATTCTAACTTGTATTTAAATTGTCTATCTTTTGTTAATGTGTTTGACATTATGTTAAATTTTTACAATATGATGCAGTACTACTACTACTGATTGAATTTCCAAAATGGGCTTGATATTGACCATCCATAATGTTAAAATGCTCTTATCACATTTGTGGGTGAAAAAAAAAGCAATCTAATATCACTGTTATAATGTAACACACTAAAAGAAGCAATTCCTTATAATGAGCGCTTTTATTTTTACACTTCCATGTCTGGTAGGAAGTGAAAGGCTCGGCCCAGGCTGTATTTAGTTGAGAGAAACCGCTAAACCAGATGGGGGATATTGACGGGTGGTAGAAAGAACACTTGGAGCGGTCAAAAAGCTCTTCAGTGGCCAGGAGTGAATGAGCCTCACTTTCTGAAGGCTTTGGCCATTGTTGGGCTGTTGTGGTACTGATGTACCTATTCAATATCACATGGAGGTGGCAGTCCTCATTTTCAAAATGGGGCACTGGAGAGTGTGCTTCAATGTGGATTCCATTGTGGCCATTAAATGGTGGACCAGCTCTTTACTCTTGCAGGATTGTTGAGGGGGTCATGGGAGTGTTCCCAACCAGTCTACATGTGCTTTGTGGCCTTGTGTCTGTAGTATCCTGTGGGGGGTACTGTGGGAGTATTGCCATTGGGGCCGTTGGTACGAGCCATCCGGTCCACGCAAACCAAAGTGAAAGTAATGTCCATAATCTCACACAAATTCAAACATGTTCTCAGCGGGTGTTGGGTTTAGCCAAGATTGGCAATGGTCACTGATTATGTTTGTTATTTTCATGGACAGGATATAAAGGCACAGACCTTAGAATTGCATCTCAACTCTTGATGATGCGGTTCTTTTGGCTTCATCAAACTGTGACCTCCAGCATACACTGGGGTGGTTTGAAGCCGAGTGTGAAGCAGTTGGGATGAGGCTCGGCACTTTCAAGTCTGAGGCCATGGTTCGCTACCAGAAAACAATGTAGTCTCCAAATTGGAAGTGAGTTGCTTCACAAATGTGGGTAAAATGGAGCTGGAGATAGATTGGATTCATGCAGCATCTGCACTAATGTAGATGCTGTACCTGAATGCGGTGAAGAGGGAACCAAACCAGAAGGTGATTTATTGGCCCACCAATGTGACGACCTGTACTTATGCTCACTAGCTTCAGGTAGTGACCCAAAGAATGAGATACAAGCAGCCAAAATGGGTTTCCTCTGCAGGGACCTCAAGATGCCTGAGCTCCTTAGGGTGAGGAGCTCAGACATCTGGGGGGAAGTCGGAGTAGAGACACTACTCCTTCACGTTGGCAGGAGTCAGCTCAGATAGTTGGTGTCTGATTATGAAGGGTGCTTCCTAGGGGCACATCTGACTATGAGGAGGCTCCAGGGTGGACCCAGAACCTGCTGGAAGGATTATAGATCTCATCCAGTCTGGGACTGCCTCAGATGGGTGGATGGGTTTTAAAGGCATTTTGCATATATTTTTTGCAGTTTTAAATAAGTAACATTTTGAATTCAAGACTTTTATTGGTAATTGAATATTTGAAGATTGTGGTATTTCGAGTTTTAGTTCATTAAAGGTTCTGAATACTTCTGCTTTTGGCAAATATTAACAATATAAATGCATAAAATGAATCATTAAATAGGAGGAAAATAAGACATTTATAGAGCAGGATGAGGAACAGAGACATTTAATTTCACTTTGATCATTTGTATTTATAGAACACAGAGACATTTTCGTGTGGCCCACCGCAGCAGTGATTATTTAGTTACCCCTGTGACTTCCATAACGTCCCTTTACACAAAAAGATGTGCAAAATCTATCAACTTCCTCGGATTTAGATATTCTTCTGAGCTTTTTTTTATTTTTTTTTTTTTTATTTTTTTAATCTTGGTGTTTAAGTTTGCTCTTCATCTTTGCAGGTCATGACATTTTAGTCAAAACTTCATCTGTCTTCATATTTACATTGCTATTATACAGCAAATACAAGGCAGCCCATTGTAAAATGTCAACATCACACCCCATATTTCTGGGTGTAACACTGAATCATTAGTTTGCTCAGACAAAACACAGATCTATACGGATGTTCTCATACATGCACATGCTCTTTGTTGAGCTTAGAAATCCATCAGCCTCATGCAACACAGGAAATAACACTATTAAATACAATATCACACTTCAATAGAAACTGGAATTGATAACATACAAGGATAGTACAACCTACATAACACTTTTTTTTTTTTTTTTACATTTACTCTTATATGTAAGGAGGAGGAATTTTCCTCAAACCTTAAGTGAAATGACTCACATTCATTCATCATTGTGTCAAATGTATTTTTGTATGAATATAATGTCAAAATTAAACAATTTAAATGTTATTTAAAATTTTAGGGCTTAGATAATGAGATGAACTGCTTTGATGTAAATGTGGTTTTGTAGTATTTTAGGTTTTTGGGTGTAATAACCAATAGTTAAAAAAAAAAATTAAATAATTAATTATGTTACATTTAGCAGAGAGACGTAGAATAAACCTCTGAATGTCAGTCATCACTATCTAAATGGCCATGTATAGGTGCGTGTTTCTTTGTGTGCACTCATTGTATACGCGCCTGCATGGCCTCTTCGTGTCTGTCTCTGCTCATGACTGTGCATGTGCATGAGCGTACATGACTGTGTGTACATAGGAGTCAGTGAAAAGGTGAAAGGACCAGAGGCGTGGGGTCAGTGGAGGTGGACCTTAGTTTGGAGACGGAGCGCAACGCGGTGCAGAAAGAACTCAGTGAGTACAATATTAAAATACAAATCAAGCTTGTTTATTAGACTCATTTTGTAAAAGCAGAATATCTTCTGGTTTTTAGAAAGCAATTTTCAGTTGAAGAGTGCAGATGTTCTGCTTGAAATCCCCTCTTTTATGTTTTTGCTTTACACTTGGCCATGTTGTTTTCCCAATTTGCACCAGAGTAATTGGCAAAAAAAAAGCCACATCTGTGATGATGTGTTTCCTGGACCTGGCTGTGCCAGGACTGTGGTTTGGCCCGCTGGACATAGACCATTTGGAACTTGTGCTTACCGGCACTGGGCATGGTGCCCTTCGTCCAGTTCCACTGCCGAAAATTAAAGCCCAGCAGCTCAGTGCTGAACAATGGCTGGAGCAGCAATGTGCTGACTCCTGGCCTGACCCACAGGCCCAGCTGCTTTCAGCACCAGCATGTATAAATAGGTCCGTTTCCTCCGGGGTCAGGACATCGTTTTTGTGGAGCCCCCCGTGAGCACTGCACTGCTATTCTTTGGGGCCAGTCAGGTAAGCCCTCCATCTCCATCCATTCAGCCTATAGACCATTGTCACTTTCTTTTTTCCCCTTTCTGTTGTCTTTGTCTCTTTGTTTCTGCTGAGCCACTAAATGTATAGAATGAGGTCATAGATGTATAGACATACTGACTGTGCAACAGCTTTGTGCATACGTTATCAGCTGCTGGTTAAGTGTGAGCATGTGGGCGGTTTTAGGGAAGGTTCAAAGAATCTAAACACATGACGTGTACTAGGTCACAATTTATGCTGTAATGCAAAAAAAAAAAAAATACATCATCATGATCTTAATTTAAGTCACACACAAACAAACATAAACAGGAAAACAGAACATATGAAATACCAATCTATAATTTAATCATATAGATTTGACCAAACATCTGTCAAACATGGCAATAAAATGAGAGCAGTTTGTTTAAGCTTCTTAAATATAGCCTATATATAACTCACTAAGACACTGACATGTGGCATGGAGGTGTTGTGGTTTAAGTTTCCCTTAATTTATCAATTTAAATATGATTCTCCCTGCTCTCTGCACCAAAGGAAAATCAGAAACACAGTAGCATGGCTCTGACTAATCCCACCCCACTGGGACCATGGAAGGTGAGTTCAATAACCACGGATGATAAAAAAAAAAGAACAATACATCTTCATGTCATGCCTGATAATCAATAATGTGTGTGTCTGTACACACATACACAGTGTGTGCGTGTGGCGTGTGCATACTACATGTATGCATTTGTGTCCTCCCCAGATCACAGTTTATGACCAGGAGAACTTCCAGGGGAAGCGTCTGGAGTTTACCTCAGCCTGCCAGAACATCATGGAGTGTGGCGTGGACAACATCCGGTCCCTGAAGGTGGAGTGTGGAGCGTAAGTTAAGCAAAGAGGAGAAACATGGGGGGAAAATACTCTACCTGAAGAATGAATTGACCTTATATTATATATTTACATATTTAACAAGACATTGGTTTTACTTTAATAGAATGAAGTGCATTTTAATGGTTGAACTCAGAAAGTTGCCTCTTAAACTGGCTTTGAATTCTTTACAGATGGTGCAGTCTTTCTTTCTTGCCTATTTCGGAAGTCATTCTACAAAAATCGTCTTTCTGAAATCTGAGAATCAGTTGTTGGTCTAATGCTCCATTAATGTGTTATTCATACTGGTTGTGTGGACAGCTGGACAGGATATGAACATTCCAGCTTCTGTGGACAGCAGTTTGTCTTGGAGAGAGGAGAGTATCCTCACTGGGAGTCCTGGAGTGGCAGCAACGCCTACCACATTGAGAGGATGATGTCCTTCCGCCCCATCTGCTCTGCTGTATGACTGTCTCCATGTCCACACATTCCATTTCCCTCTAAATGAAAGTATTAGAACCCAAAAAATCAATAATTATGGTTAAAGTTCACCTTTGTTGAAATCTTTTTCTGATATGTAACAGCATCTATGTGTCCAACATAGAAATTAACAGTTACTGAATATCTTGGTAAATGGACCATACAAAGTGTTTTGCTAGTTTGGGTGAATCGTACAGGTCAGTTTCAGTTTACAGGAGCCTGTACCATCATCATTGCCACTGGTGCTGCTTTGTGTTTAATGACTTCAACTGAACTTGTCTTTTCCTGCGCTGTGTGAACACAGAACCACAAGGAGTCCAAGATGGTGCTGTTTGAGAAGGAGAACTTCATAGGACGTCAGTGGGAGATAAATGATGACTACCCCTCTCTGCAGGCCATGGGCTGGGGCAACAATGAAATTGGATCTATGCAAGTTCAGAGTGGCGCGTAAGTCTCAACCTCTGCGCTCACCTGGATCCCTCTTTACAGGCCTCTGACATGTTAATGCCAGCGTAGACCAATAGGATGAAAAAATATGACCTTTTTTACCCATTTGATATTCATATAATTTAAAACTCAAAAAGGAAATGAATAAAACAAGGACAATTTTGTATATTGTTTTGCTGCTCTGAACACAAAATGCATTTCATGCTAATTTAATCTGTAGGCACAAAACATCTTACCCACCCCTTGATTCTATTCCTCAAATTTTGAATTTATTTATTATTGCCACTCAATTAATTAATTGAGATTATCTTAACAGTACAATTCTGTAGCTACTGTTTATGCATTAGTATAGTACAGTGTTTGCAATTCAGTTTCTCTTCTTGGGATAAATATAGTATTCTTACAACATAAGTAAAAGAATAGTAGAAAACTATGGGTTGATATTGCCGCTGTTTGATTAATATTCACTAGACTAAAACAAAATAAATACAAAAAGGCTTATTTGCTACATTGAGGAAATCATAGAGTTCTGTTTTCTGATTTAAATCAACTTCAACTAAGCTTGTTGTGTATCTCGTCTAAGTGCATTCATTTAATCTTCTGGTCTAGCCAGATTTTATCTGATTGAATGAAGTCTTAGATTTCTCTACACCTTTCATATGCCCTGTCTTTGTTTGAATGGAGCTCCCAATTACAGTTTCACAGCTTCCTCCTTTCCTCTCCCCCTTCTTCCCCTTCTCTCACTCCTCCTCCAGCTGGGTGTGCTACCAGTTCCCTGGTTACCGTGGTTACCAGTACATCATGGAGTGTGATCGCCATGGCGGCGAGTACAAACATTACAGAGAGTGGGGCTCCCACGCTCAGTCCTTCCAGGTGCAGTCGCTGCGTCGAATCCAGCAATGAAGACCTGCAGCCTCCCCTCTCCCCAACCTCTCACTCTTTACCTCCTCCAGCTCCTCCTCCTCTTCCTCCCTTCACCCAGTCATTCCAGCACGCCCTGGTGCTTCACCTTCAACATGTTTACAGCACTTTTGTTTTGTTCCGTTGCCAAATGAAAATATAAAAGAGTGATTAAAAGAATTAAAGAAAGAAAAAAGATAAAACAACCACTGAAGAGAGGCTGCTGACTGGCGCCCCACTAAGAAGAGAAGAGGAGGGAGTTAAAGTGTCTGATGATATCACTCAGACTTATTGCCCCTCATTTCCTGTTGGGTAAAAATGGTGCCAGCAGGTGCAGGAGTAAATGGGCAACTTAAAAATAAATACTATACAAGAGTCTGCTGCTAACCTTCACTGTGCCTGGTTGTGATTTATTTCTGTTCATCCTTGTTATACTATTGCAAAAGAAAATATAGACTTTACCTCTCTACCATGTGTCACATGAAGCAGGATTAAAACTTAACATTGTAAATTAGAATCATTATTGTGTTGATCACATAAAATATGCATTTAGAAATATGTAAAACCCTTTATGGATATTATTACCCAAGGGGTTATGATATCTGAGAACACTGGACTTGGCAATTCTTTGGCTGTATAAAGCAAATTGAGCTGTTGTGTCATGAATAGAAATAACAGGCAACGATCAGGATTGTCAGGAGACGGATAACATTGTGAGAGAAAGACAATACATACTTCAATTCTTAATTCAACAACTAAAATATTATTATCAAAATCCAAACAAATTGGATGTGTTGTAGTTGCTTCACCCATACATTTAATATTAATGTTACTGATAATAGCATTGATAAGAAAACCACACACTGAAATTCATTTTCACTCAACCTCAGTGAACAGGTTACTCAGGTTAGTGCCACTAGCAATTGTTATAATAGTAATTGTAACTCAAGTTGTATACACATGAAAAACATATTAAAAATATATAGTGCTTGTACTATATAGTGCACTATATAGTATGCTTAGATGTGATTAAGTTACTGAGGTGGTAGCAGAATAACTCTAGAGAGTGTTGATGGTTAAGCTCAGATTACACAGTGTTTACATAAATGATGAGCTCATGCAGTTAAAGGTACAGTTTGTAGTTTGTGGCAGCATCATGACATTGCAGATTGCTCTCTGCACCAAAGGAAAATCAGAAACACATTAGCATGGCTTTGACTAATCCCACCCCACTGGGACCATGGGAGGTGAGTTTAATATCCACGAGTGATCAAAAAAAAGGAAAAAGGAAAATTACATCTTCATGTCATACCTGATAACCAATAATGTGCTTGCTCATTACACATGAATCATGTCGCATAATGTCCTATCACACACTAGCATGTGATGTTGGATTGCAAAGCCTTCATGCATGAAGCATGCCAAGTTACTTTATTCTGATATATCAGATGTTTTGTTACACAGAACCCAGAACCGTGCATGAAGTAAACCTTTGAAACTGTAAATAGAACTTTCAAAATATACTTGACAGGTGATTGGATGAACTATTTGTCTATCACCATCTATCACGGGCTGAGCACAGGGTGAGATGTTTTTTCCTGATCATGAGATGGTTGGTCCAATCCAATGTGGTTCAGAGACTTGAATGGATAACTTGAAGTCTAGCAAGACAGATCGTTGTGTGATGTTTTATCTTACATTAACTCACATTATCTTCCAATTCCAGTTGCCTCACAGGGTAAAGAAGGATACCTGGCAACATTAACCAAACCTCCCAGTGTGTGTGACTCAACTTCATGACGTGGCAGAGTATAGAGGTTGCTGCACTGCAAGGTCCAGTCCACTATTCACTTTATAACTGTGTTTACTCTTCTACCATTTTTCTCTTATCAACTGTTCTATAATTTCCATATTTTGCACAACTGATACTGCCACTTTATCTGTTCATTTTACAACCATGTCTGCACTTTTGCTCTCTGTCAATAGTTTTATCTTGCCATGTTTTCTTGTTTCTACCTACTGTATATGCAACAACTATAAAATCTCTTGATTGTTCTTTCCCTGTAGTTTTTGGACTTATTATTTATCCTATTTTCTATCTATGATATAAGACCCAGGTTGACTGGGTTGACTGTTTTATTTATTTGATTAGGAGCAGATGGCAGTGGGGGTTCATGCTAAACTTTAAATTACCAGTTCCTTGTTACCTTGCTAAACTTCTGTACTACTGTGAGACAAGTCATTTAAATTAAATAAAATAAACAAAGATAAATAGATAAATACATTTAAATCTATTTTTTTGGGGCGGGGGGGCTCATTTGCTAATAGTGAATATTTATATTTAACTTTACATTAAGTAGGAAACTGCGTCCAGCAACCATTGGTGGAAAGTAACTAAGTACATTTAGTCAAGTACTGTACTTTAGTATAATGTTGTGTGTTTTGTGTTTTGATGCTTCTTTATACTTGATATTTTACGTAAATTCATGTAAAAAATAGTATGTTATCTATATTCTATTAAATTGTTGCTCTTAATTTTTAAAACTGTTTAAGTACAACTAGATTATACATCTTAAAACCTGACTGGAGGAGATCTTAGACGTTTAAACAAAAAGTTAAACTGTTTTGGGGGGGTTGGAAACACACTTATTATTCATAAGTGTGTTTTTTTCGTTTGTGCTTCATAGGTTATGAATACTTTATTATTCAGAGCAGATACGTAACGTGCGTGAGGGCCCCTTTAACCTGTAGCCACGCCCCCCCTGCGTAGAGAGGAAGTGGGGGGCTCCAGGCAGACATCTCTGACAGCGAAAACACGTCTGTCGCCGGGGAGGTAAACTCTCACTGCGTTTCATTTTCGGGTGTTTTTTTTTTACATCGTGAAGGTCCGGATGGTGTGGAAGTAGAAGTCACATCAACATGGGACACGTTGGTGAGCCGCCGTCGGCGACGCCGAAACTACTACGGGCGTCACTTTCCGCCTTTCTCCTCTTTCTCGTTGTCTCCCTCGGTGAAGCCCGGCTGCACCGGACACGCAGCGCCAGGTCCGCGACGGAGGACCCGGTGGAAACCTACGACAAATACTACAATTACGTCGACCTAACGGCGCGCTTTCGGTCTCTGGCCCAGAAATATCCTCACATAGCGAACCTGTCGAGCATAGGTCGGTCCGTGGAGGGCAGGGAGCTGTGGGTGATGCGGATCACCGCGGAGCCAGACGCAGGCGGTCCGGGGAGACCCCGGTTTAAATACGTGGGGAACATGCACGGAGATGAGACCGTGTCCCGCCAGGTGCTGGTCTACCTAGTGGAGTACCTGCTGGAGAAATACGGAGAGGACCTGCGGGTCACTGAGCTGGTGAACACCACGGATATTTATATCATGCCCAGCATGAACCCGGACGGATTCGAGAAGTCCGTCGAGGGGGACTGCATGGGCAACAACGGGGGTCGAAACAACGCCAGAAACAAGGACCTCAACAGGAGCTTTCCGGACCAGTTCGGCGGGACTTCTGCCGACCCGGACGCTGTCCCTGAAGTCATGGCTGTGATCAAATGGATTCAGGAGAAAAAGTCAGTGTCTCTTTTCGATATAAACAAGTGGTGAAGAAGTAGGCTAGTCAAATGAAATTAGCAATAGCACTATGAGAAAATGCTCTATTACAGGTAAAAGTCTCTAAAGTAAAAATACACGTGTTGCCATCAAAAAGGCCCCGTTTAGTGTTATGTTAGACATTATACAGTATAAGTAATGCTCATTCTTTGTTAGCTACACGTTAGCAGCACTTTAAAGTTGGCATGTTAAATCTAATGCTAACTTGTATTGTTGGCTACTCAAATGAAGGGAAAGTATATGCAGGATTTATAAACTGAAAGGGAGCTTGTAATTTAAGCTTTCAAATAAATGTAGTGGAGTAGAAAGTACAATGTTTCCCTCTGACATGTTTAAGTAGCTTCAAATAAAAATACTCAGTAAAGTTAAAGTACAATACTTGAGTAAATATGTCTACAGTCCACTACTGATAAAACCTTGTTCATATACCTAATCAAACTTGATTTAATATTAGTATTAATTAGTATTAGTCTGTATTTTCTTTTTGAACAGCCAATATTTCATTTAAAGTTTGATATCCCATTTCAAAACCATTATTATTTCATTCTGTGTATATAGACATTTTAATTTTAGTACTAATTTGTTATTATTAGTTTCTCTATTTGATCTATTTGTATTCATCTATGTTGCACTTGTGGGAGAAAACAGATTCTAAAACACCTCTGCCACATCACACATAGTCTCTAATTGTTTGAGGTGTTGTTGCATGGAGCGTATCTTGGAACAGCTTCTGTAAACTTGACACTTTTTAGTTGTGTATGTCTCACAGTGGAAGGTTTGGAGAGTGACGAGCATTACATATCAATGAGCAAATCAATCCTGTGTCTCCTTTTTATTTTTAAGACCCCATGAGGTAGCGTGTGTGACTATTACTAATAATCCCAGCAGCAACTGGGGAACTATAATTGCTTGAGGATCACTTGGGGGTAAAGCTGAAACATAAGCCACTCGACAGTCAGTTACCAACTATTTTGGTAAATCAGCTTTCTCAAATTGATTTCTGTTCTTTTTAATCAATATGAGCTGATTATCTTTTGGATTTTAGACTGACTGGACAAAACAAGAAATTTCAAGCTGGAAAACTGGAAAAAAAACTATCCACAGATGTTTGAGAGTTTTTCAATTTTCCTTGTTGTTATGATCTCAACAGACGTGAGTCATAGTAAAATCGTCAAAAAGTGCTGCCCTATGACTTTATGATTATAACAGCTTTACATTAAATTACACAAACAGTCTTTTTCAACTTTATCTTAAAATAATTTAATTCACTGCAGCCACTAGTAACTATATGGACATCCATATGAGCCTGTGAGTGTTTTAAATGTTTGAACTTGAAGTGTAATTTTCTGTCTAGGTTCGTGTTGTCGGGGAACCTGCACGGTGGTACTGTGGTGGCCAGTTACCCCTTTGATGATTCAGCCTCCCACCAGCGTCAGGGCCACTACAGCCAATCAGCGGACGACAACCTGTTCCGTTACCTGGCCCTGGTGTACTCCCGGAACCACCCAGTGATGACGACCGGGCAGCCAAACTGTCCCGATGCGCAGGATGAAACTTTTGAAGATGGCATCACAAACGGGGCGCGTTGGTATGATGTAGCCGGTAAGAAAAAAAAAAAACGTTTTCGTTGTGTTCAGTATCTTGATCATTTGACTGAGAAATAATCAATGAACGATCACAAGCTCCTGTTTTTTTCTGTTGATCAGAAATCAAAAAGACACAGCTGATATTTCTGGGTTGTTACACCATTGTCTTGTGTCCTGGGGTTTTTATTTTATGTTCTCACTTTTTGTTATTGAGCTAAAAGTCTGATGTGAGGCACCCAACATTGTGTGTTGTCATAGAAACGGCCAAGTGTTTGCTGTCCTTGGCCTTGTGTAGTGTCTTCTTCAATCCTGGTTCTTTTATTTCCCCCCGGGTTATGTATTTGTTGCGGGAGGCAAAGAAAAACAGATGTTCAAATATTCGTTTTAAGAGTTTAAACTGTGTTGCTGCTTGACATCTCCCAACTGAATGCCAGGAATGTGCATCTTAAATGGATTTGCGCAAGCTGTAACGTGTTTAAAGACACCCAGGGACAAATTATCACGATTTCCTTTTAAACATGGTGTTTTACAGCTTAAATTATTATCACGGCAATCGTTTGTCTGGCCACAGATTGCGAGTAAACCGATCATTCGCTTGTCTTTTCTGAACAAAGCGGCTTCAGCTGCATTCCAGAAAACCAAGTTGAGCTATTTTGCCATTCAAAGCTTCGTACTCAGGCATTCTAGTAGCTCTACTTCCTCATGTAATAATCTCACTTATAAGGAAATACAAATCAGTGTTCCCATGAGTGCTGTTACAGTTCAAATAGCTGCACTGCATAACTTGTAGATAGATGGTATAAGCATTTTTTTAAGGCCACAATCATGTCAGACTCAGACTGGTTTGGGGTTTTCCAGGTATCAAAATTCTGAAGAATAAGGAAGCGCGTAAACTCCAAGGCTGCTACTCATCACGTTTGTCCATCAAAGCCTGTAATTGCTGAAGGTGTTACAGCAGTAGACCGGTTTATCAGGGCGACTTTACACCTCAGTCAGGATTAATTCATCTCTACTGGCTGATTTTGTGTGTGTTCCTTCCTGTTCCCTGACTAAGTGTCCTGGCGTTAAGAAACACGTCTTCTCTGCATCACTCAAGTAGAAACCTGATCAGCATAGTGTCTCCTTTGTTTTGCTGGTTTATCGGGGTCAGAGTTAGTGATGCGGTGCCTCCAGGTTCAAGTTACTGCGCTGAGTTTGTGGTGTTAAGTGACACTATACTGAAGAGCCTATGTATGGTGATGTCTAGACTAGCTGTTTGTTGGAAATCTAAAGCCTGTTGATAAAATAGCTTCTTTAGGATAAACTTTAAAATCAGTAATTCAATTTACTTGTCCGCATCCCTCATCCGATTTTAGGTATTCATATTAATATTAATTAATAAATAGAGAAATGTTTCAAGATTAAAAAAACAGAAAGTAGTATTTACTCATGTTGCAGGTCACTTTAGGCTCGATTGTCACAGGATCAGTTTGCCACTTGGAATAATCTTGAACAGTCAATCATTACCGATGCCCTGAGCAAACACTGTTAAACAGCAACCAGAATATGCTCTTTCTTCACTTTGTGAATTCTGACCTTAACCGGCATTAGAAACTAGAGGCACAGTGAATTCATACCGAATCATGGTCAGCCAGTTTGCTCCTGCCGTTTCGGGATGTAATATGAGCCGTTTAGTAAAAGACCGCAAGAAGTGTGAAATGGCTGAATACACAATGCTGGTGTCTGTGTGACCTGTCTCGGTGGATGAAATGTCACTGCTAAAACGGGGCTAATGTCAGATGATGGAAGCGGTCAGGACACAATGTGTGACATAATGAGTGGCCCAGGCAGAACGCCAGGTCCAGGAGTCAACAGGAGAGGTTTTTTTTTTGTGTGTGGCCATCAGGGCTTGAAATAAAGGTCGTGCATTACATGTTATCTTGACTTTAAATCTTTGGTTACAGTTTAGTCTTGAAGGACTTCCTTTACTTCGTCTGCAAATGTGCGTTTTTTTTTTTTTTTTCTCACATGCATATAATATACTTTGAGACCGTTTTCATCAAGTTAAGAAATTAAACTGCTGTTTATTGTTCATGTGTTCAAAGTTGTATGCCTGACTTATCGTAATGCAGCATGTGCTGAATGCTGCACATAACTGCCTTTAGACAGACAAAAGAATAAGGTTCAAATTCATAATGTTTAGGTTTCCTATATGAAAATCCAGCTCTGCTGCTGTGATATCTGAGGCGCCTGACAATGGTCAGTCCTCCTGATACACTCTTTTAGCAGCTTAACTGCTGACAGTCATATGACATGAATAGTTTCTTCTCAAGTTCTCAGTTCAAATGTTGAGCCAAAAAAAACAGATGTTTTTTTTTTTTTTTTTTATTACAACGTCAGCTTCCAGCACTGACTTTGTCCCGTTGTCTGGTTTTTAACTTCAGGGTGCGTCACTGCATCCGGTCCATAGACAGGATATTTAATGTAGGCGCTGCCATAGTCAATCTGCGTGTTTGTCTTTTCCTTCCAGTGAATGGGAAATGTTTACTTTGCTGCGAGGTATTTGCTTCAAAGAGAATGGTCTGATTGAACTTAAACTACTTGGCTCACAAAGGCAAATATCTTATGACTTGATGGGGTCAATTTCGCTTAATTTTGTTTGCCAATCAGGTTTCCACACCCTGTCACATCTCAATATTAGTCTCCTGCTATTTTCCCATCCTTTTGGCATTTGGATTTTGTTAAATACAGGGTTTGTTTTGGTTAACACCCTGTTGTGTCTGCTGCCACCACAGGAGGTAAAACCTCTGGTGAATCACTCTGACACATCTCCCCACACCGTGAGCTCAGTGGTCCCTATTGTCCCGTCTGAACGTGTGACAACTACTCTTGATAAATTAGTCAGAGGTAAATAGGCGTATCTGTTATGTGAAACAGATCCATCGGGCCTTTCAGAGTCGTGTCTTCTGGAGTTTCCCTTTCCAGTCTCCAGTGAAGAGTTGGCAGCTGCTTCCCCTCGCCAAGCTTCAGACTGCTCCACAGTTTTTGCTTGACCGAGGATGACTCTGAAAAACTTGCATTTGTGGTGTTTATTTTGGTACGTCTACTCTCAGAGCCAAGGCAGGAACCACATTACAGCCCATAGCTTTTCTTCTTAGCTCGTAAGAGATGCCTTGTAATTTCCTTTACTGCATTTCTCTGTTACCCAAGTCAGTCAGTAATGTGGCTTTCTCATCATCAGACTCGCAGATCAGCTTGTTACAAAAATGTCTCAAAGCCTCATCATTCATTAAATGGTGTTATCTTACTTTGAGTATTGAATTTAAATAAATGATAGCACAGAAAAGGTGGTTTTCATATAGAAATGTGGTGCAGTATTGGTTAAAGTCTTGTTTGTGTGCTAAGAAGTAGACCAAAGTTTTCTTTTGAGCCTTAGTTAATCTCTTCCTCGTTTTGACTATTAGGAGGCAGGGTGCTTTGCTTAAGTTATTTGTTCATGTCTGGTGGGTGAGCTCTTTTCCCTTTCACTGTGGCAAATGGTGGCTGTTTTTATTGGGTTCTTGCGGCCACACAGCAGGCAGTCATGGCAACACTCCAGCGAGGGAGGCCCCGGCCGCCTGCTGCCATTCCGGTGGGATGACTGGCCGGACGACCTGCTCTGTGTCCCTTCTGTTTGCCTAACTGGAAGACCGGGTTGTGCCATACCGTGGATATCATGGCTTGTTGCCACATTAAATACCATCTTTAAATTTTGGCATGGAGGTAGACAGGCTAAAACTCTACAGGACAGACCGGTTCTTTATTCCCTTTCTGGCTCAGCACCAGCAAAAATTTAGTGGTACAGCAAGTTAAAGATTTACTCTCTTTAATATATCGGTTTTGAATGTGGCAGTGACTAAGATGTGCCATTTTCAACATGCTTAATTTATGGCTTGTTATCCAGGAGGGATGCAGGACTACAACTACCTCCATGGAAACTGTCTGGAAATCACCATGGAGCTGAGCTGCTGCAAATATCCTCCTGCTGCCGAGCTCCGTAAGGAATGGGATCTGAACAGGGAATCGTTACTGGCCTACATAGAAAAGGTAGACGTTATGTCCAAAAAAAAAAAGGAGATTTGACACCTGTCATTTTTTAATATACTTTTTGTTTTGTTATTTAAAAGGGCCATTCTTGGTTTATACACTTTATAAACATTGCATTTATTCATTTTAGTCTCATGATACTCACATTCAGTGAGATGTTCTCGTTTTTTTACAATTTTGTTGTTTTGCAGATTCATATCGGTGTCCGTGGCTACGTAAAAGAGGCCGTCAATGGTGCTGCCCTCCCTGATGCCACTATTTTAGTGGCGGGCATCTTTCATAACCTGACCACAGGACAGTATGGAGACTACTACCGCCTCCTTCTCCCAGGAACATACAACATCACAGCTGTGGCCCAAGGGTGTGTAATACCAATAAACTCCCCTCTCATAGCAGCTTTTAAATTACAGGGTTTGCAAAGTATTATGAAATGCCTCTAAGGTGTGGTTCATAATCATTAGTGGTTCATAATAACCAGTAAATAAACCTTCTGGTCAACTCTTAAAACTATGTGAGCTGTTTAGAGTATTTTTGAATAAGAAAGGAACGATTTTACGAGGTTTCCACAATAGTCACTGCAGTTCTTTGTTTGTGTTCACACCAAAGACCAAAGGCGACCCATTGCTTCCTGTTATTGCAGGCTTCCTGCTCAATCACAACTGGTAATGGAAAATTTGTAATCTGGCTTTTCAAACAATGAGGCCCCACGTCTTAACTAAGTTCTTTGGTAAAGGGCTTCCTGCGAAAGAACATCAAGCGGAAAATGTGTGTTTTCATGAAAACCGTCATGTAGATTTTGTATGTCAGTGGTTTTAAGGCGGAATTCAAGTTCCTAAGCATTTTTATCTTTACACAGGTACACACCAATGACAGTCCATGGTGTAAAGGTCACAGAGGGAAAACCCACAGAACTGAACTTTACTTTGGCACCTGTGGTCAGTGAGACTGCAGTTGGCCCCACCGTTCCCACGTCCTCCATGACATCGACCAGGGATCCGGACATCTCTGGCAGTGCTACCGACTCCTCTGAGCGGGGGTTCTCCTGGCTGTTGCCTCCCGAGGGGAATGAGAGCGTCCCTACCACACTCCCATCTAAAGACCAAGCCATTCAGCCGCAGGACTTTCGCCACCACAGCTACGCAGACATGGAGCTCTTCTTACGCAAGTACAGCAACTTGTTCCCAACCATTACCTACCTTTACTCTGTTGGCCACTCAGTGGACGGCCGGGAGCTCTATGTCATGATCATCTCGGACAACCCCAAAGTTCATGAGCATGGTATGTTCTAGCATTCAAGAATAGTTAATTTTGTTGATTATGTCATGAAGGTTTTGCCTTTACACGCTCTGTGCATTCTGTGGCGGTCTGATAATTTCACTTTTCCTCCCGCTCTGTTTCTGCCAGGTGAGCCAGAGTTTAAGTACGTGGGCAACATGC
Source organism: Lepturacanthus savala (assembly GCA_030544235.1). Taxonomy (NCBI): domain Eukaryota; kingdom Metazoa; phylum Chordata; class Actinopteri; order Scombriformes; family Trichiuridae; genus Lepturacanthus; species Lepturacanthus savala. The sequence continues at coordinate 14,168,505 of CM060468.1, read as the reverse complement.
ACGGTAATGAAGTGGTGGGCCGCGAGTTATTGCTTAACCTTATCGACTACTTGTGCCGTAACTATGGCACCGACACAGAGATCACTAAGTTGGTCAACAACACCCGCATTCACATCATGCCTTCTATGAATCCCGATGGCTATGAGATGGCTACTGAAGGTAAGAGAATAAGACACATACACTAATGGGTAAACTAATGTTGGGTATAGGGTTGCAGAATTCTGGGAATTTTCAAAGTTGGAAACCTTCTATGGGAATTAACAGGAATAAATACAAAATTTACACATTGGAAGATTGGCCCTTAATAGGGAACTTAAATATATTTGGGCAATATATATCGTAGCATATTGACTAAAATACACAGATTTAAAGGGTTAGTTCAATGTTTTTGGAAATTCGCCCATTGTCATGATTCCCATAGTCACAGCAATAGGTGCTTTAACTTTTTTTATTTTCCAGACCAGCAGAGCAGAGCTGCTCAGCTATTGCTACACTGCTAATCATATTTTCTGGTTTCTCGTATCAAACTTAACAAATACACAATCCAGCAATTCCCAAACACTGTATTTGATAATGCAAATGCAGTTCCTTCTCATAATGTTCCATCACTATCTCATAGGGTGGTGAAGTAATTTTTGATAATACTATGCTCTAAATATGTTTGATCTATAATGGTATTAATGTTTAACTTGCAAATGTTATATAAAAATGTAAATGAAATTTACTGAAAATGTTCCACCCCTTTGCAGCCCTAGTCTGGAAACGGTTAAGAAACACTTTGCAACACTGTGCAACATTTACTTCTGTAAAAAAGGAACAGACTGTGGTTACAGATGTCGGTGACTAAACACAGTACTTATTCCTTCACAGGGGATGTCAAGGGATACAAAGGACGCAACAACAGCAACAACGTTGACCTGAACCGCAACTTCCCCGACCAGTTCGCCACCGTCAAAGAACCCAGGCAGCCGGAGACTGTAGCTGTAATGAAGTGGCTGAAGAGCTACCCCTTTGTCTTGTCGGCCAACCTCCATGGAGGCAGGCTCCTTTTTTTGTGCTTTTGCAATGCAATTTGTGCAATTTGAAATATAATGCATGGTTTTATACATTTTGTGTCTTTTGGAAAACCACAAACAAAATAGGTTTTAATGTTTCTTTAATAAGTGTTTACGATTACTGCTATAATGTTCTATTTTGTGTGAATTTTTTTGTTTTTTGTTTTTTCTACCAAATTATGGAATATTGATCAGACATACATATTTAATTTTATTTATATTAAATGTGTTTGTTTTTTTTTGCTTTTCTCTGCCATATGTTTATGTTGTGGAATTTAGGTTCTTTGGTGGTCAACTATCCCTACGATGATAACAAAGATGGGCTGTCACATTACAGCCAGTCTCCTGATGATGAGGTCTTTCAGAAGGTGGCTAGAGCCTACTCACAGGTAAATGGACATAGTTGCTACTGGATCCGTTTAATGCCACGATAACGTCTACTTGTGGTTTCATGTATAACGGAAAACAAAATGTGGAGTTGAGTCTGATGAAAGACACCGGCTTTTTGTCAAATCAGTGGAACGACAAGCTTTGAAAACATGATTACAACGGTACTCATTGTTGAGCCCTCTCTTGTGTGTGTGTTTTTGTGCTCATGCAGGAGAATCCTCTGATGCACAAAGGACACCCTTGTGAGAACCTGTACCCTGAGGAATATTTTCAGGATGGCATCACCAATGGTGCCAACTGGTACAATGTTCCTGGTATGTCTGCGTATTCATCCTTGTTCTTTCCACAGCAGATCTCTTAAAACACCCATTTAGACTCTTTCAGGTTTTCAAGAGTTGTGTAGAAGAAATATATGAAGAGAATATTTATGTTCTTCTACAAGTTAAGTCTTTTGGTTTGTTTGCAAAAGCTTTATTCAGTCAAATTAATGAATAAGAAAAACTATAGTTATAGGGTTAAGTGTTATCGCTTCTTCCCTAGAGGACACAATGTTGCAATTACAGGTACTTTTTGTGTATAATTAAGTGATAAACATATAAAAGTTTGATATGTAATTAAAAGGAGAATTTATCTTCCCCAGGTGGCATGCAGGACTGGAACTACTTAAACACAAACTGTTTTGAAGTCACCATCGAGCTGGGTTGTGTAAAGTATCCCATGGCCAAGGAACTGCCAAAATACTGGGAACAAAATAGACACTCCTTAATCCAGTTCATACACCAGGTAGAAATCGTATCCTTACCCTAGTCTTTCTCCTCACTTTAACCCTGTTTTGCATCTACTCAGCTGTATGTGGTTGTGTGTGTTTACAGGTCCACACTGGAGTCAAAGGCACAGTCTCTGATGCATTGGATGGCACAGGCATTCCAAATGCCACCATTAGTGTGGAGGGCATAGACCACGATGTCACTACAGCCTACACTGGGGACTACTGGAGACTACTGGTCCCTGGGACCTATTCTATTGTCGCCTCCGCCCATGGGTAAAAGAATAATAAGAAGAAGTGGGGATAAAACAAACAGAGAATTTACTAAAGAAACTTATATAACTGTTGCTCCCTTTGATTTTTTTTTTTTTTTTCAGATATAAACCCGTGAAGACGTACGCCACCGTTTCAGAACACAGAGCGGAGACTGTGGACTTCAGACTGACAAAGATACAAACTGACTCTAATGGCCTCCCATTGTTTTTCAATGGACTTCCAATTAAAGTGGACAAATCTCTGGTAGAGTTCCAGAAATTAATCAACACTCTCTCTCGGGACCCTGGTTTGGATCAGTTGATGGGGAGCACAGCCACAGAGACCAACTTCCGCTACAAACACTACAAAGAGCTGGCCGCCTCCCTGAGGGGCCTCACCCTCAACTTTCCCAAAATTACGTCATTACACAGGTAAGGAAGTGTTATCTTGTCTCCAATTATGTTTTTTTTGCCAGTAAACTCTCTGCTCTATGGATTGAACAGTTTTTATAGATAGATTTTTATAAAACTGACTTATAATATTGTTCTTCACTTTCTTCTAGTTTGGGCCCAAGTGTTGAGTTTCGAACCATTTGGGCTCTGGAAATCTCCAACAAACCCGAGGAGGCTGAACCATCTGAGCCAAAAGTCCGCTTTGTTGCAGGGATCCATGGCAATGCCCCAGTGGGCACAGAACTGCTGTTGGAGTTTGCTACCTTACTGTGCATCAATTATGGCAAGAACCCAACCATTACCAAGGTGAGTTTTGAGGCACCTTCTGAAAATGTAGTGTTTGATAGCCTGGACTGTTAGTAATACTGTATATGGTATCATCTACTGGGTTAGCTTCTACCTTCAAAAAGAACATGAATTTGCTTTGTCTATTCCTTTTTTTTAAAGCAATACTCAACGTTTTTCACAACCTTTTTTATATCTGAGAATGGGGATATTCTATGATAATTTTTTATGGCCACAATACAACCTGTCTTTGTCTTTCTGTGGTTCTGCCTTGTCTGTGATTGTTTGTTCTCCATTTCCCTTCCCTAGCTAATTGATGAGACACGGATTGTCATTGTGCCGTTGATCAACCCAGATGGAAGAGAACTAGCAATTGAGAAGCACTGCACCTCCACCCAGGGCTTGACCAATGCTCACGGAAAAGATCTGGATACAGATTTCTGGGGTTAGTTGTATAGATTTGCTTGTGTGCAATTAATTTAAAAATCATGGCAATGGACCAAAAAATAAAAATAAAGGGCAAGATTCAGTGGCATCTAGTGGTGAAATTGCACCAGTTGAGTATTTTATTCTATTTTTGAAGTCTCTTCCACTCAAAGCCACTAAATCTTACACACTGGCATTTTAATCTATTATTGTTGATGATTTCTTGTATTTATTTTCCAGTTGTAACAAATCATTTTCCTGTCACTCTGCCATATTTTCCTGCTTCAGGCAATGCATCACAGCCCGGGGTGGAGGCCCAACCGGAGACCAGGGCAATGATGGACATGATCCTAGATCGAGGCTACACACTGTCTGTGGCTCTGGATGGAGGCTCCCTTGTTGCTACCTACCCTTATGACAAGCCTGTACAGTCTGGTAACACACCATCAAAAATATCTATTATTTTACTCCTTATTCATACTTGCGTTTGTAAGGAATATGTATTATTATATTATCTATATTCCTTTTAAAACCCCTAATCAAAGCAGGAACAAAACATCCTAATAACTATTAATTGATCTATCAAGAATCTAGATAGATTTTTTGTTCTTGTTTCCTACGTTTCACCCCATGTTTTGATGAAAGTAGTGGGACTGTGGACTTTGTTATGTTTGTGTTATATAAAATGTTGAGAAATGCAGGCTTAGCATGAACGTGGTTGTCATAGCAACCTAGGGACTTTGCATTGCTTTGCATTTTCAGCTATAAACATAAAGTAATATAACTGCAAGTCCCAGAAATAAGGGAAAACCATCTGAAAAACGATTACCGCGGATTTTGTGCATTAATTTAATTATGTATTTATTTTTCCAGTTGAAAATGAGGGCACTCTGAAGTACCTAGCAAATGCTTACGCCAAGAAACACCCAAAGATGCATCTCGGGGGCACCGAATGTTCAAATAACGGGCAGAGTATGCTATTTGAATATTACAAATAATTCTGCTTGTCAAAGAATATCAGTCATTATTGATAAGATATTGACAGTGAAGACTATGGACCTTCTCTCTCATTCAGTGAGCAACATTCCAGATGGAGTTATGAGGGCAGCAGAAAGACAAAGTCACATGGGGAGCATGAAGGTAAGTGTCTCCACCTCAGTTATGACGATTACACCGACCTCCATTCTGTTACAGGACACATACAGTAAGGAAGACAACACATGTTTTTTTAAGGAAGGTTTTGATCGCTTGCTAAACTTTTTTGAGATCTTGAATTTTCAGCTTGAAGGACATGTCAACTCAAATGTGAAAATTATGTGTCTCCCAGGACTTCAGTATGGACTTTGGTCACTGTCCTGAAATTACAGTCTACACTGGCTGCTGTCTGTTTCCCCCAGCTGAGCAGCTGGCCACGCTCTGGGCAGAAAACAAGAAGCCTCTCCTCAGCATGTTGGTGGAGGTATGCTATGATATTTTAGCAAGGAGCTCTTAGCACGTTAGGCCTTATTTATCCCACAATAGGGAAAATTGTGTCTTAATAGAGCTCAATAAGGAATAACAATGATTACTGTAAATATATATACATATATATGTCTAAAGTTTACTATGAGTACATGATCAGTGAAATGCAGTGTTGCCATAGTATTAAACTGATAAATTAGAGTCTCACAGCTGTAAGTTGCCTGAAGTCTGTCAAAATCACCCTGGTACTTTTGGTGTTGAACGCTTTTGGTGTCGCACTGTCACCGATGACACCCCTGTACTCCTGATCGTTCCTGTCAGATATGCATCCGATGATAGCCGTATCAACTGAGGACTGAGAGATGTAATAGTCAGTGTACCGTGGGAAAAGAAAGGGTGAGAGCACCGTGCCCTGGGGCTCTCACTCTTTCTTTTTACGTGGTTTAACCTCGCTGCAGATGGACTTGTGAAAAATATTATGACTCGTATAACACAACTTTTCTCTTAATTTCTACCCCATCCAGGTCCATAAAGGAGTGCGTGGCTTGGTGAGGGACAAGAGCGGGAAGCCTATCGTTGGTGCAGTCATCATACTCAACGAGGGAGTGCGGGTCTTCAGCGTTGAGGGAGGCTACTTTCATGCACTCTTGGCTCCAGGCAACCACAGCATTGAAGCCATTGCTGATGGCTACCAACAACAACGGCAGACGGTATACACTCATACACATACCATGTGTTAAGCAAGCTAGGAATGTTCAGGCTCTCAGGAAGATGGTCTTTGTGTGATAAACAGGATAATGGTGGAGTAAAACTTGACTATTTAGAGATGATAACAAGTTAGAATGGCTGAGTTAGTTGTTCCCTCATGAAAAGTAAAACACAATTTTCAAATGTTTAAATATCCCTCAGATGTATATATAAACATGGGGGCTTTTTGAATTTATTATGTCTAAGGAATTGCTAACAAAATGTTAAATAAATAGTGTTCATTTATGTTGAGTAAAACAAGAGGCTTACCAGTGTCTGGTTTTGAAAGTATTGTTTTTTATGATGTTTTTGAAAGAAGAAACCAGCCTTGACCTGGTTGTAGCCACATGAGAACACATAATAGAACACATGATTTCAGTACAAACAAGGAAATAAACGGACCGAGCAATTTGGACTCAATTTAGACAGATACAAAGAATGATTAAAATGCAGCATGCATTAACAGACTTCTTTCTGTAGGTCTTTTGTTATTAGACTTTCAGTTCATAAAAAGGAGCTTGGTGGCAAAGCGTCATGTAACAATACCTCTTGAAATATAAACCTGGCTACTGCATTACACGGCAAAAACAATGTCTAAAGTATCGAGACAAATGGAAAAAATAACATTTCGTTATAGAAAGTCTGTAGAACACTGTTCCTGGGGCTCGCCGTTACTGTCTATGTTGATGAAGGGCGTGGGGCGGAGCACGCAGAATCTTTCCATCACTTCCACTGTTCCATCCGGCTGCTCTGAAATTTGAAGCGTTGGGTAGGCCAGCTCTTTAAACAGATGCTCCTTAATGGTACGTCCCAACTCCAGACTGTAGGTTGCGAGCTTCCCGTAGGGACTAGAGAGCAGGGGATCCACCACGGAATGATACGTATGTTGGTACTCTGGTACCGTGAAGCCGTGGATCATCAGAGGTCCCGACTGAGCAGTCGGCACGCTGCCGGAGCTGTTTTCCTTAAATGTAAGGGGTTTGTCCCCATGGGACAGATGGAGGACCGGGAGAACAGCAGCGTTCCTTATATATCGGTCGTCCAGCGGCTTTTGGGGGTCCACTTCACTCGGGTCACACCCAAAGTTCAAATCATGACTTGGAGCCAACATGGAGTTCCTCAACTTTGTGGCCTCCCCGTATTTCTTAGGACATCGAATACTCCTCCTCAGGCCATAGGGACTCATCTCATACAGCAGCTCTCGGAATTACAGTGATATCACTGAGTTTGGGATTACTGTAAAGAAAACAACCAACAAACCATATTGATAATGAATTTGAACCATTTTCAGACATCACTGAATAATATTTGCACCCATATGGTTTCCTGAGCTCTATTGAGTCTAACTGTAACTTGATTTTAAACTGCACTTAAATAAGGAGACTGAATCACTAAGAATCACGAGTCACTTACTTGCTGTGGAGAAATGAGTTACAAAAAGTAAATACACATAAAATTAAGATCCTTGGAAATTTATGTCTCAAAAGGAAGCTGAGTAATTTTAAGTTTTATGAGCCAGTGCTCAAATCCTATTTTGGACATTCAAGACAACCTGCAGCAGGTTATACTAAGCACTCACACCTGAAAATGAGGCTCACTAATTAGGTAATTAAAAACCCTCTCTTCAGCCTGTTGTCTCCACTTGAAGAGAGAGTCAGCATGAATAACGAGACAAGATAGTTTGAACTTTTTGATTGGTTTGATTGGTAAAGTTGGTAAAGAAGTAAAGTTTGTAAAAACAACAAAACAACCAAATTGTTTGAATTTCTCACTCTACACCGTGTGCTCATGAAATGGCGATTATTGTTTGTGTCTTGTGTTTGAAATCGAGATTTCTTTAGTTGGCTGCAGCATGAATGAAGCATATTCACTGTGTTTCAGGTGGTGGTATCTTCCACTGAAGCTGCTAGGTTCATCATCATTGAGTTTGACATGGACAACAACATCTTTGGGCTGCCCAGGGAATTTGTGGTGGCCAGTGCAGGTAACGTCTCCCAGGAAATGGCCTTTTGTTAGCAGTATTCCGTATAATAATAAACCACTATCATTTTCTATTTTGGCTTCTGTTTAAATTTTAGCATTTTGTTTTAAGGTTGCTGAAAACCTGTTGACAATGAACATTAATTGCTCTTACGATGCAGCTCATGTTAGTCAGTGATGTTCAATACAGAAAGCAGGTCTCCTATACAACTAAAATACACTAAAGGTGTATTTTTCAAGATTAAGAGCAGTTTACAGTATTGAAATAGTACATGACATGAATAGCAAAATGTAATCATCAAAATTTTTAAATTCAACGACTCCAATATGAAGTCAAAAGATTTTCAAAATAAAATACACAGAGCTCTTTTGCCATACAGAAGCCGGGTATGCTCAGATTCGTGTTTCTCTTCCGCTCTGCAGCAGCCTCCATGACGGCGTTGGTGGTGACCGCATGCATCATCTGGTGCGTGTGCGCGGCTAAGTCTAATCGTCAGAAGGACGGCTTCCACCGCCTGCGGCAGCACCGGGACGATTACGACGACGAGATCCGGCTCACTTCTATGGGCTCCAAGAAGTCTCTGCTTGCTAACGAATTTCAGGACGAGAGCGAAAGCGATGAGGAGACACTCTATGCCAACAAAATCTGAGAACAATTGCACCAGTTTGGCTGTCGGCTCAGTATTTTGTTTTAGGTTCCCCCCTTAAAGTTTTACCCCCCCCGGCCCACAAAGGAACAGGTTGAACTCTGAGCAGCATCTCTGTCTCTTTTTACCATTGGTTATATCGGCGACACTTTCTGTTACATTAACAAGTGTCCAGAAGCACTTGCGCAGTTGTTTGAGTGCCACTAAATTGATAGTTTTGAAAATATCCTGCTGCTGTCTGAACCGGGAGGGCTGGCTATTTTTGTGCTCCATCTCTGCCTGACTGGATCAGGAGAGCGGGAGAGACGGGGGACAAACGGCGGGAGAAAGAATATAAAGGTCTGGCCCACACATCCGTCCTTATAGAAGGTTTTGAGTCTTACAGCCGCTTCGTTTCCGAGCCACAGGAGTTGTCTAAATCACAACCTGTCCTGCCTGCCTAAGGGGTCAAGCTGATAAATCCAAATAAACTCTGTTTCAGTGTGTGTTTAATAAACTTTGGATGGAAGTGCTTAATCTCACTCAAGCCCCTTTCCTCCATGTCATCACACATTTCTTTGAGCTAGATAACGAGAAATGAAATCTGTTTATTTTATCCAAGAGAGCATTGCAACATTGAAGTGTCCGAGCCTTTGGGAGACCGAATCCAATATTGTGCCTTGGCTTCTGTAAAGTTAAGAGTCCGTTTGGGCTGTAGTATGCGACAGAAAGCAGCGACATAGTGAAAAGATAAGATGGTCCATGCTGGTAATTTGATCCATCCTATACTCAGGTGGGAGGAAAAGTAAGAAATAGATTGAAGGACTGCTGACTTCCCATGTTGCACTGTTCTGGCCTACGTGGGTGCAGTGTTGGTGTTTTTCCAGCAAGTTCACGCAGCGGCCAGTGTCATTATGGGAGGAAGCTTCTCCAGAGCTTTAATGCATCAGGGAATATTTGTCACCAAGCTTGAATGCAAACCCTTACCATTTAAGTGTGGAGGGCGCAGCTGTATGCATGGAGGTCACTTGCACTAAATAGAAAGCAAGGATCATCCTGTATAATTGGCCAAGGAAAAACCATGAATCTCTGAATATGTAATCTTAAAAAGAATGTATTTGTTTTTCTTTTTTTTTTAAATTTGTTTATTGTGGGATCAATTCTGCACATGGAAAGTTAGTGCTGACTTTCATGCATGTCACATTGTGTGTGTTTGTGTGCCCTGTTTTTGATGGAGAATGTGTATACTTGCCATGTCTATAATCTTTCATTGTAAAGAATATCATCCTTATTTTTTTGTTTGTTTGAACGTGAGTGTTTTCCTCACTAAACTATTCTTTGGACTGCAAAAGTCGTAATAGGTTTGTCCGTCCATTAATCATCAGCATCTGCGATCGAAGTCTGAACCACCGATACACTGTTTAAAGGTCCAGTGCAAAGAAATTCACATTTTGCAAACATGTTGTTAGGCATATATTTCACATGCAACTCATAATCCAGGGATGCTAATGCTGAATGGGGCCTTTTTAAATTGAGATTATTTTTGTCATACAAAGCTTGTTTAAATATAAAATAACTCAGTTCCCAACAATCGTCGTGGTGGTAATTGGACTCTCTTTAGAGCTTTAAAATGCACCGTTAACAAACAAATGCACTGTTAAGTGCATTTTAAAGTTCTTTAACCAACTCAATTAGAATGGAGGCATGGGAGCACTTTTGTGTACAGATATAAAAGTTACATATACAGACATATTCCGAGTCGTTTGCTTTTGTTCTGAATTTACTTACAGCGAAGGTGAGCTACCGAAACAACAAAAATCCTTGAAACTCAATTATCGTTAACTGAATCGTAATCCAATCACACTGGATCACTAAAATATCAGGTGGCTCTTAAACTGGTGATACTATGCATGTTTGTAATCACAGTAGTTTGACAGAACTCACACCTGTTCGCATAAATACACGGTCACTAAAGAAACTGCCTTGATTTCAATTTACTTTGAGAAACGATTCCTTCCTTCTCCCACTTAACGAATGCAGCTGTCACCAACATTTAGCTTGATGTAGAGACACAGTTGTTATTTCTTTCTTAAACTATGTATGCGAATGTATGTGTGTGTGTGTGTATATACATGTGAATTCTGAAAGTTCAGCGTGCGTCAGGGTTATATGTGAAGATTTTATATCAACTGGAAGCAGCTGTAAATGTTTGCCAAGTGAATGGGTAAAATAAGTGCATCTACACAGCAAAATGTTTCATAAAAACCTCTGTGTAATGTGGTAACATGCACAAAAAAACTCATGAAACAATGAAATAAAGCATCTCACAATGACCCTCTTGCTTTTGTGATGCATTACAGGGGGCTGCTATTATTTTTGTGACACCTTGTTTAAACAGAACACATGATTAGTGAATAGTTCTGCACACAGAGAACATTATGCTGCCACCACAACTATGGAATCTATAATCTATTTGATATTTTATTTTCTAACCAACTACACACTGTTGTGCATAATGAAAAGCACTTTGACTTGCAGTATGCTGTCCATAATACTAAAACATGAGCAGAAATAGTTGCAGATACACAAACATGCAGATGAAACATTTATAGCACTACGGCAGATATATTTACATTGTAGTGAAGTGAAATATGCTCACAAAAAAAATGAAAAAAACAATTGCAGGACAAAAAATAAGCCAGGTCTTGTGTTATTTTGAATCTGCAAATGTGACTATATGTCCAACTGCAGAGTTGATTGTTTAGAACATTTAAATAAAACGTGTCAATTTGAATTGAAAAATATGTCTAAAGCAGAAAAAGTGTTTGAGTTTTGGAGACCTAAGACAGGGTTTAGTTCTCTGTGTGTCAGTTTAAGCAATTGTGCTATGCTAACGTGATATTTGTGTATTAGCAATTGGAAAATACAATCGTTTCCTGTTAGATAAAAAGAATTAGTACAGTAAGCACCATCAGTGAAGGACTGGGCTGATACAATATGGATAATTTTGACAGTTTTAGGTTAATATCCTGTTAAAAATGTTTTTGTCATTCAAGTTGGAAATATAATTATCTGTAAAATATGTTCTGTTGTTCTTTTAGTATATCTTGAAATATGAACTCTGAAGTTCACTGCTGGCCACAGATTAAAACACCATCTCCTGGTTTACTCCTGGTGTATTTCAGAGCAGAATTTAAATCATTCAGACCTTATTAGTTGACATTCTTGATTTGTCACCAGCAGGTTTGATATGACATTATAATTAAAGAAAACTGGAACATTTCACTTACAAATTGGAACAATTTAAAACTGTGTGTTATAAAGGAATGAAGTGCAGATTTCAGTGCTCAGGGGCTGGTTCATTAGGAGTCTGTTAAGTTAATTTAGCTGCAGCTTAACAAGTTAAAACAAGCTAAAAACACACATGAGAATATAAAGCATAAACCACAACTCACATCCAAGTAGCTCCATCAGTCAGACTTTATTTACCATTACACTGTCACTCACCATTTCAATGATGGCAGATTCTAAAAATTAACCCCTAATAATGTGTTTAATCACCTGCAACATAGAAATAACATTTCTCAACATGATGCTCCAGCTTCACGGTTTCTATTTAAATGAGAAACATTTGAAAAAAAAAGTCATCTCAGTTAACTGACATAAGCATACCTCAATAAAAACGTGGTTCATCCAAGGAAATTGTAAGATCCTGAATTTTGAATATGTTCCTGAATAAGTTTAAGTGAAAGTGCCTTGCTCTGGTTTGACTAAAAGTTAAGGTTGGCTACATAAGATAGAAGGTAGGTTTCATATAAACATCAGAGGATCCACACAAGCACATGAAAGAAAGCACAACAATATATTTCAAGTATCCCAAGGACCCAAAAACATTTTCCACAACAAACCACCTCGTCTCTTTCCCTTTCTTTATTCCATCTTACTTTCAATATGAAAAGCAGTAAATAATTTACTCGAATTTTAAAAAGGATATCAAAATTACATTGACATTTCATCGTGAGGTCTACGGCTTGACGTCACTGTGGCGTTCACAGTTGATATTTCAATTCAAGAGCTAAAGCTAAATTAAAGCTTCAACATGTAACAAAGCGTATGCGGACAGATTAAACAGATTAAAAAAAATGGAGGTGGTAGTGCACCCACACTTACAGACCATAGCTCTAGATGACTAGTAGAAAAACACCAAAGCAGCCGACCTCTTGCTGTTCCAGTTGATCGCTTTCAAACTCTGCTTTGACTTATGTTCTGTTCATTAGATGGACGGTTTGTGTGAGGTTAGTGTGCTTTTTTTTTTTCTTCTGTTGGCTCAGAAAAAAAATCACGTATGAGATATCAGACTCAGTGATGCCTGCTATAATACTTTCTATAAACAAACATTAAATATTCCTAAAAAACATAACAAATAATTACATCATATGGAAAAAAACCAACTTAAAGCCACTTGCTCTCACTGACATTACATAAAAAGACAAAAAAAAGGCAACACTAATGGCATAGGGCTGTGCTCTGAGAGAAAAGACATTAAAGCCTCAGATCTTCTCTTAATCGTCTTGTATCATGATGTTTTGCTCCATGCAGAGATGGAGCGAGTCCTGGATTCTTCTCTCTTTAAGTCTGGGAGCGATGTGATTTTACCCAAATGACTGTGGTCAGTGTGTGTTTCATCCAAGTCCAACTTCTTTGATGTGTGTGTTTGTAAGGATTGAGAAGGCATTTTGACAGCCATCTTCTACACTAGTGTGTGTGTGTGTGTTCCTGGTTTTATCTGACGAGGTGGTAGGTGAGCCAGTACATGAAGACGGGTTGAACCGCTGCTATGGACATGGTCAAGTACATCCTCAGCTGGTTTCTGGTCCCTCTCACCAGCCGCCCCTCTGCCGCAGCCTCAGATAGCAGCTTCAGACGCAGAGTGCGGATCTAAAGAGAAAGAAAAGAGAGAGAAAGAGGCCCGTTAAAGATATTCTTTAAATTCTGCAAACAAACATGGCTACATGTCGGCTGAGTCATTCCCCTTGATGCGCCCTTCTCTTTTTTACCCCCCTCTTCTTCCTCGTACTCTCCCCCAGACACCGCAGCTTTTGTCATTCTGTGGTTTGTCTCCTTCCTTCTTATCTGGTTTATTTCTCCTGATGGTGGATGGTAAGTTGAGTTTTAACAGCTATTTGTTGTGTCTCATACTAAATAGGTTTGTTGAATGTTTGGTAGTTTTATTCAGAAATGAACACTTTCAAATTAGCCTCTGGTATGTTGTCCTTTTAATACATTGCCAGTCACATGTTTGAAGTGTTTTACAGTCATAGCTGGAACATTCTGTCGTTGGCAATATATTTACTTTGGAAATTAAAGGTGCTTTTTTGTAGAATTGCATTCACCAAATTTCAGGTTTCCACCAGTGACCTATACTTCCATTCTCTTCACGGCAAAAAGGAGAACATTAAATATTCATGAAAAAAACAACAGTCTGAAACCCTTATGAATATGAAAAAGGTGAATTTGTTGAGGTTAATCAGAGGTCAGAACGAAGGAACATTTACAGCTCTGCTGAAAGCTATTTGGTGCCAGTGGATTGCAAAAGATGACCAGAAAATGATCAGTTTCCAACCTTTTTTCCAGCATAAAATACATAATTGTTCCAGGCATCTAATATTACACATTTCTGCAATAGACAATCTGCCGTTTGTCTAGTTTCTGGCACCTTCTCCTGGCTGATTGCAGGGATTTGATACTGACACTCAGTACTGAAACCGAGGACATCTCTCTGGATACAAACCTACTGGTGCAGTCCAGTTCATTATAGATGCTGCCTATGTGTCAGTTATCTAACCACAAGTGGCAGCGCTGTAAAGTACTGAAAATGTAAGATCTAAATAGAGAAAATGTGCAGACCAAACTATAATAATCGTTGCTTGTATAGTACTACTGTTTTCTGTGCATCCTCTATTCTTTGGTAAATTAATAGTTATATAATTAAAACTAATTCTTAAATTTTGCTGCAACTCACCATGAAGACAAAGATGGCAGCACAGCACCACAGTAAAGAGAGATAATACGCCGGCCTCCCGAACAACAGTCCTGCAACTACGCCTACGATCATCCTAAAGAAACAGGGAGAAGATAGTGGTCAGAATTCCTCTGTGAATAATTCAACTGAAAAACACGAGTTCAACCAAGAAAAGAAAACCTATGTAAAGAAATACTTTCTTTTAGCTCAAGATCAAAAGCCAATCAGCAATTTGAAGCCTTATCACGACAGAAGAGACTAAGAATTACAGTAATGCAGGATGAACAACGATCACATTAAAAATATATATATACACACCCAACATATTTGTAGCCAGAGAAGGCCAGCAGGTCTATAGTGGTGAGGTCGGTGTTAACAGTGACCAGGTAGAGCGACAGCAGGACCGCCAGGACTTCCATGATGAGCCACACAAACGCTGAGCTGGCCTGAACCCCCAGCAGTTCAGGAGAAAACCTGTTAGGTGAAATGATTCAGACCTCTACATATGAACATAGGTGAGATTAAACTAAATAAGAAATTGATGACTATAACTTCCATCTATTGAATAGTTCATGAAGCATGAAAGGTCCCATAACATGCATTTTCTGTGTTTTAGTTCAAGTTTCTGATTTATTTGTGGGGGAAAAAAAAATACAAAGTACAAAAATTCAACTCAATGTGGTTTTACAGTGCTCTCTAGTGCTACAACGCAGCTATATACATGACCTTTAAATAAGAGTGCAGGCACTGACAAACACACAGATGTGTAGGTACCTGTTCTGTGTGCCGAGGGCCAGTCCGGCCACCAGCACGTACGTGATGAAGCCCATGGCAGGAATGTAAAGATCAGGAGCGTTCACGTCGAAGCGTGGAGCCACAGGCGTGTCCTGCTGGTAGCTCACCTCCCAGTTCTACAACACACGTGATCACACACTTCAAACACGTGCAATCCTTAAACAAGAATTTGGGCGTATATGTGTAGGCCAGTAAAAATCAACGACTGCACACTACCGTTCAAAGGTTTGGGGTCACTTAGAAATGTCCTTATTTTTTCAAAGAAGATAAACTAATCAGAAATAAACTCTATACATTGCTAATATGGTAAATGACTATTCTAGCTGGAAATGTCTGTTTTTTGGTGCAATATCTACAGAGGTGTATAGAGGCCCAGGTGTTTGTTCATTGCGTCAGAAGGATAATGGATGACTAGAAACCCCTTGTGCAATTAAGAAAACAGTGTAGCTGGTTAGAGAAGTTAGAAAACTGACCTTCCTTTGACAAAAGCAAAGTTTAAAGGAAAAAATTATTTCAAATACAAATCATTATTTCTAACCTCTAACCTTAATGTCTTGGCTATATATATATATATATATATATATATATATATATATATATATATATACACTATACATTTAGAACAGGAAAAGAGAGGATGAGATCCTCGTAGGTGTGAGCAGACCTACCTCGTGCATGTAAGGGAAAACCAGAAGACCCAGCTTCTTTCCCACATACACTGTGTCCACAGCGAAGTAGTATTTCAGCTTAGAAATAGGGATGAATCGGTCCAGCTGAAACAAGACAGAACACAGAGACATGCGTTATTGTGAGCGGTAGAGTGGGAGGGGTCTGTATCTGGCAACCCATGAACCAAAACATAAGTTATCAGGGGACATTAGGTAATGGATGTAAAAACACTTCTTGGCCTTTTTTTTTAATTCTTTTTTGCAGGATTTGTTCAAGAGAAACATTTGTCTTACGTTCTTGTCCACCATTTCCTTCCCCTGGGACGCCAGGGAGCTGCCATATGCCATGGCCAGATTAGACATGGGGTCTGACATGAGGTTCTGGCCAGTGAAACCTGCCCCCGGAGGTCCAGTCGGTTGATTCCTGCCAACAAAACAAGATTATATATCAGCTGTGAGGACGTTATGATGCATCAGCTAAATAAATACCAACATATAGACCCATCAGAAGGAAATTATGAAAAGGATTATTTTTTGAAGAGTTAAATCTTCCTTCTGGAGAACAAAGGACACCTGATGTTTCATTAGAGCTGGGCGGTATACGCTGTTTTTTCTTTTTTTTTAATATAAATTTTTCATATAAAATATGACATATATATTGAGTGGTAAACAACATGGATGGAGGAAATCTTCTACTAAAAAGAAGAGGAGCTGTGTCCATTGTGTGGATGTGCTCTGGCTTTAAAAAAATAAAAAATCTAACAGATCAAACAACCATACTCTGTAAATGTTGTCGGGCTAAAGTTGTTGCTGCAGAAGGCAACATGAATTGCTTCACCACCTCCGTCACAAACGTGTCCTAGAAAATGAAGGATGCATGAAACTACGTCCTCTTTTACGTCTGCAGGTAATGTTAATGTTGCCATGGCAACGCAAAGTCAGACATCACTCAAAGACGTGCTTGTTAAGAGAACTGCCTAGGACAAGAAAAGCAATTCTGAACCAATTTACTGAAGTAATTACTCTCTAAATTATTAGAAAACAGGGTTAACACTTAGTGATGCGTGAAATAAAAAACACTCTCAAATACCGTGACACTGATAGAATTTTTGGTCACACCGCCCAGCTCTACGTTTCGTTTAAACACAGGGTTACTGCTGTGAAAACCAGCGGTTTCTGTAGCTTCAGCTCACACCTGTAGCCCGTGTGTGACCCAGGTCCGAATCCACTGGTGTCCTCGAACAGATGGCTGCTGTCTGACCCGTCCATGGAGCTGTTCCTTTGACGCGTATTCACATCTGGGTGACAGGAAAAGAAAAGGGGATGGTTATGCATTCAGTTTACTATTATAGAAGGCTAAAGAAACCAGAAAGTAGGGATGAATGATTTTAAGAAATATATTGATTTGTATTATTTCTGGGAGATATTGCAGTTTCGATTTCATGCACATTGTGAACTTTCACGTAGCGGTATAAATTGGTGGCAATTGGTTTTAACCCTCTGACTCAGCTTCTAGTCCTTTTGAAGCTGTTAATTTACAATGATTGAACTCAGAACATGTGACCTGTCCTTCTGATGCAGTATAACGCTTCTGATTGGTGAGTTTGGCAGGATGGTAGGAAAGTGGTATACACGTGTAAAATAGTTAGCAAAAACAAAACCTGGATTAGGAAAACAGGGGGAAAAAAAACAATCTAAAGGTTGCGTCGTCTGAAATCGCAGTTTCCGATCTAAAAGGATAGATCATTCAGGACTACCAGAAACAAAGCAGATTTGAGAAGCAGGAACAAGAGAATTTTGACATTTTCTTCTTAAAAGTGACTCAATCCAATTATCGAAACAGACGATTATTTAATAGTGACAATCGATTACTCACAGCAGCGCTACTGTGTAAATAATAGGGACGCAACTAACAACTATTTTGATAGTTGATTATCAAATGTTAAAATGATTAATCGATTAGTTTTTTGCTACATTAAAAGGTGTCAATTACTGTTTACAAAAGCTGAAGACACTACCTAAAATTTCTTTTTTTGCCCAGACCAACAGTCCCCAACCTAAAGATCATCAGTTTACTATTGTAGAAGACCAGAAAATATTCAGATTTCAGAAGCTGGAACCAGAGAATTTGGACATTGCAAACAGAACCTGCAGTATATGCTGATATAGAACCACAGAAAGAACTAGTACTAATCAGATTTTCTGGTAAGAGAAGTAGTTTCAGATAACAGATGAACTTGTTAAATTTGATAAGTTTTGGGGCAAAAACAGGTAAATATCAGTCAGAGCTATGAATGTGATATCAACCATTTGATAGTCGATTAATCTATCAAATATTGATATGATTAATCAATTAGTGGTTTGGTTCATTAAATGGCATAAAGTGTCAATTGTCCAAAGCTGAAGGTGCAACCTAAAATGTCTTCTTTTGTCTAAAACAACACTTCACAACCTAAAAATAGTTTACTATTATAGAAGACCGGAAAATAGTCGGATTTGAGAAGCTGGGTCGAAATCGATTATCCAAACAGTTGAAGATCCATTGATTATCTGTGTAAACAGCGATGCTGCTTGCTGTAGCGGACGCTGCTGTGGAGTCTGTGCTCCCTGAGGCGGAGAGATGATCACATTACCGCATTCATCACAACTGCAGGTCACGTTATTGCTGAAGAGCCACACGCAGATTCGTTTGCCTGCCATCGCTAAACAAATCCCCGCATGCCCAGAACAAACAAACACATACATTTAAAGCTGTTTTATAAACCCACATAAATACAACATAAAATGGGTGATTCCTGTACGTCTTTGTGTCTGTAGTGCTCAGTTTAAACCTGACTGTGGCCAGTGACAGTGGAGGACTCTCACATTAAATAGCGAACCCAACCCCTAGAATATAATCCAGCCGTGTAACGTTAGCTACAATAACTATAGCAGTTTATTATTCATTCTTCATTTGTATATGAGACAAAAGACTCGACTGAAAACGAGACGTATCGTGTTCCGGTGTTTCGGTTTAAAGGGTGACCATGTTAACCGCTGACTTCATCCGAAGGTGTATTTTTAGCTCGGGCGTAGCGAGCCGTTAGCCGTTTACCGGGCTGCGACGTTACGTCTTATACAAATATACTCATTTAACGTGACGTCAGCGGCGTCTGTTGTAGATTTCAGTTGGTTTTAACGGCTGAAACAGCGAGCTAACGTCACAATGCGGCTTCATTCACGTCGAATGCAGCAACAGCCTAGCAAGCACAGAATGTCCCACGAAGCTAGTAAGTTAGTGAAAAGGCTGATATGATCGATGGGCTCACGTACGTAACTTACGCTGTCTGAACCCAGCATGGGTCGGAGCGTGATCCATGTTTCACTGACTCAGTGGAGGTGAAGCTGTCAACTAACCCTGCAGAGATGCAGCTGATGATACTAGTTAGCGACCCGCGGCGAAGTTGGAGTCATTCATAGGTTTACACGGAAGTAAAACCGGCCTTCTTCTTCTTCTTTTGTAGTTTTTGAGGTTGCTAAGACTACCGACTCCAGACTAATGCTGCCACCTGCTGGATCCAAGCGTCCACGACCGTTCAAGAGCCAGGTTCTATAATAGGGTCACAACTTTCCAACTCGATCTAAAAGATGAAGTAGGCTTTATTATTTTATTTATTTTCGTATCATTTTTGAATATTGGATATCACTAACAGTTTTTCATTGAAGGATTATTTTTTAAAATGCTTCTGTAATTTTTGCACACACTGGATAGAATGTGGGAAGTGTTTTTTTTTTTTTATTAATTTAGATAAATTAATTTAAATAAATAGTTGAATCTGGGCTGGAATTAGTTTCCAGAATCATCATCTTGTCAGTCATATATATATATATATATATATATATATATATATATATATATATATATATATATATATATATATATATATATACATATATATATATATATATATATATATATATATATATATATATATATATATATATATATATATATATATATATATATATAAAATGGTCAAAATAACAAAAAGGATGCAATGTCTTCAGTTTCCGGTGTGCATGTGTTGGAATTCAACAGAAGCTAGAATGGAATGGCTGTAATACATGTAGAGATGATGATTTCAGAAAAAAAATGTGGTGTCTTTTTTTTTTCCAGAGCTTTATGTGATTTAATCCCCTTGATGTGCAAATTATACATTTGTATAGAAGTAAAGGAAAACAAGTATAGTCCACCTATTTGAAAATCTAAAACAAAATATATGAACGAGTATTTAAATTCAGTTTTACATCCGTCCTTTCTGCAACAGCAGGCATCAGAATCGGGAGGAACATTGGATACAGGGTTTCGGTGATGATGCACCAGGGATTTAGAAGATGAAGTGATCGGATAGCTGAAAAATTGCATCTCTCTCTCAGCCCCTGGTCTCTAAATGTGTTCTTGATTGTGATGAAGTTGGACAGATTCACAGAGGAGGAACATTAAACAGATGAACTACTGCAGATGGTGTTCGGAGACAAAGCTGCAGTTTACTCCTTGATTCTCTTCGCTTATGGTGATCAACTGAGATGCACGAGAACTGAAGATTTTATTAATAAATGTTCAAATAACACAGTCTCCAAAGATCATCAGGTACCTCAGCTGACTGCTAAGATAAAAAAAGGTTTGACACAGTTAAAATGTTCTAAGAGGGAAGCAGGGAGGATTGTAAAATCCACTGAAGAGAAAAAACACAGACAAAAACAAAAACTGAAGGACACACTTAAAGGAGAACAGCTGCAGGCCAAACTGAAGTGATGAAGAGCATAAGAGACAATCAAGAGAAAAGGCCAAACACATTAATGAACCTGGAATGACGGCCACAGCCCGTCAGATAGGGTTATAAATATGTAAATGCTGAGCTGAAAGGTGGAAACGAGTGGATATTGAACTTAAATTTGTCAGATATCCAAATGAATGCAAATGTCTTCTCTGTGTTTTTGCTGAATGTGAAACAAGCGACAGTTTGCATCAATGTGGAGCGCTCAAGGGAGTAAAAAATATGTTAATGCTGGTTTAAAGATGCTGAAACAACACAATAACTGACAGAACAGTTGTGAGTGACACCTCTGACACTGTCATTTGATTTATTGTTATACTAAAAATGCTGAATGGAGCCACTTAACACATCATTCTTTAAACAGTTATACTCAATGATGGAAGAATAACTCAGATAATTTACTGAAGTATCAATTCTGGAATGTAAAAAATACTTAATTACAAGAGAATTCATATTCAAAATTCTACTTAAATTCAGTATTGTAGTGTTACCAGCTAAATATACTGAGTAAAAATATTTGTTTTACAGAATATTGTGTTGTGACTTATTAAATATAATTAACATATTAATATTAACATATCGAAGCAGCTGTTTGTGTTGGACCTGGTTTGACGTGCTTTATGACAGTGCCATGATACATTACCATTCTTAAAAATGTCCTTATTTATGAAAGAAAAGACCTGTATTTTTCAATGAAGATAACTGTAAACTAATCAGAACTATACTTTATACATTGCTATTGTGGTAATTGACTATTCTATCTGCAAATCTGCTTTTTTGGTGCAATATCTACATAGGAAAAAGTATTATTTTAAAGACAAATCATTATTTCTAACCTTGTTAGAATGTATTGACTCTATTTTCTATTCATTTTACAAGGAAAGGAGAATAAAAAAAAGTTCTGCACACATTTTGATTAACTTTTCAAAAACAATAATTTAATCTACCTTTTTTGACACATATTGGAATGTTTTACCTCTTTGGGCCTCGTCCAGTTCATTTAAAACCATGTGAAGGAATATTTAGAGAGGAAAAGTGTCTTTGGTGAAATCGCTGACAAATCTGACACATGACAAGGAGATAGAACTGCTGTTGTGCTCTCAACAGCAAAACACAGTTGTTTTGTACCATGTTTTGCTTATTCATATAAAAGCAGACACATTTTCTTATCATATCTTCTATCTTAGACGCATACTTATATATTTCACAGCATACAGGAAAGTCAAGAAAAAGTGGCCAGAGAAAACAGGCAAAGAGTAGCTTTGAAAGGTTTGAAAGGTAGTGAGCCGTATGCGAGTGCATTTGTGTGTCTCTGTGCGACGCCTGTGGGGGACAAGTAACAGTTAAAAGAAAAATGTGTTGCTGTGGCTATATGACATCAAAGTGTTTTTCTATTCATGCCAAAGAGATGCTTTTTTCAGGATGGGAAGTGGATGTATTGTAGAAAGAAGAATTGTAAAGAAGGCGAATCCATCCTGGACAGTCACTACTCCTGTATAGTGCAACACACATATAAAACTGTGGAGATATTATGGTTTAATATGTGAGAAAAAAAAACTCTATCCTTCTATCATCCCACTTTTTTTTTTTTAAATTGACTTTGTGTCTCACTCTCTTTGCTGACAGCTGGACTCACTGGCCCTCAGGGAAAATGGCCATCTCTCATTAAATGGAATGTACTGTGCATCCAACAGCCACACATTGCCTCACATGTATATGCCCACACACACACACACACACACACACACACACACACACACACACACACACACACACACACACACACACACACACACACACACACACACACACACACACACACACACACACACACACACATGCATGTAGGGCACATAAATGTACATTGTCATTTTCTCAATCCTACATGTAACACACACAAATGCCAGAACAGGAAGTGTTTTGCTGGGTTTTCTCATGCAGTAGTAATTGTTGTAAAGGCCACGAGTTAGAATAGAGGTTAACAGCTTGGTGTGCTGTGACACTATGGAGACGCCTAAATGGCTCGGGGTGACTCTGTCTTCGGGAATCAAATTCAACAAATCAGACAAGTTCACATTTCAAGCAGAGAAAAGCGAGAAAAAATGGTGTATGTATGTGAGATGCAATTATGTTTTGAGTGACCGATTGTAGCAACGGGAGAATAGAAAAGTGATATCGTTACAGTTTTACAGCAGGGCGATCTTGGTTGAATTACTTTACATGCACATGTTTATCTTAAGACCTGTTAGATGACAAAGATTTAATGAACGTTTCTTTTTTTGGAAATTAGTTTTTCATGCACAAAAGCTGACATATATTATTTTTACATATTTTATTTATTAAGCTGCTCAGCACCACGACACTGTTACGATACTGCTTTAATTTTCTGTAATTTTGCCATAGTGAATATTTATGTTGAATATAAGTGAAGTATGTGAAGAGGTTTTTCAATTTAATGATTATATACAATGATTAAAAGTCTTACATCTTTTCTTGAACAAGTCATTATCAATGAAAACCTGGTTAGGGAAGCTACATATTTATTTTACCATTTGAATAGCGACTTAACATAAATGACTTTGAATGAAAATCTCTGATTATTACTTTAAAAAGCAATTTATAATAAACATGTAGGGAAGCGATCAAAAGAGATGTAAAGTTCTAACTTAAAACTGTTTTGGGATTTTTATGTTCTTGTGCTCATTTTTTAAAAATATGAAATATTCAGAACACATTCATAAATACATATAAATACTATTATTCAACATGGGTGCAGTGGAAGAGAAAATAGGAAAAACTGCATATGCGAAGAAAAATATAACAATAATAATTAAAGTATCTGCTGGTCAGATTATTGTACGATTTAAAGTTCATCCAAAAGACAGTGGCTGTAGGAAGATGTCGGGGGTTTCAGTATGAAAAGACTTTACGTGTAAAAGCCGCACCAGCCACATCAATAATTCTGCACGGTTTGCCTGGCATGCTTCAAGAGTGAGTTTAACCCCCCCCAAACATACACATCCATACAGAGCAAGAGGGAGGAAGAGAAGGAGAAGGAGAGAGAGAGATCTGCTGAATGAACTCTTCCATGAACCATGAAAAGCATTCATTATGTCATTATGTAGCACATCCACAGCTGCAGTCATCCAGCGAGGCGTAGCAGTACAGTTACAGGGACCTTCCTCACTCTCGTCAACGCTCGCTCTTTCCTTTCATCGGGCAAAACCTGTTCCTCACTCTCTGCTCTTATCCAGGGATCATGGAGTTATCACTGATGGCAGCACAGGTAAGAACTAGGTTTGTCCATGACTTCATGTGGCTGATACTTTTAGGCAATGAAACCCAAAAGCTGAGGTGGTGCAATATAATGGATTACACCACTGATTGCAACCGGTGCCGTTAGTGTCTAACAGCACTAACCAAGCTCAGCAGAGGAAAGTGGAGCTGTTACATGCTATATACTGTATCCTCCTAAATGCAACTTTTTTTTTTGCAATTTCTTTTTATGTTGAACACTTTGCTTGTTTAAAAGTTGCAGTATCTTCTATCAGATACTGTTGTAACTTTCTGACAAAGCTGTTAGAAGGATGATGATCAAACTATTAACAAATACTCACCGCCCTGACAGGTCATGTCAGATAATTATTACATTTATAGTACATTTATTATAGTAAGACGCTACAGATGCAACAGGGTCTATGTTTTAATCACATTTTTAATTGCAATGGAAATCTCTTGAGAAATGAGATCAAACTTTACACATACAGAGTAAGAGACATCACTCGTGAGCAGACAGTGAAGGAATTTGTTTAAAAGGAGACGGTTATGTAGCCTACATTACTGTAAGCATTTTTTTAAGCTTCCAAGTCCTGTGTATGTAGCATTATCTCTTTGCAGAACTAAAACATTAATCCTGTATTTGCACAAAACAAAAAAAACAACAAACATTTAATGTATTTTCTTGTCTGACTAAATAATGGGTTTAATATAAAACAGTTAAACTGTTCAAATTCTGGTGTGTTTAAATGACACAATTACCTTAAACATTATCATTTAGAGAAGCACAATAATCTTTTGAACAGTAGAGAAAGGCCAGTTGATATCATTAGTATATTCTAGACGGCTCATGATGACATCTGCCAAAGAAAATTCAGCTTCATCACATCAAACCCCTCTGAGTTGCCTGGCTATCTGTGAAATTACTCCATCTGCTGGCTGTGTCCAAAGAAAACATTTTTTCTTCCCTGGTGGGATTTATTTTTTTACTTCTTGTGTAAAAATGAATAACTTGAATATTAAACATAACACAAAACCACAGCAGTTATGATGTTAATTAACTTATATGACCCCAGAAGACGTCTTATATCAATGCAATCTGTTGTGCAGATTACCTTATTTCTGCGGCGTTCCCTGTCCAGCTGTGCAGAATCGATCGAAAATCTTTTATGATAACCATCTGCTCCATGCTACTAAATCTAAACTCTTTGTGCAAAGACAGACTAAAGCCAACAGTTTGCAGTCTTCTTAATGTTCACTTTTTTACACAGAATTTCAATTTATGGGTTCAGGAAATTGCAGGACAGCATTCCACGTCTTATTTTCTGGTTTCTGGTTTGGGCGCCATCCCCCTTTATTTGTCTGCACCAGACGTGAACCCTGTCCAGCTGAAGGAATTTGATGGAGAGCCTCATCTGATAGCCATCTGTTCTCAGATAGTTAATCAGGTGGGCTCAGTGTGTGCTCCTTAATCACCCTAGTGTCTCTAACACTGATGCCTTATTGGTTTTACTCCTTAAAAGGCATCTTTAAAACTTTGTTTTATGAAAATAAGCAACAGACTTCATGTTAAACACATATATTTAATTGTAACTTTTTAAGATCTGGACCATGGAGCAAGACAAGGCTCAAACGGGAATTTTATCAGGTGACCTTGTGATAATGGTTATCTTCTCTCTCTCTCTCTCGCTCTCTCTCTCTTTTTTTACTCTTCTGTGAGTCATTGTGCGATTGGTCTTAATTAAGTCATGTCCATCAAAGTGTGTGTGCTGGAGCTTTAGGTCAGATTACCATCTGCTAAACAGTTTATCAGGTATTATCAGTCGGCAGGTCCATCACGACCTGCCCATCATTCCTAAACGATTTTATATATTTTTTTTCTTTCTTTCTTATGTGTATTTCCAGACAGCTGCTGCTTGCATTGTACAGAAATCTGGCATGAAAAGGAGGACACACGTGAACACATGAATTCATATGCAGTTATGTTCGACTTGCTTTGTAAATGACTTAATCATGGTGACTTAGGACAAGAATATGTTCTTTATTCATATGCCCTCACTGCACGTGAGTTGCAGATATCAGTGAAACAGGCATGAAGTTTTGAATTCAAGGTCTCTTGGGAAAAAGCTGATATATCCAGGTCATGTCTTCCCTCGATATCCTCAGTTTTAATATACCCAATCTGCGGGTGTTGATGTGGAATAATGGGAATATAAATGTATAGTAGATTTTTTTTGAATGACATCTACTATGTTGTGTCTGCCCTATTGCATAGTACAAAGATAAGAGTGATATTCTGGTTATTCTGGTCCAATTTACAGGTGATTGAACAGATTGGGTAACTTCACATATTGTCTTTAAGCATGCATAAAGCACTTTTATGTAGAAAAATGAGATGCGGTGTGTGTTACCTCCAGTGACAACCAGCGGATGTGACCCTGCTGAACACATTAAGCAAACAAGCGGATGAGTCATGACTCCTGGCACGCATAATATAAGCTCTATAATACTTTATTCATTCAGGATAGGAGGGATGACAGATTAGACACATACAAACATGTCAGACACGCATGTGGACAGACTCACTCCTACTTCTATTATGTAAGGGAGTCGTTTGTCACCTCAGTGTTTAGGATAGAGGTCAGAAACTTTACTGTCTGGGTTATTAGATATTATGAGCACAGTCATTATTAAATTATAGGCTCGTACATTAATAATATGGTGCATGCTTTGACATGCCAGGTTAATGATCGAAAAAGAAATCATCAAATACTTCGAGAAGATGTCATTGGATTTTCCTGTTTAGAATCAATAAAATGATCAAACCTGAGGTTTAGAAAGTCAGGAATATTATAATTCCATTTCTCGTGTGATGATGTGATGTTACCGACCTGTAACATCAGTAACAGTGAATCGGTTGAATGAAAGCTTATCTGTGTGCATTTAATCACGTAGCATTCTGGGACAACTTGGCAGTGTAGCATTATCTCTACAACGTCCAAATGTTCTGTTTTCTTTATAGGATTAGGATAATCTCTGTCACACAGCATATATCACTTATGCTTAACACAGAATCCTCTGATATGGATATAAACCGGTCTGTATATTTAATACCCAAATACTAAATAATCCAGAATTGAGGATATTCTACATAAACATGCAACATCAGTGATTACCACATTGTGTGAATCAACTGTGATCAGACCCACAGATGATTAAACTATTATTAATTCATAACTATGGATGTTTATTTCAGACGTTACCTTTGATTGATGTTTATATATTTAATGATACAACATAGGGAAAGTGCAGTAAAGGTGAAGCTATTCAAAAAGTGCTCTCAGTGCTTTCGGTTCATGGAATATTCAATGTTCATGGACATAACATGACTCGCTCTTTTCTGATTTGTAAAGTCTCTGCACGCATATCTTTGTGGCCTTTGTGAGAGTATTCACTTGCACATTCGGATGCTTGTGTTGGTTTCACTGCCTGTGTGCTTCAGCCGCTTATACACCTTGCCTTTCAATTCTATTTAAAAATGTAACAGAATAAATGTTATGCCCATTCGATTAATAGGCACATTTCTTTACGCTGCTGCAAGTCTGAAGTTAGTCACATCTTCAAAGCAGTCTTCAAGGACTCATTTTTGTATTTTAATATTTACATGTGATTGACTGGCATTATGGTTTTGTGATGCGTTTTCCCATGTGATGAACGCACCACTGGACATGATGATTATATGTACTGCTTGGCAGCAGTGTATTTGTCAACATTATTAACATCTTTGCCATTATTCAAATGTGGAGAAAGGAGAAACACTATGAGAGCGCAGCAGTAGTGAGATATGGCAGACGTCCCATATCGTGCTCTTTTCCTGGGTTTTATTTGAAGTGTTGCTATCCATAAAAACATATAGTATATATGTGGTTTTATGGACCAAAACCATCTACTTTCAACATTTCCTCTCACAAGCTTGCCAAAATCAGGAAAGAACCAATTAGTTTGTGTCTGTCTCATTAATACTAATGAGCATCTCTTCTGATTGGCTGATTTTAATAGCTGTTAATGGTGGATGTTACTGTATAATTCTGACAAAAAAACAAGTTTAAAAAAAACTTTAAACAAAACATTGTTTTCTTGAGTACCAAGCATTGTTCGAATTCTGAAGCATTTATATAATTTCTCCCATAAGAGTGTAATCAGATAACCAAACAACAACCAAATAATTCTTTTATGTATGTATATCATCATGGACAACTGTATGTTAATGCTTACAAATATCTGCACAAATGCACCTGACAGTATGTGCATATATACCACATGCATGTGTGTGTTTGATGTGTGTATGTGTGTGTGTGTGAAGAGTAGCAAGCTGCATATCGTCAGTGAACTGTTCTTTGCTCTTCTGTCAGGTTTTGAAGCCTCTAGCAAAACTAAGATTCAACCAGCCATGGAGTGCAAGCCTCTCTCTCTCTCTCTATTTCGTTAACACCCCCCACTTCTTTCGCTCACCATAACCTAGATACTGGACCTTCTGTCAATCATCTTCTTGGTTATTCTCTTTCTTTCTCTCCTTCTCCTGTTATTCTTGCTCCTTCCATTCTTGATATGAGTTCAGTTGGCCCAGGTCCCCTCCGGACAAACTCTAGCAGTGGTATTTTCATTTCATCACACGGCTCAATAACTTAGAAATTATGGAATTCATTTTCAGTATTTCAGAAGCAAACGTATTGCTTCATTAAAATACTTTAAGTTCCTTTTATGGAGTTTCTGAAATGTATTGACAGATTCTTAAATTAAAGTTAATTTTAATGCAATACTCAAAGTAGGGTCTTAGCCAGTGGGTATCAAAGCTTTTTTGGCTTCAGTACCTCCATTCTGTGATTTCTGAATTCAAGTAACACTTTTACGCAAGGTCAGACGCAATGGTCAGAAAGTAATAGTTAGTCAAAAAAGTAAAACCTCCTCCTCGTCATAACACACATTTTCCAACTATTACAGTATACAGAGCTGTGGTTAAGGTTTAGGCATTAAAATATACTAAGACATTGGTTAGGTTTAGGAAAAGATCATGGGTTAAATTGATCAGTAAAATCTATGTGATGAAAAAAATGCATGGTATAAAAGTTCAAAATATTCCCTTTGGAAGACTATACCCCAAGTATATTCTTATTAAAGATAGTAAATGTCAGCATTTTAGCATTATTATGTGAGCATGTTGGTTCACTGACAGCATTAGAAATTAGAAATTTTAAATTTGTATAAGGTTAATTGGTAACACTTTACTTGAATGTGGCTTCATAAGACTGTCATAATCATATATCTTACATTGAATTAAACTGTCATATATGGTTCATATAGTTCTCATAGGACTATTGTGTCCTAAATGTTGTGCTTTTCATTATGATGCCATTAGCTCAATAGATTTTTAAAGTTTAACAGTATGGTCTGTTATGTCATGTTCACGACAGGTTATTTTTCTTGGTTTGTGTCAAGTTGTCATAACAAAGACATGTCAAATAACGTCAACTTTGCATAATTTACCGAATGACTCTTTACAACTGTCATAAGAATTCATTAATGTTCATGACAGACGTCATGTCATGGTTATAACAATGTTATGACAGTCTTATGAAGCCCCATTCAAGTAAAGTATTACCGTATTCATTATTAATGAACAGAATCCCGTATACATCACTTCTCAAATTCCCCAAAATATTCTCTGTTGGCTGGATAATACAGCACAAAGGCCAACTGAACAGGGGAGAAAAGAACAGCATTACAGTATTATCTCTTTCTTGACCCTCAGTGCACAATGTTCATCATCTCTTCTTATCTATGTCTCTTTTTCCCTTTTCCTTTCTGTGACAGATGTTTCAGAGGGAGAGGAACATCTGGCTGCTGTAGGGCTGGAAATTCTCTCCTTCATTTCTTTCTCTTTTAACCTCCCCCTCTTTTCTTTTACAGATGGAGAACCAAATTCTTCAGCCCTGAAAATATATATTTTAGATATTTAAAAACTGAAAAATGTAAAATGCAAATATGATCCATCTCTTCGTCTTTATGGCAAAGTTTTTGAGACTGGAATATTCCTCTCGCCAGGAGCAAGCTTCACATCAAGGGTTACATTAATAGCAGGACAAATGTCTCATAAATGATAAGTGAGTTGTTGGCCTTGTTGCTCTTCCGCCATCCTTGCCTAAATATTGGTTATGCATATGGTTATTTTTTTTCCTCACCAAAAATTCCCTTATTCTGTTCAGAGTCCCCTCATTTTAATAGCCCTCAGCCACCATCCAGTACGTCATAGTTCTTGTGTTTGCTCGTCCATTGATTGGTGAATGTGTGTTCCTGCTACATATGTGTGCACATTTATTTATGTCTTGTGTGTTCAAGTGTGTGCGTGTGTGTGAAAAGAGAGAGAAACAGATCGCCGGCAGCATTTGCTGAATCTCCTCTCAACTTCGAAATTATATAACTCTATACGCCACCAATGTACTGAGAACACAAACACCTGTGACAATACGCAGACAAGTGCAAATACAAGTGCAAACACATACACATAAACATGCCGACAGAAGACGACACACAGGCACTTTCTCCATTTTAAGCCTCCTCATGAAAGACACTCAGATCTGCTTCACAGGAAACAGATTCCTGTTGCCACCTATAATACACAGTTATTTTGTTGTGCACTTGATGCATCATGCAGCAAAGATTGAAGGTGTATATATGTTTTGTCCTTAAAACCATGAACTCTGCAGCAGTGCACACTATACAGTTTATACCCGATTTCAATTAGTGATTGCATAAAGATGATAATGTTAATAGATGGATGGTAGGATGCAGGTGGTGAATAGGGAATAATGAAGTGAACAAAATACTGCATTTTTTAAAAATTTTCTCGAATTAAATAACTGGAATCAGCAAAGTGATTTCTTTAATTTCAATTTCTAGGTGAGAGGTCGGGTAAGACTTGCATCAATAATTTAATTACAGTAGCTTCAGAAAGGCTACAACCACATAATAGGGCTCCTGTTTCAAAATAAAAACATGCAATAATTATTCAGAGCATAAAAAGATAACGCAATAGCAGACAGCTAAATAGCTTTTGAGTTTATTAATGATTCTCTGTCAAAATCAGCAGAGGGAGTCCTGTACAAACTGATTGGGTGAAGTCTACAGAATAATCATCATCACTATGGTCAATCACATGGACAGGGATTACACTAATAAATTAATATACTTTATACTAGTATTTTCATCTGCATTCTGCATACACGTGGAAAAAGAGAAAGATGGACTGTCACACTGAAATTTATATATAAGGAGTGACATATCTATTATGTTAATAATTTAAACACAGTCTATACTGCATGTTGCTGTCATGCATAGTCGGCTCTGCTCCTGTCAGCCTGCGACTTCTCAGTGAGGTGCTGGGGTGAGATGCAGATAGATAACAAACATGCTGGGAGCAAGAATAGAATTTGTTCTTATTTTAACAGAAAACACACACACACACACACACACACACACACACACACACACACACACACACACACACACACACACACACACACACACACACACACACACACACGTATTCATACAAGATCTAGTAATTGCTGTTACTTTTGTGTCCTCACAGTCCTAGAAGCAGAAAAGAATTAACCCAGTAAAAAAGGCAGACTGACTCATATATCATCTACTCTCCATGTTTTGAGTTTAAATCAGATTTCAGATTTTTCTGGTCTCTTCATTCATTCATTCATCTGTATCCAGTCACCTCATTGTTCCTGCTGTTCCTGGATCTCAGTTTTTGTTCATTGTAATACATATGTTCTGTTTTAATTTTAACTAGATGATTGATAGATTTCTCATTCATTTGAAATCCTCATCATTCTCCTGACCAGACAAAGACATTGATTCCAGAGACATCTTTGGTCTTTGATTACTCCATATTGAAAAAAAAAATTAACATGGCTCAAAATGTCTGCTGTACACACAACGGATTTCTGAAATTGAGCAATTATCTCACCTAACAAGTTTAAACAGTTGTCAGCATCCTTTATACATTTGGTTTTGTACAACAGGGCTCAAATCAGTTTTCAGGGAGTCTATTTTACAGTGTGTCATGATGAAAACTAGTGAGATGCAGACTGAATATGAGCCGACACACAAACACAAAAACAAGCTCAGCTGTTTGTAGCTGAACTTGTCTCCTGCACAACATGCGCTTCTATACACCTACAAATGTTGGATGGGCTTTGTCTCTCTCTCTCTGTCTCTCTCTCTCACACACACATATGAATATTGTGCACACACTCAAAGCAGGATCTCAGAATCTGTCACACACACATGCTCTCACAGTGCGCCCTCATCGCTCTCAGTGGGAGGGAGGGATCTCTCTCTCTCTCTCTCTCTCTCTCACCCATGCAGGGAGTGAGGTCTCTCTTTCTCTCTCATGAAGTGATCTTTCTCTCTCTCTGTGGACGCTCTAGTCTGAGTCAGACGGGACAGAGACAACAGACCTGAGCTCTTACTTCACACACAGCCAGCAGTAGGTACAACTTTCTTTTTTTCTCCTTGTATTTCTCCCCCTCTCTGTGTTTAACCCAACACAAACTATGAACGCTTCTCCTTTATCACTGTTCGTCTGAGCTTATATTGCTGCAAGATGTGTTTCCACGTTTATAATGTAATAAAAATGAGTATTTTAGGACTACCTTGAATAGTAAAGTGATGTTGGCAGTGGAATTTTGCTTATAAAATTCAATCAAAACCACCTGCAGCCGATGACGTCTTCCTCTTCACCTGCAGAGACTCTGTAATATGTTAGGATGTGCATGAAGAGAAATTTACATCATGTCAGCCTGACAACTGCACTTTAGCAATTATTATTCGTAATATTGTTGTGACACTTGGATGCATTTTGGAACCAGCTACAGGAAAAAGAGCACTTTTTGTTTTGTTTGATTTATTTTTCCTCAAAGAATTTGTAGAGTATTCAATTTAAATTTGTCCATGCTTATATTGTTTATTCTTGTTTGGATGTTGGTGATTATACCGTTTGATTGACATATGTCAGTCCTGACTGGTTTAACTGCGTGATGGCAACAGTACTGCTGTTCAGGCCACAAGCTGCAACATGTTAATCTAACAATAAAGTTGTTCTGCTTATACTAACTTTTGCTGCAGTTTTGACCTCTTTAGACTTATTTTCCCTTGTCCATGCACCTTGGAAGTAGTTGAAGTTGTGCCAATCTTCTGCAGCACAGCTACACCAGCTGGTATCAGTTTTCTGTAACTCTGCCCGGCTAGTATGTTGCTGAAATTCCATCGGGGGTCACCTTAATATAAGTTTTGATTTTAATATTTAATATCCTTATTTTTTTGGCCTGCCATGTCTATGTATATTCCAATTTATATATCTATTTATAAATCTCTTCATTGACTGTACCGCTGAACCAGTTTAGTGAAATCATGAATTAAACATTCAACATAACATTATATTTATTAAATATTCTTAAAGTCAATTGATTATTTTTTAACATATTGTTTCAGTCTTCTATGATAGTTAATGAAAATCTGCGGCTTCCAAATATTTGTCAATGTCAATATTTTTGCTACACTCTAAACCAAAAGATTTAAGATTTAATTGAGAATGTAAGGAGTGATTATCAATAGATGATTTTTTCATTGGAGACTTAACTCTATCATGCCGGATTTTCATTTGTGTACATTGTAAGGATCAAACTGCTTTTGCTTATCAAACAAGTGAACAGACAAAAAGTAGATACAGTTGTGTGGTTTTCTGCCTCTCTGGGAGCGCTCTTGTTCCCACCAGTCATTTCACTTGCTTCAGTATCTCCAAAGCAGATGCTAGCAGGAGGAAAACAGACAATGTACATAAGTGTATGTAACATCCAGCTGTTGTGTCTACCGGCGATTTTCATCCTCACAGCTGGCTGACAACATGAGTCTAGTGGAGTTTTTTAACAATATATTTTTAACCACTTGAGCCTCAGGCCTTTTTTTTAGTTCTCCTGCTATAAATGATAATAAATATAGAATATCTCCACAACCACAAAGTTTTTGTACTTAAACCTTGTATCAAAAAATCGAATGTAGAATGACTATAGAAGTGTCACAATCAATTTATGATACAGTTACAGAGAAAATTGCAAAAAAAATCTAATATTGTATTTATACTACAGATAAAAAAGTACTTTATTAAAAGACTGACCAAAATCAGGAAAAAACATAATATAAGCTAAATTATCTGCAATGCAATGTCATCGATTAATAAGATAAGAGTTCAAAATCAATTATTTGTCCATAAAATCATAGAAATCACACTGAGGACATGAAGAATATATTTTATAAGATGTTTGAAAAGGAGATTATAAAGGACCCAATTAAATAATCACAAAAACAGTTCAAATCTAAATTAAATATTTTAAACTATTAAACTATTTTCTTGTATTGATGATGAGGATATTGACGATATATATCGATACTGTAACAGTAACATTGTACTTTACTACAGATAAAATACTTTATTTAATTTTGTAGCTGAGGTTTAGCCATTTTAAACCGTATAAACCATTAATGCCATCCATCCTAGATGTTTAATCAGAAAAGCATATGTGTAAATCCAATTATGTGTCGGAATCTTATAGGAATGTCTGCAAAATTGTTTTTACTGACAACCCTATAAATTGCATCCTTTTATCAGCACCCTCCAAAACTCCTAATCCACTCTATGATGAGACAATGCTTTGGTTAAGCTTCCAGGCACAAGGTTTAAGGAAGGTTGTGGTCTTGATTAGAATTACTGCTTCATCATGGTTCAAGTAATCGATACTTAAAGTTTAGGGGGAGATTACGATCAAAGAAACCGACTAACCCCGACCTTCTCCCTCTACGATGATGTCACACCCTTTCTTCTTTGCTGTGAGAAAAAAAAAGAGTCAGAGTCATAATTTCTATGAACTTGACCATAAGCAAATGTCATTTTTTTACTGAAAGGATTGATGGTGTTGTTTTTCTTGGCAGAACAGTCTTAAGTGGGTAGTGGGCATTGGAGGCAGCAGCAAATTTATCCCTTATTCTGTATTCTGATTCGTCACCCATTTGACGAACCATCTCCCAATTATTTATCACATTACATTATATAACACAATTTTAAAGATTATTTCTTCATTTATGACAGTTGATGTCCAACAGAAAAAGACACATTACTGCATTACTAAATGTGTGCCAAACATTATTGATGCATATAATCAATAATTCACCTAATGACACATCAGGCAGCTCCTATTCACTGTTCATACTTATTTTAAAAGTAATTGTTAATTAATGATAATTGTTATTAATGGTGGTTTGACAAATAGATGCAAAAAGTTGTGCAATGTTGCATTTTTTGACAACTAACTGGGTATTTCTGCTGTCACATCCATTTTTAGGACTAACTCACTAACTGTGACTCTAACTGAGACACTAAGGGGCCCCTTATGTAGCAGAGTCCATAGCAACCACCATAGCAATTAGATATTTAAGGTTGTATAAGAAGACTGAAAATAAAATGCACATTTTTCAGTAGAAATGTTATCAAAATGCATTTTCATGCCGAAACTATCCCAAAGCACAGCATTTTCCACTTCAGGAGCTTTCACAGCGCATTGATCCTCCGTTGCTGGACATTCGTAGCATTATGTACAAGAAACTATGTAAAACTCTTGAGAATAAAGGTGAGATTACAGCTGAAAAACTGCCACTTTTAGTTCATCACATGAAGTTGCAGCACACAGAAGGTATTCGGATTTTTCCTTCTAAAATACAAACTCATTATTTCTGTGATAGTCTTTTAGGCATATGGTGTAATAACGTTTGCAATACATGCTCATGCTCACTGCTGTTTTACTTGATGACCTTTCTCTACTGTTTTGCTTTCAAAAAGAGGCACAGCTCCGAGGCAGAGACCTTTTAAAGAGAAACGTCCTTTGCTAGAAAATGTTTTCGTATACAGGTTGGGGGTTGTTGAATCTAATATTTTCATGCTTGGTATTCCTGATATGTTGTGTTACAGTCCAACTAAATCAGCATGGGAACGGCAAACTTTACCCCACTCAAGATATACCCTCTGAGGCAGTTTTAATAAAATATACATATTAAGTGGCGGATGTAAGAGCTTTTAAAGTTTTCCCATAAATTATGCTGCCGTATCTTAACTGTTGCAGGATTTGAGGCTCTTTTTTTTCATTTCTGGGAAGGAATGAGCACAGACAAACACAGACACACACAAATGATGTTTGTCTGTGGTACAGGATGAAATGAGACATGTGTGCATGAATAACAATGTATAATGGAAAACATCATTGTACAAGTCAACGGGGTTTAATTTATACAACGGTAGGCCTGGAATCCCTACATGGCTGGGACATCTATACAGGTCATAGATACATTTCCAGTTTTTACATTTGACTTAAGGAAATGTAATTATTTTGTATATTTGTGACCCTGATTTTTGCTGTGCCAAAATATCTCTTGATGAAGGTTTATAGTACTGGATTTGTTGCACCTTAGTGCTTCTATAACTTGTTCACAACTGGTTTTGAAAGTGAATTATGTGGGCTAAAGACAGACTGAAATTGCTATAACCCGCAGGCATGTGAAACATTTATTATTGACCCACACCTCCACTCAGACAAGTGGTGTCAAGTAACATCGTGCCTCCCAGGATGGGATCACCAGAAAAGGGGCCATAGAACATGTTGGTGGTGGATTTGACTGCATTATGTTGTGTTTCTAAAATTCTATCCATTCCATTACCTACATGAAGGGAGCAAAAGACTGGTGTAGTGTAAAAGGTGTAGAGGATGGGGTCCATCACACAGCCTAGGTATAAGGCTTTAAAGGGAACAGTACAGTTGATGTGTAGTCTGTTTTTCTAAAAAATGTCCCAATAAGAGAAGCAATTCTTCATCTGCAAGGAAGTAACCATGTTGTAACAGTCTTTGTGGTGGGTTTCCTTTCTACAGAGGTGGTGTTTGCTGGGGTTACACCACCCAAAGTCGCTCTTAAGGACAGGGAGGACGCTGCTTTCCCTTTATTTCTGTCAGTTTCAAGTGTTTCCTCAGTGAAAATTAATCACGACGACACAAGAGAAGCCTGAGAAACGCTTGAGGTCAGAGTGAACATGAAGCTTTAAGTGTTGCAGGAGCCACACTGGAGCTATTTATAGTCACATGACTGTCCTTTCTGTTTGTGTGTGATTTAAAATGCATTTTGTTGCTGCTTTCATTTTTTTTAATATAAATGGGTCAAATTTTAAATACACACACAAATGCACACACAGTGAAGCACTAGGTTATAGGAGTCACACAGGTCGTTCTGCTCAAATTATTCAGGAGCTAAGCCCTGCAGGGATCCCATTCCACTCTGCTACTACACTCAGAGCTCCAGAGTCTCCCCTCAGGAACCCATTTTAAGGTACTGAGGATTAAAATAAACACAAGCTCTCGATTATTACACAGGCCATTATTCACCTTTGCTGTCGTGATGCTACTTTAACACACTTTACCATTAATCTAGATAAACAACTGGCAATTATTTTGCCACTGGAAACTGTCCACAGTTTTTTTTAGCACTTTATTAGCTTTTACTAGCTTTTTATTAATGTTTGAAGTCCAGTCTCGTGTCTCAAGATACTAGTATTACTATAAATGACTGAGGAACAGAAATCCACCATCATCACAATAATCAACCACAATAGCTGATGGATTCTGGGATTTCTTTATGCTGTATATTTTCCCTCTGGGATCATAATAAAGACTGAACTGAACTGAAAAAAAAGATACAGTAGAGTCCGTTTATACATCTGAGATTGAGCCAACCTTATGTCTTTGCATCTGCAACGAAGGAGCATTCAGTATAAAAAGCTGCAACCGCACAAGCAGCTGTAGGTGGACGTGGTTTGTTTAATGTGTGTGTGTGTGTGTGTGTGTGTGTGTGTACACATATAGCTCTGGAAAAACATAAGAGACCACTGCAAAATTATCATTATTATTTGGACAAAAGGAACATTTTTGTTTGAGTCTATAAACTACTGACATTTTCCCCAAATTCAAAATACAAATACCACCATTTAATTTAGAAGAGTTCAGAAATCAATATTTGGTGCAATAACCTTTATTTTTAATCCCAGCTTTATTCCACTCCTTAAGCAGAATGAGGTGTGCATGTGTTGGAATTTGACAGACACTGGAATGAAATGGCTGGAATATATGTAGAGATGCTGATTGCAGTGGTCTCTTATTTATTTATTTTTTTTACTGAGTACATGGATGTTGTAGATTATTAATCACCAGAATGTCTCCTATGCTACGGAGGCTCCCAAGGGACAAAAAAAGATTCTACTGAGAGGAACATTTGCTTTCATTTAGTCATCTGCCTCACTTGTTTATGTTTCTCAACGTCATCCTCTGTGTGTTTGTGTGTGTGAGTGGAGGGTTACTTCTCTTTTCCCTATGAGTGTGTGATATGCGTCAGATTTTGTAAATCCATTTCAAATGAATCCCTCCGAGATGCTGATTTATCTTCACACAGTACAGTAGAGTTATCCTGAGACCAGGCACAGCTGTGAGGTTATTGTCGTGTGTTATTGTTCAGCCATGCAGTTCTTATCAATCTACTATTTGTTCAACCCAGAGGGAAAAGGTTCAACTAAGGAAACAGTTTACATTTCTGCAGCTACGATAACTGTCCGTTTTATTTTGATAATATGAACTTTTTTTGATAAGTGAGCTAAACCAGGAGGTTTTAAAGACACAGTAGCTAAAATGTCTTGTTTCAAACAGAAGTTGAAATGAGTGGTTGCATACAGTAAATAGCCAGTAGAATATACATAAGGAGTTTTAAACTGTAAATTATTTAAAGAGAAGAGCCCAAGAATAAAAAAATATAGACATGTTAATGTGGATGATAACAAATCTCATTTCATCTCTCTCCTGGCAGCATTTCCCGGCTGTGAGCGGGGCCTTCATGGATTCCCCATATAACGGCAACACGTCCCTGCAGACGTCCAACTCCAACCTCAACGCCAGCTACTCTCGACCCTCAGAAACGGAGGACGATGCTAAAGGGTCCAGTGACACCATCTGGCTGTGGATCGCTGTGCTGGCAACCATCGGCAACATAGTGGTGGTGGCAGTGGTTTGTGCCTGTGCCTTCTAACGAGATGGGAGAGTGGACCAAAAACACTGATGGCGATGAAAGAAAAATGTATATCCTGAAAATATATTTTTCTTCAGAAATTATTTTAGAAAAAGTAGCCTTACTTTTAGATTATTGACCATGAGTTTCTGAGCTCTCGTTTGAGGTTTGAAGGGGATTTGCATATTTTCTTTTTCTTAGGATTTGCACTTTTGCACCGCAAAGTTTATGTTGAATATTTATAAGTAGATGCATCATAATGGATGCAGAATATTGGACAACCACTAATTTAGAAGAGATCAAATTAAGCCTACAGATCACTTGCAAAACACACTCACAGCTTTATTGACAGTCCACCTTAAATTCAACTGGTGGTTGCAGTTACAGTAAATGCCTTGTTCGTTTCATTCTTTCACTTAACACACTCAGATATTCTCAACCAGCAAATGTTCAATAATAAGCCTTACACTTGCATCTTAATCTGGACTGTTAGAAGCCACTAAAGTTCATTATAACTTTACCCAAAGTTACCTAATTGAGACATTTTTAATTTTCATTGTGCTGTATGACCTGGACAAAACAATGTCAAATACTTAAAAACACATGACAATTACTATTTACACAAATAAACAGATTATTAACATTTGTAATGAGTATTGACCCTAGTGCAAAATAATATAATTATTAATTTTGGGTTTCGTGCTGAAAAAAAGCAGCGGCCTTAACAGTAGTGGGAAGCTCGTGGCAAGTTAGTTATGCAAGCCAAGCTGGTGTTATATAAATCCCTCCAGTCCTGCTTACACCGCAGGCAGAGGTCAGCGCCAGATCTACAAGGATTAGACAAGATCATAGCTTGATCTCTTAGAGGGATCAGAAGCCAGAAAGAGATGCAATTGCACATGATGTAGATTGTGTCTAGTTTAATGGTTAGTGAGGTCGGAGGGTTCAGTGCTGACAGCCTGTGTGCTAAATGACAAACCTTGATCAATGCGGTGAACTTTGACCTGTTTACTCAGATAACTGTCTAAAAGTGTATTACTTGTTAAAGTATATTGTTGGTATCGTTATTTAGAGTCTTCTATTCTGACAGAAATTATATCAATATATTATCAATATATTATCAATATATTTGGGCCAATGAGCAACTGTTCTCTAAATCCCGCCCCTTGGTTAGTGGTGTCAATCTCTTCATTCCAGGTTCAGTTTGTAACAATGACAGTGACAGATTTACCAATTAATGTTATTAGTAATTGATGGGTCGTTGATTTCACAGTAGACAAAGGCTTTATTGAAAGGCATTTCCCCCCAAAATGACAGTTATTGCTTGCCTTTGTTGGCTGCAGCTAATTAAGTTAATGTTAGCTCCGTGAACTGTTAAAACACTGTCTTCATGTCTCTTTTTAATGTTTCAAGTTGGCTCATTTTTAAAAATAAGAATTAATTTAAGTAAAAGGATCTACTATAAAGGATATGTCATACTGCAGTTAGCAATTATGAAACTCCGACTTGGATGTAGAGTTCACATTAATCTCCAAGTCATAATTACAACTAGGATGGGATTAAACGTGCCAGAATCTTCTCACCAAAATCCTTTTTAGATTCAATTTAGCAAGTCCTCAACATGTAGATATTCTGCTTCCCATCCATCAGACATAGCATGAACACAGCATGAAGGTGCATGTCAGCTGATGGTTGCTAAGCAATAAGCAATGATTGGACACTCGTGGCTTGGGAGAGAGGTTTAGCAATTGGTCAGTTACGATTGGCCCGTACATGAGCTCCTTTTATTATTTTTTATTAGTTGACACCTTGTAATTGTAATCTCAGTGTCCACAAACATTCACATGAACAGGTAATAAAAAACAAACAAACAAAAAAAAACTCAAATTCAAGCATGCATTTCTTGCAGTGGAAGAAAATGCAGCATCTGAAACTCAGAAGAAGCAAACAGCTGGCCAGTGATTGAGCAGTGATTTGATGAGGTTTAACAAGCAGGGAAAGTCACATTTCTCAATGTCAGGGTTACTTTTGCCGCATTATAGGGATGAACACATCATTAAAAAAGGTAACGCCGTTCGCTTTCCGCTCCGTTCAAATCAATTTGAGATTGTTAGTGAGGAGATGGGATCTTATAAAGCTGATCTGTAATAGGAAAATGAGGAAGGCAGTGAGAGGAGAAAATAAAAAGGACATAGTAATATAATATGACAGGTGAGGTCAAAGGAGGTGGATCATGTAGGAGTGGAGAGAGTTTTAGAAACTGAGGTGAAGATTAAAACCTCAGACTCTCCCCCAAAGAAAAACAGCAGCATCGCCTACCTCAGAAAATACCCAATAATGACGTTAGATCATGTTTAAGTGATAAAAAAAAGCTTATTCAAGTTGTTTTTGTCAGTGTCAGATCAGGAAATGTATTTTTTTTAACAAATGATTACATGACATATTTTGTTTTTAACTTTGAGTTAATGTTGT
This sequence comes from Lepturacanthus savala, assembly GCA_030544235.1. Taxonomy (NCBI): domain Eukaryota; kingdom Metazoa; phylum Chordata; class Actinopteri; order Scombriformes; family Trichiuridae; genus Lepturacanthus; species Lepturacanthus savala. The sequence goes on along the minus strand of CM060468.1, from coordinate 14,126,796 downwards.
AGTTAATTTATGTAAGAACAGAACTTCTTTTGATTTTTACCTGATACATCAAATAAGTAGCAGGTTTGTTTACACTGTATGTTTTAATGCTGTTCCTTACACCACTCCACTGTCTAATCCAGTCTAGGCAGGATGCATTATGGGCCAATAGCGTGTGTTTCTACATACTGTATGCAATGATATCTCACTACCTCTGGAGCTGCGTCGTCGTCCTGTCATTCCGCTGGAGGATAATGAGCTATAATGCGCCTCTCGTTCTCCCAGCCTGAACTTCCTATCCATTTTCCCTTTTTTCCTCACTCGCTCCATGTCCCAGAGGGAAGTGTCTTCCTAGCGACTATTATGGTCACAGTGGATTTGATCTGTGTGGTTAGCCTTATTATAAGATGGCACAGCTGACAGAATAGTGCTAACTTTGGCTGTCAAAGACAGAGATAGATCCTAAAGGAGCAGACAGAAGAGGAGATGAGCTGACATGAATTTGTAACGTTACTCACCAGAAATAAGAAAGTGACAATGCACATGAGGAGGGGAAAAAAAGGAGGCGACGGGAAATATAATGCGGCGGCAGGAAATGCTCGTTCCCATCCCTGCCGTTATTGGACTTTGCACCAAACTGACAAAGGAACTCTTTCTTGTGAATAGATAAGAAGATGCTTCAGGAAATGAGAGAAGAAATACCAGGCTTAGAGGGGTCGAAGGAACAGAGGAGAGGAAAGTAGCGGCATAAGGAAGGAGATGTTTAATAGATAAGAAATTATTATTATTTGTTAATGTGAAGTAGATGGTGTAACAAAAAAAAAAGGACACATGAAAATAAATGAGCAAGGAAAAGTGAAATGCGTAGTTGTGAAATGAGAGAGTAATTCATTCAATTCATATTAATAGAAGGTTTTAGTCAGAAAAAAAACTTCTTTTCTCTTCTTTTTTCTCTGTCCATCAAGTGTTATCATTCTGATGAATGTAAAGAAGGTCTTAAAATGACAGGACATCTGAGAACATCAAACCAACCTGAACACAGACTTATACTACAGTCAGTAACAACACAAAAAATGCATATTTGACAGAATTTACACCCACTTCTTTTCCAGATATTTCAGATATCTGATTCATTATATGCACACTGTTTATCAGGTTCGCATGTATTATTTACACAGCTTATCTGACATCCGTAATCATGAGTACATGACATTTGCTGTAACTCTCTGACCCACCAAACTGAATCCACAGGCTCTCATAGAGGCCTATGACAGAATTTAACATTAGTTCTCGATAACAAAGCTACATGCACATATTCACATTAATTATGTTCCAGGAACAGTGTGTTTGTCGTCTTTGTTTGATCAGTCTAAGCTCAGGTGTCCACCACCACCAGCTTCATTCAACTCCCTCACTGTCCAATCAGCAGCCAGCTTCTCAGGAAGCATGGCCCTATCAGCCAACTACATATCCTCAGCGTATTCGTACACCAGGAGCTCAATGGACCCCACAAAGGGGGAAAGTTCCTCATGTGTTACTGTGGACAAGGCAATATCTGCAGCAGCTGCCAACCAAATGGTTCAAGGGTTTCTTTAAATTGCTCCAATTTACTACATAATAGTCATGGAGTGAAGAATAAGCCCAGAGAAAAGGTGAGAAGTAACATGAGTTGATCTAAGTTGGAAACTGCATGATGTATCTTTTATGTTTATGTCTGTTATGTTAAAAAGTTAAACACATTTTACATGTTCAGGCTCCAATGCAGCACAAAAAATCTGAAAATCATCCATGCTGGATATGAACCCGAATGGCAGCAGAACAAGATCTGAGTACAACATGGATTTGGTGCCAGCTTCTCCTGCTAAACCTCAACATCATCAACTCTGTGTTTGTCCATCAGCTTATCAGATTGTTGAGCCACCACAGGTCAAGTCAGATTGTCAACCATTAGCTATTTTAATAATATAATAATATTCATAAGCAGAATAATCAATGCTCTTATTATTATTTTAAAGGTTCAGTCCCTATTGTGTGTTTGTCTTTCCACCTTTGTGAGGACCCGCTTTAATAATAATAATATTATAATAATTCTTATTAACATAACTGTAACTTTCATACCTAAATGCATGATTTCATATTGTCCTACATGATTGATTGTTGTGTATCTTTTATTTTTTAATATTTGTAATATGCCTAAATATTTCATTGAGAACTTGTATTTATTCTGTGTATTATAATATGATGAAAACGCTAAATCATTTATTTTAATTTCCACATTCAGTGATTCTGTGGCACTTCTGGCTCTTCTGATGTCTCACATGCTCACCAGTCTCACCTCTATCTATCATAATAGTATATGTTACAGTGGAGTGGTGCTTTAAGTATGGCATTCCATCTGTCCCTTGTGTAAAAAACTTTTTCAATACTGCATTTATATATAGTGAAATAAGAATAATTTTTAAAATAAAGGGGTGGTGCCTCAGAAACCTGAACCCTGGTGCCGTTTTAGGCTACACAGCCCTTGATCTAATCCAGCCCAATCCCTGTTTTTTTTTTTTTTACTTTAGTTTTTGCTTTGATCTTTTTCAATCCATGAATAATGCATGAATGGTAAAGCCATGAACAATAAGAACTGCATTATAACTTCCTTTGGGCAGTTAGCCTTTAATTCCTTCACCTGAACCCAATTCTAATAATGATCCTTAAACCGAGTCTTAACCCTCAAATAGGCCTTTGAAGTATTCAGTTCCAGCCAGAATATCCTCACAATGCAGAAATATCCTCACAGCAGTGGTTTTCCACCAATATGTGTTCTAAAGATAGAGAGACATATTAGTACATGATGTCAACACTAGTTTTAGCTGATAGTGGACAGATTTCAGAAATTGTGAACCTATCCTTGAATCTTTTGGCTATATGTAAAAGAAAGTACTGAATCTTTTTTTGTGCATGTTTTCTACCTTTCTACCTACACAGATCTTTGTCCATGAAGGAGAAGCACTGGATACAACCGCTTGGAGAAGAGACAAAAGGTCTGACTTCCATAAAATATACAGAGTGACTACATCAGGACACGTCTCTGGATTCTAATTTCAAAAAGTTGACATGAAGACGTGTACTGAGGGGACCATGTTCTAAGGAACACAGAATAAATTGGCATCAAGAATCGACAACCTGAGGGGATCAAACTGCAGTGTGATGACATGATGGATGAGAAGGATGAGAAGTCGGACAAATGAGAAAAAGTAACAACCTATGATGGAAAACGTTCTACGAAGGTTATGTTTATTGCACTGCATCTCATTCAACAAGTCTAATGATATAGAACCATTCCATGTATCCAATAACCAGGCTGACACTGAGATTTCATGATGAGATCAAGCAGAGTTTCACTACAGAAGAGAGATGAATCCATCAGGTGAATTTACGCAGTAAAAGTGTTGGATAGCTGAATCCAACACTAGTCATTTAATCATTATCGTACGGGATTGACTGAAACTGAAACTGTTTCTTTTTTGACTGAACATTATTTTGTAAGATCGGAATTAACAATTTAGGTCATTCATGAGACACGTTTGTTTCAAAGGACCAGATGATGCATGTGCTTTTATGACAAGATAAAGCTGTGGTTAGTGTAACATGTTCAGCCAAAATATACACAGACTTAGAGACCAGACACTGTAAAACAGCAACAGGCACGTACAATTAAAAATATAGTAAAAAAACATCTCTTTATGCAAACTTTGGCCTGTGAAGCTCTGCAGCACGGTGCAGATGAGCCAGGACCACAAAGCAACATCATTTGTTACCACGCTGCTGCTGTGGAATAATGCTGTCTTAGTAGTGTGTGGACATGACTTGACATGCACAGTTACCAGGAGATTATTCTATTTTTTCGTTCTTGATGGAGTTAAACTGTACACCTCGTCACATTCTGCACAGCTAGGCCATCTGCACTCCACTAACACAAACACAAGCTTTATTAATCAATTAAAATGAAATAATTATTAATTTTAGACTTATAAAATGTTTTTCCTTCTTCTATATCTTAGTTTTATTTTAGAAATACCTTACTTTGTATAAATATAAATCCTGTCATGAATGAAATTTATTTATCTCCAAATGGAATTTTGTAAGGTTGGACCTTTCCATGACTATAACTCTAACAGAACATTGTAATATATCTTCATTAAAATAATATGAATGTGTGATTGCTTATGGGTGCTTTCCCCCTTTCATTTTGGAGTGAATACTTAATTAATACTTGTGTATGTTGTAAAGGTCAATACAGGTAATTTAGCTTCAAAGGAGAAGAACTGAAATATTTAATATCATTTATGTGTGCAATGTTACAGCCACTGAATTTTTTAAGTAATTAATTTTTTTAAAACTTTTAGATGCTTCATTGGTGCTCATTTTAGTCATCATTATTATAATTATGATGTATATAAACAGTTATTTGATCATAAAAAAGTTCACTGACTGTTTCTATTCAGATTCAACACTAAAGTGTTGGAATGGTGATTATGATAACATTTCTATAATTGTCCTAAATCCATGACTGAAATGATGAATTAGGAGCTGGCCTTCATATCTAACAATGAATGTGAGACGACAGGACTTCAGCCTGACTCTGACTTAATGGGAATTAATGGTAATGCGGCTTCATATTGATTCAGCGTCTTCTGAATGCATAATGATAACAGGCTGTGCTTTCAGAGGTAAGAGGAATGATAAGAATAATGGAATACTCTTCCCCATCAGTGTCACATCCTAATCCACATCAAAAATACATTTACAGCTCCAAAAAACATATTTTTTTGCTAATGAAATGGTGTAAATATATTTTATTATAACCAAGCAAACTGTAACAACTAAGATACAATATCACAGCTGGGCTGAAACCGATGCAGACGTTCCTTGAAGTGCAATGCTGCCAGCGGCCACTAGATGCTTGTACAATATCTCTGGCTCCACTTGACTCTGATTCAAACAGCACCGACTCCTCAGTAAAAATACAAATGGCTCCTCTGCTGCTCTCCCTGAGTCAAACACAGGGGTTTAATGGCAACACACAACATTGCAACTTACTTACTCACAAACACTGAATGTACCTAAACTATGGTTTCTACAGCTGGAAAGACGATATCCTCTCATGACGGATTATGAAAGTGCAACTTTATTTTAATAGACTCTTGTCTCTAAATATATAATTTGTAATGATATAATTTAATTATGTAGTTATTAATCTGATAACTTCAGATGGCAGAACAGAAGCCTTTGCTTTCTTTCTTTCGTTCTTTGCTTCTTTTCAATATCATAAGGAATTCACCGCCTCCCCTCCACCTCTCACTTTCTTCTGTCTCCATTTTTGTCAGAATGGCAAAGACTAATGTTAATAAACACTTCTGGGTGCTTTTAATCAGTCATGCCACATTTTGATCTGAGTTTCTCTCTTTTTTTTCCTACGTTGAGTCACAAAACTTTGTACTGTACATTGTAATGCATGTGTATGTGTGTGTGTGTTTTGTGTATAAGAACTTCAGGCTATCCCAGACACTCCATCTGCAGGCCTGCCAGGCACGGCTGTCTTTGGGGAGATGAGGGATCCTCAAACACACAGATGAATGGATGCAGGCAAACACATGTCGGCCTGACAGCATCACAGACACACAAGGAATATCCCAATGTCTTATATAACATATTATTCATCATGCGATTTTTAATATATATCTTAAATGATCATTGTGGTACTACTGCTTTCAAAAGATTTCACTTTTTTTTTTTTTTTAGTAAAATGATTACAATCCAGGCGACACGGTGACACAGGGGTTAGCGCTGTTGCCTCACAGCAAGAAGGTCGCAGGTTCAAGACCTCCTTGGTCCTGGGTCTGGGACCTTTCTGTGTGGAGTTTGCATGTTCTCCCTGTGTCTGTGTGGGTTTTCACCGGGTACTCCGGCTTCCTCCCACAGTCCAAAAACATACTGAGGTTAATTGGCGACTCTAAATTGCCCGTAGGTGTGAGTGTGTGAGTGAATGGTGTGTGTGCCCCACGATTGGCTGGCGACCATCTGGGGTGTATCCCTGCCTCTTTCCATAACGCGCTGGGATAGGCTCCAGCAGACCCCTGCGACCCTAATGAGGAATAAGCAGGTATAGAAAATGACTGACTGACTGATCATCCAATAGTGTAAATGCAACTGAAATCACAGTATTTAATAATCAATTTTATTTTACAGCTAATTGCCCAATTATAATTGTGTTTATTTTACAATTAATCACCCAATACTGTAAATACAACTGAAAGAACTGTATTTAATTGATTTTTTGCTCTACAATAAATCACCTAATACTATAAATACAACTGAAATCACAGTATGTGATATGTTATTCCTGTCTGTAAAAAGTAATTACAGTAACTTTCTGGAAAACTGCTGCCATTTAGATGCTGTTAATTTTAAGGTAATGGTTTTACAGGGTACATTTCATCACAGTTGACCTTGAATAGAGGATCAGAATCTCCACATCGCCCAAATATGGAAGGTTATCGGTGAAACACTCTGAACATATCTCCTGACTATAAACTACAATGATGTGATGGCCTGTATTCAAGGTTGTGAAAACACAGACACTCAAGGCACTTCATGTGCTACATTTCTTTTTTTTTTTTTTACAGATGTACCACATATCACTATCACTAATACATATCAGTTCCAGGTCATTTGACTCTGTGGGAGGACATTTAAGCTGACGTTTGGGGTCAGGCTTGGAAAGAAAAGGACAACGGCATCAACAAATGATTAACACAGACAATGAAGGAAAACTGCTGCGGTAAAATATTTTAGTCTGACCTGACACACTAATCTGTGAGATAAATAAGATGTCAACCGTAAGTCGTTAACTCACAAGTAAGACACAATAATTCACTGCTCTGTCCCTGCATTTTCTTGGAAAAAAGTCTGCACTTTGAAGCCAAAGCAGAAGCAGATTAAGAAGGAAATGAAATCATAAACTGATAAATAAGCTGTTGTCCAATAAAGCGTGCAGTGGGAATAATAAAACAGTTATTCTATTTAAATATAGGACTTTTCTTTACTCTTAAACTACCTTTAGAGGTCTGGTGCAAGAAACCTGTGACACATGCGATGTCTTTGGTTTGTGTTTGTGTGTCAGAGGCCAACAGAAAGAAAAGATAACATTTTTCAGTGAATAGCTGCACCACTCAGGCAAAAAGATGTCTATATATGGTGTGAGAATGGCAGAGGAAAACAATGATGTAAACTCTCTGACTCTTAGTGTTTCTTGGCGAACTCTTTGCTTCAGTTTTACCTTCACAGGTCACTGTCAGTCATGGAGAGGTGCGCGGCAGGACGTCTAAGTGCTTTCATAAATAGCACACCTCATACATGTACAGTAAGGTACGACTACACACACAAAACGTGCTGCAACGATCAGATTCGCTGCTGAAACCGACATCATAACATAGTCGGGTTCATTTATTATTTAATTGCACTGCCAACTTCAACAGCAGGTTGCGGGAATATGGCCTGTGTTGTTCAGTCTGTAGTCATTCATGTAGTGAGGCACATCATGGGGAGACAATTCCTCAAACTTCCTTTCTGGGAAACCAGAGCTTCCATCTTTTCTTAGATCCACAATGATGCCTTTTGTTTTAAAAAAAAAAACCCTTAACAGAGTAATTTTTGTTTAATTCATTGACTTTAACTGAGATAAGTTTCACATCTGTAGCTATAGCCTCACACCTGAAAAAGGGGGGAAAGTTAATGTGCCTAGAACATAAGAAAGACGAAATCTGGCCTTTATGTGCGTTAACTCAGCAGGGATCCTATTAAAAAAATGATGATTTACAGGAGCCGGGCATTTTTAACCGTCTTTAATGTCTGGATTTTAAGTTTTCCTTTACATTTAAATTGATGCAGAAAAAAAATCGCCACATGGAGGGAAATTACGTGCTTGGCGCTCGTTTCAAGGGAGAGGACACACACGACCCCCGACTTAATGTGTCCCCCTTCTAATGAAAACTACACCCATGTGTTCCCGTTTCCATCACTGCCAATCGGAGCCGTGGCCGTTAAATACCTGCGACTGCTGCGGAGTCACTGACCTGGGCGTGAATGCTGATTGTTCTCTTTCTCACTGACAGCAAAAGCCAGATGCTGCCGAGTGTGTTTGTCCAGTGTGAAAGAGGCTTTACTTTCCCCTTCTGGACACGTAGGTATGTTTTAGTGCATGTGTGTGTAACCCACTGTCCTTAAGATGAACTCGGGGAGTCGGGGAACGACCACAAGATGTGCAGCAACGACTCCCTCCTCACTTCACTTCCACGCTTCTTCAAGAGTGTGTGGGAGTGTGTATTTGTGAGAGAATGAAACAAAGAGACACACAGTCTGAGTCAGTGTCTTCTCTGCGTTTTTCCAGTACAATAAAATGATTCACTGGCTCAGTCACTCGAAAGATTCTCACACTTTACAAGCCGAGTATAAACATACTGCAGACATTAGCGCTCGTTACGTGGCACAGGTCTGATCTTGCCTTTGCAGCGCTGATCTCAGAATCTGGCAGTGGAACTGTAAACTTTCTTTTTTTTTACAGTGTAAAAAATTAAATAAAAAGGAAAAATGAAAGGCATGATTAAAAGATTCATATAGAGTTTTTTTTTCTGATTAACCAAGATGCCAGTGAAGACTTCAACATTTCCTGTCATCTCTTTGTCACAATTATTTGAGAAAATACCATCAACAACAAATTTTCATAAAGAAAACTGCTGACTTCATGTTTTTGGTGCATTGATTGATTAAATTAAACCTCCTTGGTCCTGGGTCTGGGACCTTTCTGTGTGGAGTTTGCATGTTCTCCCTGTGTCTGCGTGGGTTTTCACCAGGTACTCCGGCTTCCTCCCACAGTCCAAAAACATGCTGAGGTTAATTGGTGACTCTAAATTGCCCGTAGGTGTGAGTGTGTGAGTGAATGGTGTGTGTGCCCCATGATTGGCTGGCGACCATCTGGGGTGTATCCCTGCCTCTCGCCGTAACGCGCTGGGATTGGCTCCAGCAGACCCCTGCGACCCTAATGAGGAATAAGCAGGTATAGAAGATGACTGACTATTTGTAGTTGTAGTATGGCAGGATCCATCTGATTTCATACATATCTGTTTGACTACAGTTCAGTGTGACATTTTACTGTAATCTATTAATCGCGCGCGTGTGTGTGTATGTGTGAAGTTACGTAACATGATGAAGCACACATCTTTCCATTTAATCCAGTAAGCGCCTGGCTGTAGATTAAGTTTCTCTGTTATAAAGTTTCCCTCAGCCAGATGGGAGTCTCTGATCTGAAAGGTAGCTGAACAATAATGAGACACAGATGGTAGACACACACACACACACACACACACATACATATGTACTCACATACCCACACACATACATGTCTATACATGTCTCACTTTGTTTTTCCTATGCTTTGCTCAATATTTCATAAGCATTTCGGAAAAAATATTGAAAGTTATGAGGTAATACACCATTATTGAATTTATATATAATATCTAAATCAGTTATAGCACACAATTTACCTCAACACTAACATATCGAATGAACCAATCAAATGGACAATTATTTCCCCGGTTCAATAGATATGTTACCTCAGCAGTAACATATTGGATGACCTGGAGACATATATGGCCATTTGATTGCACATTTATATTGTGTGTAAAATATTTGCTTATTTAAATGTGTAATAACTGACCTTTTTGGCCACTTTGGTGCTGCAGAAAAAACTGTAAACACAACTTTGACATATTACAATTCTTTAAGATGCAATAACAAACATGTTAATGAGCAGTTTCTTATTTACGCACGTATTATTGAGTCTCGAGTGACATCAGCATTAATCTGGAGACGTAATCACCAGGCGACTGTACGTTCAGTTTTCACTATCTTTTTTTTAAGCTTTTTTGTCTCCCACCAACTTCTAAATCCAATATCATGTACGCTATTTTAAATTAGTGGTTAGATTCGTTCTGGTTCAGGAGAAAAATAATGCAGCCACAAATACCCTAAGCTGTGTAATCAAATGCAAATGTTCGTTGGCTCTTTTCTTTCAACATATGATTTTGAATTGTGTCTGGAGAATCCATTGGTCTCTACTTCCAGCACACGTCCTGCTTCATCTGACCACACACACACACACATATACAAACACACAAAACACACACACACAGCGTGAGTGAGTCTGTCTGGGGAACGGTAGAGAGTGAGAGGAGGTCTGGGAATGCTGAAGGGGGGGGAGAGGCGGAGCGGAGAGGTGGAAAGTTGCAACTTCAGGGCAATATAGACCACATGCTATGGCAAGGAATGCATGTGTCTTTGTAGGAGACTGAAGGAGCAAATGAAAAAGAAGAAAAAGAAGAGTAGGAGAGAGGAGGAGGAGGAGGAAGAGTAGGAAGAGGAGGAGGAAAGAAGCAAGGGCGGAGGGATCTAAGCGAAGGTTGCAGCGTGGCTCTGTATCTGAATGAAAGAAGCTCTCTCTCTCTCTCTCTCTCTCTCTCTCTCTCCTGCTGCCTGTATGTATGGCTTCTGACCGCTGTGAGCACATGTCCAGAGCAAACACAAGCAACTCAACTCTCCAAGTGACTTCAAGCTGGGAGTAAACACTTTAAGGGAAACTTCGGCTAAAGCTGCAACTTTCATTTCAGAAGCTTTCTTTTGGGGCCTGTTCTGCTTTCTAAGTAGCTGGATTACTTCTCTTAGAAATGCCCCTACTTCTGTGAGGATCGCTCAGCATCACAGCAAAGAGCATTTTTCTGGAAATCTCTCCTTCGAGGTTCTGTGTCGTGATCCGCAGGTGATCCTCTGTGAACTGAGTGACAAGGACTGAATCTCTCCACATCAACAGGACTCTGGGACACGGGCCAACGCTCCACGCTGCAGCTGCACTGCACCATCAGAGGGATTCTGCCGGACCTGGGTCGCCCTTTCACTCGTTTTACTTGATTCACACATCATGAGAGCAGCTTGCAATATCAGCAGGATGTGGTGAGAATTTAACCAGTGCCACCTTGCAGGCAGGTGTGATTCTGGCTCAGTGTGTTTGATACACACACACACACACACACACACAAAAAAAAAAGGAGAAACCTTGGCGAGCCAATGGGGACATTCAAATCTAATTGAATCTAACTTTGCATCCCTGGAGCTGGACAGATGCTGGTTCATGCTGTTTTTTTTGTTTGTTTATAACCACCTGCTTTTGACAGATCACATTCATTGATCTACTGCACTACAAGGAGTGGCACCAAACTACTCTGAACTGCTTAAACTTTAACCTAAAACATGAACCTCCAGACCTGCACTTTAGCCCCCTGTCACATCTTTGAGCCCTTCACCTTCCTCCCTCGGCTCCTCTTCCCCGTCCTGCTCTTGCTGCTCCAGGCCTGGCAGGGGAGCTCTCACCCCCAGTGTTTGGACTACAAGCCTCCATTCGAGCCCCGGAAGCCACTGGCCTTCTGTAAGGAGTATTCCAAGTTCGGATGCTGCGATTTGGAGAAAGATGAGGAGGTGTCAGTCAGGTTTTACGCCATCATGGAGAACTTTGACCACTCAGGCTTTGTAGCCTGTGGCAAGTTCATACGCAGCATCCTCTGCCAGGTAAGAGAAACACTGAGATTACTTTACGAAACGTGGGAATACAGGAGGGATGTGATTTGTTGTGGTTACTTTATCTCATTAGGTGACTCTCCCAGACATAATTAAGCAAAAAAAAAAAAAGTAAATCAAATCACCAGCTGGAAACAGTTTCTTGAGGCCGATTCTGTCTCCCATGCAAACTGTACATTTGGCTGACTGCAGATGTTTGCTGATTCTACCAGGAAACCTGGTTTTGGTTTACATTTACAGTGTGCACATTTCCAGCAGTTTATATGGATTCCACGGCATGTATTCCATGTGTTTATTTTGCCAGGTAATATCAATGCTTTTTATATTTCAGTGGGCACCAAATAACCACCAGTTCTTTTCCAATTCCAAATTAAACAGTGTTGTGGTTGACAACTGAGTAAAAACCTGACCTGAACAATGCACCCGGCCAGTAAAACATGTGGTTTAATGGAAGACATCTGCCAGACAGCAGTTACTCATGCTTGCTTGGAAAGCTAAACTGAAGTCCAGTGCTCATGTGTTTTGGATGAGATGAGCATGTAATTTGGCCGTGTGAACCTAACAAGCCAAATGATGCGTGGCGATAAAATGAACTATGTTTGAAATAAAGAACGTGAACTGACAATTTAATCCGAACCAGATCCAGAAGAAGTGTTTTGGGATAAAACTCTTTAAGGGAAGTCTGGCAGAAATAGACATTTGCGCAATAACAAGATGTCACTGAATACTGAATTATTGAAAAGGTCAAACAAAGACTCAACTTAGCTCATGCATGAAACACTTACAGTAGATTCACCCAAACAATGCTTCATCCTTCCCAGAAGCATATGTTCTGTGTCATCTCTCAGATGAGTAAGGCATTATTTAGCTGAACCACATGACAAAAGAATGCAAAATAATTTACTGACAAATTGAATTCTGTCTTTTTTTGGTAACAACAGAAAGTCTGGTTGTTTTAAACATTTACTGTTAAATGTGTTAACTTAAATCCCAATTTATGGATGGGAAAACTCAGTATCAGCACATTAACTGTGAGTGTATAGCAGCATGAGTGTAGGTTTTGTGTAAATAATAGGGTGGAAATTTAACTTTTATTTAACCATTGTAAAAGAGATCGAGATCTTGATCTCTTTTCCAAGGGTGACCTGGCCAAGAGGTCAGCAGCACACGTCACAAAACTTGATAAAATACTGCATTAAATTAAATACCAAATTAAAATTAAAGTGCAGCAGAAACACTTTGATGTTAAAGGGCAATATGCGTTGACATTTAAAATATAAGTGTGGTAGTTATAAAAATCGGATGTTAAAATGCAAGGGTGCAGTAATTTATTATAGAAAAAATAAAGAAAATATGCAATATATATTAACAATTAAAACTAAATATTATAGCAATAAAAATAGGATGTTAAAAGGTGCAGCAGGTGACAATAAAAAATACAGACACTGTCTGATTGACTCTTTTTGTCTGTTCAATAAAATGGATCAGAAAGTTGGAACAAGTTCAGCCATTTTAAAACTATAAGTGTTTGTATAATGTAAAATGCGATGTAAATCTCTGAGTGTTAAACACTTTTTAATTTCTTGAATTCTGGGATATTTGTATGCATCAATTTGTGCCTTTTCCATATCAATTTACTGTGGAATTTTCTTTATGTAAAGGCAAACACATAGTGCATCATATTCCCTGCATCCCTCTGAAATCTACCCACCCGCACATGCTGCACGACTGTGTAAGGAATCATCCCTGAGTTGGTCAATAATGGTCAGCCAGACAAGAAGAAAATAAAACTTCATTTAGTTTTATAATAGTCTTTAAAAAAATGACTCATGCTGCCGCATTTGTCTGACAAAAAGTCAGAAAGTTGAAAAAGTCTTAAATTCAAATCTATTCTCTTGATCTTATCAGTGGTAAGTAGATTTACATTCTTGCAAATTACTCAAAGAAAGTAGAACTGTGATCTTTAATTTTGAGTAGTAGAGATTCTGTCTATTTCAGCATTGCTACATTTTCATTTTGATCCTGAGCTCTCTAATCTTCTACCTCGTTTCTGAACTCCTGTTTCCGGCAGAGTTAGCCCTAAAGTCTCGCTCGCTGATACATAATTAGGTGCTGGCTTTGCTGCTCAGATACTAACTAGCCTGCAGAACCTTGAGTGTGCATTTAATGATTAGTTAACCTGGCCTGTATTCTTCAAAGTGCTACACAAGCTTCAAACAATGGAGAAAACAAACTGCGAGAGTTTAATACACCATACACCAGAAAAAAAAATCCTCTGACCCCTAAAATATAGGTTTCTTTCATTGTGGTAATTACAGCTCTACAGTGGCTCTTTTCCGAGCAGCGCGGGCTGAGGCACGTAGGATTTACTAACAGTTGGTCTTGCTTGAGTAAGATAAACCCTGAGCTCAGAACAATGCAAATATGTAAAAGTCAAGAGAAAGGCTTCTTTTTTTAACCATAAATACAGAGCTATTCAGAGTTAACAAGCTCCTTCAGAAGAAAATTGTGCAAAATAAACAGCTTTTTGTCAACACAAACTTTGATTAAATTGTTCAAATTACACGTTTGATGCCTTTTTGTTCGCATTTTTTAAAAGTCAATCTCATTTCTGGAGATACTAAATACCGGCTCTGCTTGTTGTTTGCCCCCGAGTTGTTGGTTTGAGATAAAAGAGGCCCTGGAGGTGGTCAAGTTACCCCACAGTCAGGACACTTATCCTGGGTAAGCCCACCATACTGAGGCCCTCTGTTCCAGCACTGCTGGAGCTTCCTGGCACTGATATCAGTGAGACATGAAAGAGAGAGAGAGAGAGAGAAAGAGAGAGAGAGAGAGAGAGAGAGAGAGAGAGAGAGAGAGATACAGACACATAGATATAGTGTGTGTGCATGCATGTGTGAGTTTGTGTGTGTGCATGTGTGTGTGTGTTAAAGAGACAGACTGTCATCATCCCTTCAGCTTAACCGACCAAACAAACAACCATTTCCTCTTCTGGCTGCGTCAGGATATATCAAGTTCTTGCTGAGGGAGGAAAAGCAAGAGATTGGCAGAATAAGAGGAGCACAAAAGCAATAAAAACAAATGAAGATATTGTCAGAGATGAAAAATGTGCGTTCAGAATGAGACACAGGAAGAGAAATGTTAAAAATAAGACTGAGAGGGGGAGGTTAAAGGGCCTTGAGTCGAGATGTTAACTTGTTTTGTGTAGCTGCATCTGCAGGAAGTCAGAATATCTGTGTCAGCATTTTCCTCCCTTTCAATCTCTGACCACATTCACAATCTAGCATCCAAATGCAGTGACTTTTTATTTTTTTAACTTTTCTGTTTCTATAAGTTTGCCGACCTCTCGCTCTCTGTCTCCTTCTCTTGCTTGGGGTCAAAGCCAAGGTCCAGTTTCACAATCTCACCAGCCATCTGTTCACCATGGCTCTCCACGCTCTCACCTTCGAATAAAACATAACCACGTGGAGCGGTCAGTGCAGCAGAGAGACAGTAACACAGCTGACAGCAGGAAAGACTACCAAAAAAAAAAGTTTATTTCATTTTAAAGTTCTAATCTCAGTCTATTCTGAAATGTGCAGTAAACACCAAATTATAGTGGTTTGAAGTTGCAGCCTTGTTAGAGACCAGATGTTAGCAGTTACTTCACCCTATGAACCAAAATAACAGAACAAAGTCTCAGAACAATGGCTAATTAGTTTTCCGATGTCAATGAATCACACGTGACAGCCTCAGGCGACTGAGGTACTAATGTAGACATAAACCAGGGCTGAGCAGACAACAACTGACTCAAAGTTTTCTTTACTTTTATTGCACCTTTCCCCACTAATGAAATCCTACCAGAAACGTGGAGGAAAACATCTGTATGCTTCTTGCTTTAAATGCAGAAGTCTAGTATAATATATGAATCACTGCAGGAAAAGCTATAATTCAACTTAATCAAGCTTCCATCTGCTCCCGCTCCCTGTTTGTTCCAGAAACTGCTTTCATCAGGCGTTCCAGAAGCTCAGACTGAACGCTGCTTTTGTTGTGTCCAGTAGATAAAAAGGCTGTTTCCCAGGAAGACTCACATCTCTGCCCAGCAATGTACTTTCATGTCTTTAAACAAAGGTTCTCTGTTACATTAGAATGTTTTTTTTAGTCAGTTATGATTTATTCATTAGTTAGATCATTTTGGTCTCCATTGAGATGAAAAATAGGGAGAAGACAATTTAAGAAGTTAGTAGTTAATCTATTTGATTAATTTCTTGGGCAAGTGAAAGGAAGCCGTTTAAAGAATCAAGGTGTCATGACATAGCACAGTTAGCATAATCAACCTGCCTAAAATTTCCATAAAAAGGCCACTCAGTCCATGACCAACAAACAGACCAACCAGGTTTTTTTTTTAGATACTTGATTTTCATAATTCAAAATCTAAACTACAATTAAATTCACTTTCTGGACATTAAACAGAGAAGGAAATGACCCGTATTAGCGGCGTATACAACCACTGTAACAAGTCAAGTCAAGTCAATTTTATAGGTACAGCCCAATAACACAAATCACATAATCTCAATGGGTTTTTACAACTTGTACAACAGCAACACAACATCCCCTGTCCTAGACCCTCACATCGTACAAGGAAAAACTCTTTCAGGACAGAAAAGCTTGCAATAGATTATGTTTGCACAGAATGGAATACAATATAAGGAATGGAGAAGACTTGAGTATGACATTAATTAGAATAACGGATTAGTTGAAATCACAGATCTGTCAGTGAACTTTCTTTAGAACAATCAGAAAGAGAACACACACATGCACTCATCTAACTTTCTTCACCTTTGAGAATCTGGACTGATAACATAATTACCACTATGGCACAACATGAGCTCAACATGACAAAGAAATTAAAGTGGGAATGACTGTGATGTAATACAATGTAATAGTTCTTATTATTTATTATGCTTTAACCTGTTTTGAGGCAATAAGAGACAATGGTACCATTTGGCTTTTAGATCTCGATGTAGATTATTATTAGGAGGCAGTCTACAGTAACATGTGTGCTGAAATTATAAAACTCTTTTACCCAAATTACTGTTTTCTTTTTCAAAGTAAACTCATTTCAGCAAATGATTCTCTAGACACGAAAGGTATATGTCATTGTACAAGCTGCAATATATAAAGCATTAACCATCACTGATCAATAATGTAGCACAAACCATGAAAGACAGCGCAACTAATCAAGGCCTCCTTTCAGTGCACCATCTCAGAGTAAATAAGTTATTGTGCATTTTGTGGTTGAGCTGTTTCTCGGTGGTGATCGGTTAGATCTGACACTGAGAAAGAGCACCAGCCGACCACACGATGGTTTTGGATCTCATGGTTTCTGATGCATGAGCTCACCATTCTGGGTGTGGACAGTGTGGTTGTGACTTAATAACTGTCTGGACCTTTGTAGGATCCATTTATACCAGGCTGCACTCTGACACACGCAGGCCTCATAACCCAGGCCTGACCAGTGGTGGAGCTGTGGTGGAATAAATACACTACACATCCTCTATTTGTGTAATCCATACGTGCCCTTAACTCAACTTCTGAAATAAACGTAACTGCTTTAATGTGGTCTAATAAGCACAGATTAAACTCTCCACTGCTGATGAAGATCTATAGAGAAGGAAGTAGATATATCCTATATCCCTACATAGATTTAAAGCTGCAGTCATCAGTGTTTTTGATATAGAATAATAATTTGAACCCAAATGAAATTACCACCATAATCTGCAGTTTACTTGAATTTTAAAGATTTTTCTTACCAAAGCCTACCAAACAGGAAACAGACAAAGTTAACAACTGCTGATTGGTTATAATTCAATCCTTAGATAATATATTATGACCTTTGACTGTTGGTAGAACCACTAGGGGAAGGGCGGGGCAGTTTGATGAATTACCAAAACAGAGGACTTCATCACAGCAGCTGTTCATTTTCCATTTCCAACGCAAGCCAACGTCACAGTCCTTCAACCATGACCATGATTGTTCCCAAGTAGTGATTTTACTCCAAACCGGGATCTTTTCCTAAACCAAGTTATTTTTCTTCCTAAACCTAATGAAACTTTAAGTGTTGTTACATCATAAAAGAAATACATGTCGTTCTTGTAGAGGTCATGGAGATTTTGCGGTTTAATTTGGATGACTTGTGACCAGTATCCATGGATCTCATGTAAAATCAAACTAACATCATCTTCCCTTAAAACTGTCTCTGTCTGTCATTTTGTGTGAAGAATCCTTGGCGAAGAGTCCATGTTTCTCCATAAATCCTTTTGTCAGTGGCTTCCTCTGTCAGTTTGAATTGTCATCGACAACCAAGCAAGTCTTCCTGTTTATAAGTTTATAGCACATTTATCTTTTTTTTTTTTTTTTCATTTTAACGTTTTTACCATATTTAAGGCAACTATATTAGGGTTAGGGTTAGACCCAGCTAACATATCCCCCCTACAGCTGTGTTTAACCACAACACACTGTGTACGATCAGTACAAATAGACCTAAATGTTCCTATTTAAGAGAAACTGGTGTCCCTGATCATAATGATTTATTTGCTAAATCTATGTTTTATTTCCCATGCAGGAGTGTTCTCCATATGCTGCCCACCTGTACGATGCTGAAGATGCAAACACACCTATGCGCTTGCTGCCCGGCCTGTGCGGCGATTACTGCTCTGACTACTGGCACCAGTGCAGATACACTCTGAGCCTCCTCCTGGAGGACCTCGGGAGCCCGCAGCAGTTTGCGAACCTGACTGCCGCGCTAGAGGAAGATCAACGAAAGTTCTGTAATTTCCTGGAGCTGAAGGACAAACAGTACTGCTTTCCTAACGTACTGACGAACACAGGTATGGTGTGTGGTGTATGTTCAGCAGCAGGTATGCAGGGCAATTAAAGCTCATTCGTGTCTGATCATGGCGATGGATAGTTAGGGTGAGCCAGAATATAGAAATGACGAAAGAGCTCCAACACAAATCATAATTAAATTTAAAAATCTGCACCTGAATTTGTACGAAGAACAAGTTCCCTCCCTTGGCTAAATGGTGTTGACCACATTCTGTGCTCTCCGTTTGCAGAACTCAACGCTAACCTGGGCGCGGTTCGCGCGGATTCTGACGGCTGTCTGGAGTTATGCCTGCAGGAGGTCGCCAACGGGCTCCGTAACCCCGTGGCAATGATCCACGCAGACGATGGGACCCACCGCTTCTTTGTCGCCGAGCAGCTGGGCTATGTGTGGGTGTATCTGGCCAACGGCTCCAGGATCGACCGGCCTTTTCTCAACCTCACGCGGGCCGTCCTCACATCGCCGTGGGCTGGGGACGAGAGGGGGTTCCTCTGCATAGCCCTGCACCCAAGGTTCATATAATCAGAGTAGTAGTGGCAATTTTCCGATTTTTTTTTTGCATAGATCTCAGTGGAAACGTTAATTATACCCGTATGTAGAGTGTGATTTGCTTCTCGTCTTCTGCACTTAGGTTTACCACAGTCAGAAAAGCGTATGTGTACTACTCTGTGTCTGTGAAGAAGGAGGAGAGGATACGCGTCAGCGAGTTCACGCTGTCGACACACGACGATAACCAGCTAGACCATTCCTCTGAGAGGTGAGGGTCAAGGGCCAGACCAGACCAACCGACAACTGCTATAAATACAAAAAGACAGGAACTGACAATATTTACTTACTGGAAAATAAGTTTGTTCACATTTGGTTGCTTTCACTCTCGTAGAACCATCCTAGAGGTGGTAGAGCCGGCGTCCAATCACAATGGGGGTCAGCTTCTGTTCGGCCATGACGGCTATCTCTACATTTTCATTGGCGATGGCGGGCGAGCTGGGGACCCTTTTGGGAAGTTTGGCAACTCACAGAATAAGTGAGTATAAGTGAGTGATTGTAATTGGCAGTTAGCACAATTATGTTGACTTCAGTGTTTCTTCAAACTCATATCTTTAAGTT
The DNA here is from genome assembly GCA_030544235.1 of Lepturacanthus savala. Classification (NCBI taxonomy): domain Eukaryota; kingdom Metazoa; phylum Chordata; class Actinopteri; order Scombriformes; family Trichiuridae; genus Lepturacanthus; species Lepturacanthus savala. The sequence continues at coordinate 14,107,169 of CM060468.1, read as the reverse complement.
AGTTGATGGTGCTGCCACAGCCGACCTGAATACACATAATGGTTTCCCTCCTAATTGCTTAAAAATTATACTTCTTTCAAAGCCTTGGGCCTTTAAATAATTAAAAGTGACAGGCCTAAACAAGAATTTAACACCCTCTTTGATGTTGTTGAGATTTTGTCTACATAAATGTATAATTAAAAAAAAAACTTGTTATAACACGCACCAAACCAACAAGTTAAGAATGTATTTCAGTTTCAGTGATGTCTAGTCTGATGAAAAGGACCAAAATTATGGAGAAGATCAACACCAAATTGTGCAGACACGCAGCAAGATGATAGTGTTGTAAATAGTTCTAGGTCTTCTTCCACAAATTATCATTAAAAACTATCATTGGTACCTACCAGGCTCTGTATATTTTGGTCTTTCATTTTCAATATATGTTCCAAAATCTTGATTAGAAGCTGCTCCATTATACAATTATCCCAGCAGCAGTATCTTGTAGATTTTTTGGGGGCCCTAGGTGAAACGGGGACCAAGGGGCCCTTGGTTGGCGATTTAGACACCGGAGCCATGTGTCTTTTTTTCTCTCTTCCTTTCTTTTCTTTCACTTTATGATGAAACTTTTTTGAAAGCCACTCAAAAAATGTACTTGGCTGCTGCTGTCAAACTATAGTGGAGGGGAATTTCAACAACATTGTCATTGCGCCTATCGGTCATAGGATTTAGGGAGGCGCTGCCATGCTCATAATGTTGTTGTTGCGGTTATTTAATTACATAACCAGTCGTTTTTAGGCGGCCCTAGGTAACTGCCTAGTTTGCCGACCTGGTTGCGAGGGGCCTGGTTGTTCTCTTATGATTTAAGAATGAAAAATAAAAGTGTCGTCTACATTAGTATTAGATGACAGGCAACAGAGGCCAGTGAGAGGATGTGAAATATATAGATATGAAATGTGAAAGTCAAGGAGAGGCAAGATGTGTTTATATCAAGAGCAGTGAGCACATCGTTTATAAAATGGCCCCTTATTAAAGTGACTGCGGGGCATTATTTGTCCTTTACTGTGTTGCTAAATGTAATAACTCACCTCTTAAACCACCACTGTCGCTTTACAATTCACGATAAAATTCGGCAGGGCAGCAGTTTACACAAAAGCACAACGTGTGAGTACAACACATGTGCACAATGCACATGAACGTATGTGTCCTTCTATGCAAAGAGCTTTCCTCTTCTTTGGACCCGCCCAACTTTCAGCTATAAACTGTCATTCTTCATTCTGATCAGCCCATGCTGACTTCAATGTTAATTACTGCCAAAGGAGAAAAAAAACGTAGGAAGTGGAAATATGACACATTGCACGATACTCCGGCGTCAAACATTACATCATGATTTGAGATGAAATATATTTAGACGTGTGGCGATGACATTAAAATTAGATATCACAGCCTCATGTCAAAATAAAGATGGTCTTCTGTCTATAATGTTTGAAAAAATCCCACCAGCAGCAGATAATTGACAGATATTTTGACGAAAGCGAGGTTTACCTGAGATGACACCTCCTCTCCAGACAGCTACTGTTCAGCCGTTTAGCTGTTTCCGAGGGGTTTTGTTGACATGCAGTAGGAGCTGCTCTGGGAATGAGGGAGGGTTTTTTTCTCTGCCAAGTCTAATATTGACACAACACATTGTGGGCCACCACACACTGGTATGTGGAGGAGAGAGAGAGAGAGGGGAAGGTGGGACTGGAAAGAGAGGCAGAAAAAGGGGGTTATAAGGAGCAGTGGGGGCTCTAGCACATTTAAACCACAGGGGGCAGACTGGGATGCAATGGATATAATAAAAAAAAAAAACAGGAAGGTAGAAACAGATGGAATGGGACATTAGGAACAGACACTGAATTGGAGAGTTAAACCCAATGCTCAAGTTATAATGTGGGTTGGAGATTCAATTCCCATCTTAGACATCACCACAGCACTAAATACACCTTGTATGGTAAACCACCTCCCTCAGTGTATGGATGTGTATGAATGCTATATTTCAAGCCTGTTCTATACGTGGCTGTGGCTCAGGAACAGGAGCACTTGTGGTGTTATGAGATTTGCTTTACAAATGCAATTCCCGCTTCAAACAATATCAGTAACTTTTCTTGAAGCTTCATTAGCATAGTTTCTACACTGATTCTTCTGCTCTCCTCGTGTTTTGTAAAGATCAACCCTGCTGGGCAAGGCGCTGCGGGTTGATATCGACTACAATGACAACAGCGCTCCGTACAGCATTCCCTCAGACAACCCCTTCCTGGGAGAGAAAGATGCACTTCCAGGTAAGTTTCTGAAGAAAACTTTGTGGCCAAAGTAGAATGTCTCCATGTCTAAATGCTACCATTTTTAAATAAAAAAAAAATGGTACCATGAGACAATAATACATTGGATCCTGTAAAGCAGAAACATATCGAAGTGCATTTTCTTTTGTTTCTGCATTTCCTTTGCAGAGATCTATGCGTATGGAGTGCGGAACATGTGGCGTTGCTCTATTGACCGCGGTGACTCGGCTACGGGACAAGGCCGAGGACGGATGTTTTGTGGTGACGTCGGCCAGAACAAATACGAGGAGGTGGACCTCATTGTTAAAGGTATGTCGACTTTTTATTCTGAAGCAAAATTTCGCTTCTGAGAAAGATTTGACCTTTTAGCATGACCTCTATAAAGACAATTAAGATTAGTTCACACCGTCCAAAAAATATATATTCAATCTTAAATTATCTTCCATCCTAATATATAACTGCTGTCTTAAAAAAAAAGAAAGAAAAACACATACTCAGACATCAGTGTAAAATCCTGTTTTCTTCCCAACAAATAAAGCGAGTGGACTATGTGCTGTTATGAAAATACCAAAAGTCAAAAATAAACATCAAATTACTGTTTGCGGAGCTAAATAATCCAAGTTTCTTTCTTCTTTGAGTCCAAAAAGCGACATTATGAAGCAATTTTATTTAGAATGAATGGCGCAATTCTAATGACGTGTGAACTTGCATCCTGTTTTTCAAACTAAAATGTGAGTTTATTAGAAAGGCTGTTTTTTACCAGCCACAACACTGAAGCTTTGTTCTGAAAAAAGCTCCACTAACTATTTCAACCCGTGTCTGAAGGAGGCAACTATGGATGGAGAGCCAAAGAAGGCTTCAGCTGCTACGACCGCAAACTCTGTCAGAACTCCTCTCTAGGTGAGTCAGCTCTGAAGTAAAAAGACGCAGAGTAGCTGCATGTGAGCTGTTAAATGTATTTTTAATTACTCTTTTTATGATCCAAACCCAAAATATTTGGATTGTATGACTGTCATTTATGATTTTTTTTGTGACTTTGCATCTAAATTGATACAGTAGTATATACAATTATAAATATATATATAAATATGTTGTTCTGTGTCTTTGTAGATGATGTCTTGCCAATTTTCGCCTACCCACACAAGCTGGGCAAGTCAGTGACAGGAGGATACATCTACAGAGGCTGCCAGATGCCCAACCTCAACGGGCTCTACATCTTTGGGGATTTCATGAGTGGGTGTGTGTTTCTGCTTCATTTCATAATCAAGGTTCAGAACAATTTGGAGAAACACAAATACTTCCTATAAGCTCCACTTATTGTATATTGACCATAGTTTCCTTTTACACTTAAAATAGATGGGTATTTGTAGCGATATGTATTATACTTATGCGCATGTGTGTATTTTTGTATTTTTATCCAGGCGTCTGATGTCTTTGAAGGAGAACATCACCACGGGTGAATGGCAGTACAACGAGATCTGTATGGGAACAGACCAGACCTGCAGATTCCCCAAACTCATCAACAGTTACTTTAAATATATCATCTCTTTTGCTGAGGATGAGGCAGGTAATAGCTGTGTGTGTGTGTGTGTGGTTGTGTGTGTTTCTCATTTACTGTCATGTATTATTCAGGGGGGAAACCTACACAGCTATTGGATAGTTTGCAGTAAAATCCACCAGATCCTTTTGGCTAAATGAGGATTCTGTGAAATCTAGTGATTATGGTAAAGTATGTGTTTGACTCCGAAATAACACGTTCAGGGGCAATTTCACAAAAGAATGCATGGCTTCAGCTGCTGCTTAAGCCAATGCAAATGAGACAAAAAGAAACAGAATTTTCAGGCTTGTGAGTCATTGAATGATATTTATATTATATAATATGATATATATTATATATATATATATATATATATATATATATAATATATAGTTTTGATATTTATTTTTATCAATACTGAATGATATCAAGGGCAATCAGAGGGAGTCAAGTTGGTTTGGGGTTGTAGATCTATCTCTGACTTTCAGCTATTAAAAGAAAAAAAAAACACCTGACAGTGCTGATATACAGTAGCTCAGGAGTCATCCATGAGGACTGCTTTATTACAAGCAATTCAACCATATAAACCTGCAATTACTGCATAACAGCTGACCTGTGTGGAACGCAGAACATTAATTACTCTCAGTTCGTGACCTGTCAGCCATTAATGTAGTTCTAAACCTTTATTTAGCTCAGTGAAATCAAGAGTCTATTTCACAAGGTTAACCCGGCCAAGAAAGCAAAGTTACCAGTGCTGTGCTGCAGCGTAACTGCTTAAAGCCTCTTGTTTTTTCTGCAAATTGCATTCAATGACACCTAAACAACAGTATTATAACATTCACACATTAATCTAACTTGTTACAGACCTGCCTGCATCAGCTTAAAAAATGCATTTCAGTATATTATAGATGAAAGATAACAGACACGCAGTTTATGAAGTTGCAGAGCTCCATGGGTAGAAGCAACTTCTCAACTCATTTTTACCATAAACATACATTCAGTAATCTGTTTTCCTCTTCTTTCCTTTTTGTTTTATTCCTCTCTCCTGTCTTTTCTCGCTTGTTCTCCTATCCACACCCGCTCTATTTTTGTCTCCTCTCGTATAGGTGAACTATATTTCTTAGCCACTGGTGTCCCGAGTGCAACAGCCAGAGCTGGGGTGATCTATAAGATAGTGGATCCCTCCAGGTAATCACTGTACCACACCAGCAGGGCTTTTAGCTGAACATGCTATGATGAATCCAAATGAAGGGGACTGGGATAAATCTTTTTTCTCCTGACCACACAGGCGAGCGCCACCAGGAAAATGCAGCATCAAGCCTTCTCCAGTCAAGATAAAAGGAAAACTGATTCACTTCCACCCCAAACTAGGTTAGAGACATCTTTACAATGTTCTTTTTTATTTTTATACAATATTATTTTATTGTTCTCTCGCTCCACTTCCTAATTAATGTTCGTTCCACTTTTCATCATTCCATGTTTCTAGCTTCAGTTCTCAATATGATTTTTCTTATTACTTTTAAATATATATACAGACCTACAGTGACACTGGTTCATCCTTAACCTAAACTCATGAAGGCCCTGAGTACATATACTGAACAACCTGTAGTGGCCACGTGACAGTGTGTGATTCCAAAATGGTGGTGTGATGTACATGTTTTATCAGTTTATTACATTCATCTGTTGCTCAGTTTTTTGGTTGTTGAGAAGATGTCCAATATGAAGTAGTATTTTTATTCCAGTTGCAAATTTTTGTGTTGTAGAAATAATCTGTAACATAATTTCTTGTTAAACCTAACCAGCAAAGCTGTCACTATGATATATGTGGAGGAAATGCAAATAAAAACATCATAATCGTGCTTATACTATACTCATCTCCACCATTTAGCTATATATTAGACATTTTAAAGTCTGGATTGTGAAGGAGAGGTTGTTTTTGCCACTATACAATTTCAATCTCGAAATCAGAACTGTCTTTATTACTTTCGCTTTCTGCAGAGTTTGTAATCAACAAGAAACCGACGACCACGCCCGTCCCCACGACAACCACAAGAACGACGACGACAAGGAAAACAACAGCGAGAAAAACCACGCCGCCCCCGCCGACGAGAAAAACGACAAAAAGCACAGCGCTACCACCAACAACGGCAGCGGGGACGACGTCATCGACAAGGAAAACATTACAGACAACAAGAAAAACAACAAGAAAGACACCAACGCCGACAGTAAAAGCGACAACAATAAAACCGATTGGAGCGACAACAATAAAACCAACAACCCCGCCAACAACTGTCCAGACGACCATGGCCACCACTCCCGCCACAACCACAGCCACTGGTAGGCTTACTGGTGAACCTGTTTCCCAAACCAGGTCCACTGTTATCCCGGCCACTAGGTCCAGTGTTAGGACTAACACCAAACCATCCACCAGTAGACCCGTGCACACTGTGACACGAGGCCAGGCCCACAGCTTCAGACCAGGTCGCCTCTTCTTCTGCGTTCTATATTTGCTCTATATTTTAACATGCTAATAGCTAAATTAACATTTTCCAACTCTTGAGCATGGATGAATTAGAAGACCTGGATACCAAACTGGAAAATGACTGCCGTCCATTTCAGTGGAAGTTCCGGGTTTACTTCGGGGCAATGCGACCCAAAGAGACTGTGGAGTAAGGTCATGATGCTCTGGGGCCTCCCATCATGCCCTGGTGCGATAAGAACGTGCAAGTCATGAAAAAACTCACCTTTGAGTCATTTACTTTGCTTTGCCGATCACATTAAGCACCGTTCAGAACACCCGTTAAGTCAACAGGCTTTTCCAGGGCTCTTCTTACCACTAGAAAAGGTTTTTGACCGATAAAAAGCCACTGATTTAAAATATAGCATATAAAGATTAGTAATTGACATGGGTTATAGCTGGGGGTGTACTGTCAACAGTTTTACAGGCTTCACTATTACTATTGTGGTCTATGGGAAATGCTTTTTTGAGGGATTTTTTTTGTTGCAGTACCATGAGTGGCCACTAGGAAAAAATCGTTGTACTGTTGAGAGGCGGCACCATATCCAGGTCTTATCAAACATCCATGCTCTTGAGGCTTATTTTCAAATGTAATATTCTTTACACTTTACTTTTCTGTGATAAGTACTATAAATTTCCTTTTTGATGAAATCGCATCACTTAAATCATTTGCACAGAACTGTCAGAAGGGTCTTGGTTGCTGCAGATTTTAGTAGCACGCTGCGTAAAGGCTCAGGCTAAATATGATGTAAAATATGAATTAATTTAATGTTTTGACAGGAATGTGTCAGTAGGTTTACTCTAAAGGTACAGTGTGTAGGTTTTGTGACATCTAGTGGTGAGGCAATCTATCGGCTATGGTTTGACTGGATTAGCCTCTGAGGGCGAGCTTCAGTATTTCGGTGCTTGTTTATTGTGCCACAAACTCCCATAAGTCGTAGCTGTTTCTGGAGCCATTGTTTGGTTTGTCCCTTCTTGGCTACCGTAGAAATTGGGTTTAATGGAAAGAGAACCGTCCTTTATGTAGATAAAAATTGCTCAATCTAAGGTGATGAAAGCAGGAAAACTCTTAGTTTGAATGAATTATATACTAATTAATCATACTTGAATAAATAAATATATATTATATTCCATTGCTAATGTTGCATCTGTTCCACTAGATGCTATCATTAAAACATACTCACTGTACCTATAAATACTGTATGGACTGGGACATTTTTTTTTTTTACCTGATTTCATTTTCCTCTTTTTGATCTGTATATCAGCTTGATGTATTTCAGGGTTAAATTAGCTATTATAGCGTTAGATATATTTAAAGTGCCATAAAGGTTTCCCTAAAAAGGCAAGGACTTGAATCGTTAAAGTACAAACACTCTTTTAACGCAGCTTATGAAGTAAGTTAGAAATAAGTTACTTAACTCTCAGGTATGTTTGACATGTTCTTTTCTCCTCCAAGGTGAAAACAGACAAAATAGCATCCTAACATGTTAATGCTAGTTTTCTTTAAATGATACATTTCTTTAGAATTATCGTGTTTTGTAGCAGTGTAAATAATGAATCGCTTTTAAATATGTTTTTCATATCATTTTAAATATTTAAAAACATTTTTTAATGTATTAAATCGAGATTAAATAGCCTGTCAAAATCATTATATGCTCATTTTAAATAGGCTATTACCACTTCTGTGACCCCATATTAACATTTCCAAACAAATACTTCTCTGATGCACTCGAGAAGTAACAAAACAAAAACAAGCACTGCAACAAAGCTCAAAGAAGTAGCCTACATCCCACATAAAATATTTAAAAAAACTTCAATCAAGTTGTTAGCAATTTATTTTATATTACAGGTGTATTCAGTGTTTGCTGATTATGTTCTGATTAATCACTGATAGCAAAGATTACATCTTCCTGTATGAGTGTAGATGTGCATAGAAAGGCCCTTTTGCCCAAACTAGGTGGAATTATTTTGACTGGCAATCATTTCTGGACTTTAAATCCTGATATTGTGGATTCTTTGGCTGGAACCAGAGTCGAAAGCGTGCAGGATAAATGGTGCTTATGTATGTGCCGGGTATTTGCACTACTTTAATTTAAATCAGGTATATTTGGCATTATTTATTTCTAATAAATGTTTCTGCATCAGCCTCAGTTTGGACATTCATCTTTGTGTGTCTGTGTTTATGCAATTCCTTTACTCGTCTTCAAGAAAATCATCATGTTAAATGGCTTAAGTGACGGTCATAAAATAAAACGCACACAATACCAAAAATGAAGAGACTTTCTTTTTTTTTTAAACTACATATATTTAAATAAAGAGGGTGATTCTGTCTCTCCCTCAGGTTATCGCTCAACCATCTTGACTGCAGCCTCCTCTAGGATTGCTCAAACCACACCTTCAACAAGGAGACACGGGAGACCCCTTCAGTACCACCCTAGAACCACGTCCCGACCTTTTACCTCACCAAAGCCTCCTACATCTCCGACCGTATCGCTGAAAAGGCCCCAACTGACATCTGCGGGCTATCCTGGACGCCCTGGACCGATGACCACACCACGGACCCCGTATTGGAGCCCAAGGCCCACGGCGTCACCCTATAAGCCCCAGAGACCCCCCATTAACACCATGCTACCGAAAACACAAGAAGAGATCCTGCGGCTCGGAGAAAAGTTAAACAACGCAGGGGAGGGCAACCAAGTGTATAAAAGACCCAGAGGGAGAGGTTACAGGAGAGGGAGAGGGAGAAGGTTGCGTGTTGGCTCGGTGCGATTAGTGAGCGCTGACGGCATACCGGGTCGAGGTAGAGTTGAGATCTTCATCCGTGGGGAGTGGGGGACGGTGTGCGATGACCTTTTCACCAGCAAGGCCGGTTCCGTGGTGTGCCGACAGCTCGGCTTCACGATGGCCCTGGCCGTGATGAAGAGGGCGGCGTTGGGGGAGGCCGACAGCAGCGTCAGGATCCTGCTGGACGACGTGGAGTGCGAGGGGTGGGAGAGGTCGCTGCTGGAGTGCAAGAGATCCACTATCGGGAAGCACAACTGCTCACACGGGGAGGATGTAGGGGTGATCTGTGGTTAGTGCAGAGAGTGGAAAAGTGGAACATAGGAAGGAAAGGAAGAGAGTGATGTGCATTTTTTTAATATATGTATATATATAGTAAAAGCAGGATGAGGGAAAAGAAGAAGAGAGTATGTAGATGAAGTTGTGATTTTGCTAAAAGGTTGTGAATTGTATTTTTTTATGTTTTCCTGTATCACATTTTTGGTGTGAACACTAAATACCTAATTGTCCTTGAATCACTTTCTGTGCACTTTTCACAGGGAACAGAGGAGCGTAGACAAGAGAAGAAGAGCGTGTCGATACTTCTGCCATATTGACTTAGTGTGATCCTATTTGAGGATAAATTCTTCTAAACTCACTCAGTCCACTTTTTGGAAAAACAAAGCAAACGAGAAACACCAATGATTCTAGTGAATTGACACGTTAATGCAAGGTTGCAGCATCAATTTCTGGGCCCTGTACATGCTTCATGTCAGTGGGCCCCTATCCATGCCAGTGCAAAAATTGTGTGACTGGGCTAAACCATTTTGTGCCTCCAAGAAGGGGCCCTCAGAATGTCTAATGCTGTGACACAAATATATAAGGATTATTGGATTATGGATTATTGTATAAGGATTTTTATGGGCTCTCTCTACTCGGGCCCTGAGTAGTCATGTCCATTTTCCCCCTGGCTACCATTGCATTAATGCAAACCATTATTAGGAATTGTAGTCATCAGTGGTTCTAGTTCCCTTGAATACATCAAATCACTAACTTAAAAAGATACATGTGTTGTGCCACTTTCTGGTTTGATAGCTATAAAGGTATTGTTAGGAAAGACAGCAACAGCTGAATATTGCAGTTGATGATGTGGTCAAATTAGTTTTGATGTTTGTGTGTTTACTAGTTCAGTTCCGTTTTCAGAGATTTGTGTATGAACACATTTAATTTCAAACTTAAAAATGGGGGTGACATGGTGGAGCAGGGGTTAGCGCTGTTGCCTTACAGCAAGAAGGTCGCAGGTTCAAGACCTCCTTGCTCCTGGGTCTAGGACCTTTCTGTGTGGAGTTTGCATGTTCTCCCCGTGTCTGCGTGGGTTTTCACCAGGTACTCCAGTTAATTGGTGACTCTAAATTGCCCGTGTGAGTGAATGGTGTGTGTGCCCCACGATTGGCTGGCGACCATCTGGGGTGTATCCCTGCCTCTCGCCGTAACGCGCTGGGATAGGCTCCAGCAGACCATGTGACCCTAATAAGGAATAAGCAGGTATAGAAAATGACTGACTGACTTAAAAATGGTAATTAACTCAACGTGGAAAAAACAGACTGAATTTTGTAGGAATTTTAAATACCATCTGTTTATTTTATTCAAAATATTCCCTATAACAAAGGCAGCGTATCCTGTTAGAACAGTCAAAGGTACTGAGAAAATGTTTGTATTGTATAATTTCAACAGGAAATCTTCTTGAATGTAGTCTTAATTTTTTTTGACAAGGAAATGCTGGACAATCTGTACTTTGAATGTAATAAATGTTTCCAGTTTTATATGAAAACACAGATTGCTTGTGATATTGTGATTTGAATAAAGTTTTTCTGCAAAATGATTTTCTTGATTCTCCATTATTCTCTATTGATCAGTGTCATTGTCTAAAAATGATGGTGCGTTTTTGCCAAGAGAGGGTCTACAAAGGGGGCATCTTGGAATAGCTGACTTTCCGAGTTGGAAATCTGACTTCAGGGGGTGTCCCAGATGAAATTTCCCACTCAGAACTCAGAAATCACGACTTCCCAGTACAAATGGAACGCAGCATTACGTTAACAAACTCTTCACTCAGTTAGTTCAGCTGCTCAGAATTTTGCACCACTGTGTAACGTTCTGTGTAACAACCCAAAAAAAAAAAGAAGGAAATGACAGTCTCCTCACAGGTTTGGATTCATATCTACAATATATAAAGACTGAATTCACTACATTTACAATCTCGTATCTGGTAGTTGTAAAACTACAGTTTTTTTAGCTGTAACATGGAAAAGGCAAAAATGGGAGTTAATGAGTGAAGGTATCAGACACATTTTATAACACTTGTTAATGTTTTGTCCCATATAATGCTTTACAGTACATTACACTTTAATACACTTAACAAAGTACAACACAATGTTCATTCAGCATGAATGTAGGCATGAAGGCGTGAATGAATGAAGAGAAGCTTCAGGCACATGTGTGCAAACATAACGTGCGTCTGACAGTATTAGGTCTTTTTTTTTATATGCCTATACACATGCACATGGTTATATACAGTATGTGTTTAAAGAATATGGGTGCTGCTCTGAAGTTTAACCTGTAGTACCTTTGAAATGAACTGTCTGAAGCAAAAGCATATTTTAATAGGATAATTAAAGTGTCTCAGATAGATACAGATGCACCACATGGGGAATCAGAACACAGTAGTGTACTTCAGTTCAAAATGTTTCCAATATATAATCCTAATGTTATGTTTTTTTTAATCTAAATTAAAATTTTCTTTAAATTAAAAATAGAAAATGTTGCTCAGTACCATGCAGCAAGCCCCTCAATGCTTCAATTTAGCTTTTAGGCCAGAGGGAGGCAGTCATGCATCATGTTTGTCACCAGTTAACAGATAAGAGAACAGTGCATACTATCATCAATCACCCTTTTACGTGTGTCATCAGTTTGCAGAATCAAGCAATGCATTTTCAGAATAACTACAAGAATTTGTATGTTTCATTCATCCTTAATGAATACTAAATCAATTTTGTCTCCCATCATTTTTTCATACCACAATATTTGCCCCTCACATTCATTGTGCCTTCACAGATCAAGATAATCTAGGTAGAGATAAAGCTTATCTGGCCTGTGAGAGTTTGTAAAAAATTCAGCCTTTTGTTGCATGCACAATGTAAAGTTTAACTGTTAATCTTAATCATGAGGATGTTTCCAATAAAGAGTTCACAAAATGAAAGAGATTGTTATAAGTGAAAGTAATCATAAAACCAGCAGTCACAGCTGGGGCAATTTTCACTGTTGTCGGGTAACATTGCGGTAAATTCAGTCATGAAACAGATGAAACAACAGTGATGGAAATGAACGCTTTATATTCCACAATAATATACATGTATGTATTCAATAAATAATGGACAACAATGTCGGGTGGGAGTCATAATATGCTCAGCGGAGGTCAGTGCTCTTAGAGTGCTTTTCCATTTCTAGGTTTATTCAGCCCAATGCTAATCAAAATGTGCTTATAAGGAAATAGCCTATGTTACCATAATTATTCAGACACACGTATTTGCACACATATCATCAGGGGACTATAATCCCATATAAGCAACGAGTAAGTGCATTGAAAAAGTCAATGATTGGATGTACCAGAAAAAAAGAAAGATAAAACTAAAGTAATTTGTTTTTTGGAGCTAAATAAGAACAATTAAAAGTTGATCATTAATGTTAAACATAACAAACCAAACCAGATAATTTGGGCCAGTCATGGGCTCAGACTTTGATAATTACAAAGTCAGCCAGCGATCACTGTCATCTCAGCAGGATTTGGGAAAAAACTTGAAAAACTTTTCCAGGTCTCTATCGATCATACAGCTTCTGCTGATTCACTACGCTGCTGCTTGAGTCCGTACTGAGACCAAGAAAGTGGATCACGTCTCTATTGGGTGTCTGCCAAAGAATTGACTATAAAATACTGCTGCTGGCTTTAAAACACTGAATGTTTTGGGGTCTAAATACATCGCTGATCTGTTGCTACGCTATGAACCATCCGGACCATTCAGGTCAGAGTTAAAACTAAACCTGGAGAGGCAGCATTTAAATTTTCCGAATCATTTATTTGGAACAAACTCCCACAAACCTTGAGGTCTGCTGCAGCTCAGTTCTTTTAAATTTGAAGTTTTTATTAAATCAAATTAGAGACTTTTGATTAATATTTTACTCTGTGACTGTTATTCTCCTCTTTTTTCTGTCTTTATCTTTATTTCCTAGTTAGCTCTCTTCACATATGTCCTTATGTTCCCTTTGCTTTTTTCTCAATACATGTTTTATGTGAAGCATTTAGAATTGCGTTGCTGAAATGTGCTATAGAAATAAACTTGCCTGGCTTTATAGCTGGCCACAGCTGTTGATGTGCTATACTAAGCTTCAGGAGAGACATTGTTTCACACCTTATTTCTCGTCATTTAACAAGATGACTGAAAAAATACTTCCCACCACAGCTATGGCCTGTAGAAAGAGTTTTAGATTGAATACTTTGAATTTTGAGTTTTAGATTGAATACACATTCACACCTGAGCAGCTCCGTTGCCCTAGAGGATCTTGCTTCTGGGCACATTAGCTCATCCTGTCTAACCATTAACCCATCAAAAATAACGCACCATATAAATACAACAATTAGAATTAGTCAGATTAGATTTTGCTTTGTGACACCACTCATTTAATAAAGACGGAGGACTTTATGGTAAGAAATAAGGCACCTGAGTCTTAGTTTGAGTGATTTTCGGTTATTGTGCTTCCCAGTTCCCAGGGAGAAAACCTCAGAATATACAGTATGACTTTTTAAAATATATTAAGTATGCACTTTCAGTATTTATCTATGACTTCAGTGCAAGAAATACACCATCGTACCCTGCAGTCCCAATCCTCAATACAAGGGAGACTGTGCAGATTATTGTAGCTGAATATTTACACAGTTTAGTGGATGTTGACCTAGATTTTATGTTGAACAAAACCTACATAAACATATGTGTAGTGGTGTAGGCCCATGTACATTCACAGGGATGCCAGTGCATTTTTACAGATTTGGCTGTTACAATGATGATCCTTCTGTTATTATCATTCAGCTACACATTAACTTTGAGTGTGTGCAGGTTCTGTTACTTTGACTTGAGCTTGAGTCACTGTCAGAATTGATGTACTGAATATTAAGACAAATAAAGAGAGACACTGGTTCATAAAAGTGCAGAGAGAGAGAGAGAGAGAAAGGTTGCTAAATGATAGTTCAAGAGTGACAATGATCCTTGCTAGCAGACAATCTAACTTTGACATTAATATCCTCTAATGGATTTGTGTCTGATTAAGACAATAAATATCCCTGAACTGGATGAGACTCAAGAAGAATAGATTGGATATTCTATTGATGTACAGTAAAATATTTCTCCTACAGGAATAAGAAGGATATTTTCAAAGTTCTTTAAATCCATTCCAGACTATGAAAGATAAAAACAAATGAAATTATGACTGCTTTTTTTCTGTTTAATTCCATGTATTATATGAATTGGAATTCATTTTATTTTTATTTTTTTTCAAGGACACAGGCCACATTTACAACAAGGTCACAAACAGTGCAAACAAAGTTTTTCTTGGTTGTAAGCTTTGGTTATTTTACTAATTTCAGATTTATGATGACTTAGGCCTGACAACGAATATTTCGCAAGTAATTAATGCGATTAATGTAATTTTATTTCTCTATATGGTTTATTCTAATCAATCCTAAGGCATTGTTAAACACAGTGGAACAGAAGACAAAGGGAGAAAAAAGGGGAAGTGCTAAACTGGAAAATCTGAATTACTAAGTAGCCTGCAGATTTCTAAGCATTCTTTTTATTTTTTTTGTAAAGATGCACATACATGCAATGAATGCATGAGCACACATACACACGCACACACATTTCCCCTGGTATTGTCTTTTGTTCTTAATTTAGCTCTCCCTCTCTCACCCTGTCTCTTTATTTCTGTCTTAATCACTCTCTCGCTCCCGCTTCTCCTTGTGGTAGCTTGCTCTGCATGCTGTTCAAAGTTTTTCTTCTCGCGAAGGCACATTCGGGGGTTTGTGGAGTGGGGGAAGGGAGAGAAGGAAATTAGGAATGACAGATGAAGGAGAAGAGAGCAGTTTGAGAGTCTGATCAGGGTAATGACGCAGCAAACTTTGGAATGAGCAGAAGATGTATGTGCCTGCTGCCTCTCCTGCCTCTGTGCCTTTCCCCTGCCAGATATGCCCGTGTCAGTATTTATATTAATCTTTTATCCTCAGTATCTGTCTGCCTGCTCCGTCTATTCTGTCTGTCTGCCTGCCTGCCTGTCTCCTCAACTAAAACAGAAAGGAATCCACATCACATAAACTTAATAAAAGAGTTGCCACATCTCTGAAGTATTTAGAATCAACCCCTGCATCGCTTCTGCTCTTCTGTAATGTCTTCATTATGTACATATATATTTATATGCTGGGATTCTTACTACTGCCTGCATCCTTTCTGATTGCTAACAACACGAGATAAGAAACAGATCATAGAACTGTAATCAGGCTCTGTGACATTGAGCATCATCTGAGTAAAATCACTGTGACTTCAGTTAATCACATTCTAATACATCTTTATTAGCCTTGATCATGAAAAACAAACAGGTCTCTCTATGTAAATGGCAAAGATATCTAAAACTATTTTAGATTAGATTCAAGGCAATACATTATTTTATTTCTCATATATCATATGAGACGGCAAACTATCTTATGTCAATGTCAGCACCATATTGTATCTCTATTGAAAATTCTGCAAAATCTTTGATATTTATTTTTGTTCATTTGTTTGTTAAATCAAAGTTGACCCCCCTGGTACAACCTGGGATTGGAAATTAAAGGAAATGAGAGGTAGACAGAGGTGGCATTGCCATATAGTTTTATTATTAGTTCATTACAAGTTCTGTTAATATTAAACTTGACAGCTAATTTACAAGTTTTAGTAAAAAGTGGACAGTCACAGAAAAAGAAATGTGTGGCCGTTTCTCTTTTCAGTAACAGTATACAAATATACTGTAGCTACAAGAAGAAGCACTGCTAAAGCATTATGATAATGATAAGATAGCACTGATATAGCACTAAGATAGCACTAAGATATTCTGTATGTCTAATTGATCCATGCCATCACTGCCAAGTTTGTCCCATTAAAATGCCTGCATGAAGTAAATGCTCCTGAAGGAATGAATGAATAAAAGGGTATGACTATTTTTTTTTTTATTTTATGAGGAACCAGCAAGCTTTTCAACTGTTGTAGACTGTAAATCAAAAGCAAGTCATCTATTTTAAATGAAAAATATCTTCTCACTTGAAATTGATCTGCTCAGCTATGGCTTCAAACAGTTCTCAGAAGTGATAATTATTAGTTAGTTAAATGGTGTAAAATGGTTGACTAGAAATAGGATAAGAGGACAAAAATGGACAAAAATGCACCAGTGTCTTCTAATTTTTTTTCATCTAATCAAGTGAGCATGCTAAGCAGCTAGCCCTGTCTCATCCTATAATACCAACTCTCCCTCAAAAGGCGATAATGAGTCACTGCAGCGTCCAGTCTGTCCTCAGTCCAACATGAGAGGATAAAGTAGTTGGGAGTGCGGAGGGGGAAAGTTTTACCAAATCTTCATGGATCAAAAATTCATAATAAATACCGTTGTTTGCTGTTGGAGGTGTGCTACTGGGACAAATTGGCTGTAGTTGCACATTTGTTTATTAAAATGAAAATTTGGCTGAAACGTTAGTTGGAGGAGTTGGAGCTATTTGCATTTTGATGGCTTGACAACACCAATGCAGACTCAATAAGCTTTATTCTACATGCACTGAGTGATACAAACACGAATGAAAATGTCACCGCCATGTACCGACATACACACACACACACACACACACACACACACACACACACACACACACACACACACACACACACACACACAAACACCTTTTGCTTAATCCTCTACAGTAAATCTGTGTAGCTTCATGGTGGCACTGAAACTCCACACTCTTATGCATGCACATATATGTATATAGACAATGCATGTATATAGACAAAAAGCAAAGGGAGAACAGATTTTTGTCAATTTGCCAATTATCATGATCCTTATGAATGTTCAGTCCACCCACACAATTAAACATCTTCACACACACACACACACACACACACACACACACACACACACACACACACACACACACACACACACACACACACACACACACACACACACACACACACACACACACATCCTTTCTGTGGCTGGCTGCACAGATGGTGGCACTGGGTGATGCTAGAGGCCAAAGGGATAGCTCTAACCAGCCACAGCCATGTACAAACATGCATGCACACACACACACACACACACACACACACACACACACACACACACACACACACACATACACACACACACACACACACACACACACACACACACACACACACACACACTCACACACACACACACATACACACACACACACATTAAGGACAATGTAATACAAATACAGTTACACATGCAGGCACAAATGTTCATTGATGACAAACACATACACATACACACACTCTCTCTCTTTCTCTCCCTGGTTACACAAATCTAATGGGGTTGATGTTTCATTTATTTGCTCAATGATTCCGTCACTGTTTGTCAAACAGAATTTCCATTTCAAATGAGAACATTTTTCTCGCAGCATGTGCAGTGTGTGTGTGTGTGTGTGTGTGTGTCGGCGTGGCTGTAGCCATTTGAACATGCACCACATATTCTCTGTTCAATCTTTCAACGATTTGCCATGGCAGTCTCACACACTGCAGAAAAACCTCTTCCATTATCAATTCCTTCAGTCTGTGTGTGGATATGTATGTGTGTGAGCGTGAATTCTGCTCAGGTATGCATGCATAACAAAAACCCTGCTATATATGTGTGTGTGTGTGTTTTGTCAGCCTGATGGAGAGAGAGACAGTGTGTTTTCTGTGCGTGTGCATGCATATGAGGAAATATGAATGTATTGTGTGTGTTTATAATTCATGTGGCAGGCAGGGTTACAGTATGAATGGTGTTCACATGTCCTGAGAGCTTTCCACTCGCTGAGCCTGTCCACTCTCTTCTGGAAGCTTCTCTTTGCGAGGGAGGGGTGGAAAAAAAAAAAAGCAAGCGGTGGTGACGGGGGAAGCAGAGACAGAGTGTGAAAGGAAGAAAAGAAGCAAAGTGGCAAAGGAGGAGACGGAATGAGAGTGGAAGACAGAGATGCAGAGAAGGACAAATATAGAGAGAACGGGAGCGGAGGGGGGAGACACAGGGAAATGAGGAAAACAGAGTGGGAGAAAGAGGAGTAGGAGGAGGAGGTGGGAAAAAGGAGGGAGGGAGGAAGAGGGATGCTGCATTTTAGTGATAGCACAGACTGAGGCTGCAGGAGCAGACAGAGGGATGGAGAAAATCGATGAGGCAGGTAGAAATTAAGAGGGATTGTCACAAGAGGATTCCCATTCAGGTAAAACTTCAATAGCTTTAAATTAATGCAGATGGACTATTGATAGAGTATTTTACGAATAGTTTGGGCTAATTAAGGCATTGAGAAAGGCCCTTTATTCCTGGATTTCCTGAACATCCCATAAGAGCAGTGGACCTGTCAGGCCATTCATCCTCCCACACATATGTCAATCCATCTCTCCCTCTGCTTATCCATCCATGTGCCTTTCGTTCACTCATCCCTCCTTCCCTTCCTCCATCCATCCGTTCTTCACAGTGGCCGGCGAGCTCCTCTTCTCGCCTCACTCTATATCCATCTTACAATCATCTCCCCATTCCACCCACACACAAGCTTTTTTTTTCCCATTTTCCCTCCTGCCTCCTCCCCCCCTCCATATCTCCGCTGCTGTCACCACAGATCCTGAGGGCATCTCTTTTTTTTCTTTTTCTCATCACCACATCCTTCTCCTCCAATCCGTCTCGACTCTCTCTCTCTCTCTCTCTCTCTGTTGTACTTGTGTGTTTTCAGGGAACATTTACCACTGCTTTATTTCCTTTTATTTCCCCTCAGACGTGTGTTTGAGAAAGAAAGAGCGGCGGCGGCTAAAAGGAGGGAAAAGAGGGAGAAAACTTGTCTCATTGACCACAGCAATTTCACAGAGGCTTCTCTTCAGATGACGGTAATCCATGATGTTATTAGCCCATTAAACTGCCACTATCAGACGCTATCGCTATCAGTTTATTGCACTTGATTACCGTTAGGAATAGATTGCGGCGTTGAAAATGATCACTCCAAACCTGGTTAAACTACAGACTGACGTCACCTGTTGGTTTTGTGGCATTACAGTGTGAATCCTCACTGCAGCCTTAACACTCTTGTTTTATATTTCCAGAAGCATCTCTCCTGTGAGCATATTTGGATGAGAGTATGGAGCTGGGTGGGATCAGCGCCTACCAGACAGCTAGCAACAGTCGCCTAGCAGCATCTACTCTGCAGCTCCTTAATTATATGTACGTTTAAGCCTTAATATAGGTGAGTAATTATATAATTCACTTCCCGCACAATTGTCATGAATAGGGAAACTATTACGGAGACCAGGCTGTTAGAATGCTTATTTCTGCTATAAAATTGGACATTTTAATACTGGGATCTATGAGGATTGACTCACTTTTTGGAGAAATCCTCAAGTGGCCTTTTGTGAAATTGCAGCATGGCTTCATTTTTCAGCCCCGGAGTTTAAACCTGCAAACTGTTGAAAAGAAAGTGGTCTCAAACAGTCGTCTCCTGCTTTCTAACAAACAGCCTATAACATACATATAACGTCCATTCACCCAGAGTCTTCCTCTTAAGGAAGCAAGCTCATATCATCTGAACTAAGCCACTTCCCCTGGTCCTAATTACTATGGCCGCTAGATGGCACCTGTACCTTTAAGGTGACCTCCAGCGAACCAATAGATGCTAACAGCCTGGGTCAATTAGAAGACTGAGTAGGGTCATGTCACCTCATATGGGCCCTGATGACAACTGATAACAGCGATTTAAAAGACGATTTGCTGAGCAAGGACACAGAGAGAAACGCACATTTGAAAGTAGGCTCTGCCTCTTCTTCTCTCGCTTTTCTTTTTTTTTCTTTACCTCTGCTTGACTGACTCTTCACAGGCTGTCCTTCCATCTGTCTCAGCGCGAAGCAAAGGCGTCACTTCAGTGCCTGGGTCAAAGAAAAAACGCAGGACGGACCGCGCTGTAAGAAAGAGAAGACTTAAAAAAAAAAATCGAAACATTTAGCTTCTGAAAAGGGAAAAGGGAGGAGAGAGCAGTATGAGTCAGAGCACAGCAGCTCAAACAACTGCATACGGGAGGAGAGGTAAGAGGGAGAAAGAGGAGCAATGAGAGGGATGTAGGGGAGGAAAAATAAAGAGGAGTTGACCAGAATTGAACAGTCTTTCAGACAGAGGACGGACAGGATGAGAACAGAAGCCACGCTGGCAGGCGGTGAGTGAGATATAGGCCAAGTGAATCAGCTTGCTGGAGGGAGAGGAAGGCGAGAAGAGGGTGAATTTAGAAAGTGAAGGGTTTAGTAGAACCGAAGCCAGCTGAGGGAAGGATGAGTGAAGGTTCGCTGCAGGGTGGACGGTGGATGAAAAAAGGATAGGACAGGCTTATTGCAAAAACTGCCAGAGTGCGAGGTGAGAGGAGGGAGGTTAAAAAAACAGCAGAGCAGATCAAATGACATAAAACAGAGATAAAGGAACAAATCGGGCCACATCAGAGCATAAATCTAACATCTGACCAGGAAGCGAGAGCGATAAAAAAAGGAGCGACAGACCAGGGCAGAGAACATGTCATCCACCGCACAATGACGTGAACATGGAAACTTTAACTCTAACAGAAACACAGCAAAAGGTTCCTGTTAAATATTGATGCCGACAGGCCACTCTGGAAAG
Source organism: Lepturacanthus savala (assembly GCA_030544235.1). Taxonomy (NCBI): domain Eukaryota; kingdom Metazoa; phylum Chordata; class Actinopteri; order Scombriformes; family Trichiuridae; genus Lepturacanthus; species Lepturacanthus savala. The sequence goes on along the minus strand of CM060468.1, from coordinate 14,086,066 downwards.
AACTTACTCCTCGCCCCACAAAAGGGAAAGAAGGAAAAACGGATGATTTTTTATTCAAAGGGATTTCACACCGGAATAGACAAGCTGTTACTGTGGTTAAATTAAGATGTTGCTGCGAATTAAGACAAGGACCACGAAGTAAAAAAAACAACAAAACCAAAAGAAAAGAACTGGGTTTCCTGGAGGTTATTATTGGCCAACTGCGCAATGTCTTGGAGATGGCAGAATGAATTTAACCGGACCTGTATTATGTGGGAGCGGCAAGGAAGCAGAGATCACTGAGACCACATCAGGACCGGAACATCTCCTGGATTGACACTTCGCACCAGCTCTGAAAGCCGCTGAGGTACCTGCAGCATCACTGCCAGATGAGATCAACCAAACGCTGCCGTTGAATCTATTCATAAACGCTTCCCGTTTCTTTTTTTATCCTGGACCGATCTGTGAAAAAATGACCTTTGCTGTCATGGCTTGAGGAAATATAAGTGTCCGGTTTGATGTGCATCACCACAAAGGATCTTTTTTTTAATTGGAAGCAGGATGTATACTTTGTTTTTTGGGGGTATTTTTTTGACTGAATGAGTCACGATGGGTGATTCTCAAACTCGCTGGTTCCTAATGGCATTAGGATAGAGACTTTCTTCTTCTCCTGACCTGAATCACAGATTCCTGAAAGCACCGGGAGAATAACGCGGGGAGACAAAACGCCACGGTCTCCATCCAGCTGCGGACAGACCAGCTGCATGTTTCTGTGTGTGTGTGGTGTGTGGGGGGTGTTGGAACCGCCGAGGAGCTTGTCTCTGTTTATGCTTGTGTGGGTGTAGGTGTGTGTGCATTTGTGTGTGTGCGCCGAGCTTTGAGCCCAGCTGTGTCTGAGTGGATTTTCATCGCCTGGAGCTGTGTGTTTGTGTGTGTGTGTGTGTCGCCTTGATTCTCCCCACCAGCGACAGAGCTGGACCTGAACAGCAGTGGTGAGAGGGGGGACAGGGAGGGGGAGGAGAAGGAGGCGAGGAGGAGTGAGGTGAAAGAAAGCAGCAGGACGGAGGATAGGAAAAAAGAGACAACATGCGTGGATAAAGAGAAGAAGAAAAGGAGTTTCGGGCTGCCCCCCTGGTGCAATGTGTGGTGAGTACATGTACTTACGTTACACTTTGATGTGCGCCAGCGTCAGTGAAGATGTGTGAGTGCGCGTGAATTGGAACGCCAACCATTGAGCATCATGTTCCTTCAGAATGTTGGCCAAAATCAAAGGTGAAAGGTCAGGAAGAGGACTCAGAGGTCAGGAGCATTACAATAGTTTGCAGTAATGGATGCAGGTCACGTGATCCGCCTTCCTGTTTCAGTCCACTGAATTAAACAAGATTCCACATGATACGGATGAACTATTTAAAAACGTACGCAAATTATCTGGAAAACAGCCACAAGGCTTGAAACAGGGCTACTATTTGGACAACTGGACAGGTTTCATAGGACAATCGATGAGTTAATTAGTATCACCTCCCAAATTCAAAAGCTAATAATTCAAGTCTCAAGATTTTGATGCCATGTGATATGAATCGTGAAATTGCAAGGAATAAACACCTAAAATAAACACCTGGTCTAAATAAACACCTGGCGCATCTGATATAATGTGCATTAACTTGTTTTCAAAGAAACATAAAAACAGAGTGTTGCTTTCTTCTTTTTCTCCAGTTTGACTTAGTGACTTCAAGATTTTAGCTCTCGATTTCTGATAGGTTCAGCTACTGGAGAAGAGACACTGGTACCGCACACACACTCACACACGCTCACGTGCATTTTCACTCTTCTATTACTGTAATGCATACATGCATTCATGTAGAGCGACTCTGTCTTTAACACATTTTCTCTCTTGTGTTCTCTCTCTCTCTCACACACACACACACACACATACAGAAACCAGGGCTGTGGCTGAGGAGAAGTGACAGTCGCTTCATGGCCGCTGGCCTCGTATTCCGGCTCGTAATGAGGCTGTGGAACGTGCTAGTGTCCTTTGGTCTAATGGTGTGGTGCCCCACACATTATTCTAGAATGCAGCAGTAAAGTGCTGCCATAACCATGCAGAAAGGTGTATGTCAGCAACAAACAGCTCCTCCACATTATATTGTGACATGTTTTTTACAGCTCAGCCATGACCCAAACATGCTGAATATGTGTAAATTTGTGTGTGTGCATCGATCTCTGCACAGACTGAACAATGTGTGTAACAAACACAAAAGCTGTAACACCATTGGTTGAGACTTTCTGTAGAGTCAATAGCACTATCAATCAACAACTCTAATTACTCGCAATTGCTCCTTTCCCTGATCACTACTGAACGGCCGGCTGATAGACAGCACACCATAGGAGAACTCAATTTGTTTATGTTGTATTGGACCTCATTAGTATTTTTCTCTCGCTTATGAATAATCAAATATATCGGGGCAGGAAGAGGGTTAAACGGGTCTGAACATGTGAAGTCAAAGTCATGTGTGTCTGTGTTTCAGATTCATTGACATCACTCTTATTTTTAATCCTGACACAAACCTGAGCAAAGTTCTAACTTTAAGAAGCCAGGAGATCATTCTTTACAGGAATTAACCAGTTTTAAAAAATAAATTTCATTAGGTTCACTGTGAATATACTGTAGTTGTAGCAATAATATTGAAATTGTAAAATGAAAGAGTAGTTTAAAGTTACTCTGTCTAAAATCATTGGAATCAGGGGAATTGTAAAGCAAGGCAAGTTTATTTGTATAGCACATTTCAACAACAAGGTAATTCAAAGTGCTATATATAAAATATTAAAAGCATCAATGCACAGTTAAAATACTTTGATTAAAATGAAAAAAATAAAAAATAGGAACAAAGTTACAGTGCAGTGGAAAATAATAAATAAAAAAAAAATCAGCATTAGGCAGCAGTAAACAGAAAAGTCTGATTTAAAAGCCTTTTCTACATTGGTTTTATATTAAAACTAATGTAGAAAAAGGAGAATATGCCTCTAAGAATGTGTGGCAACCATGAATAGGCCAAGCCTGTATATTCAAAGACTGTAATTACATGATTAAAAAAGTGTAGAGTCAAATTAGTGGACATGTTCGGAAGCGACTGTTGAAAGATTCACTTCGCTAAAGGGAAATGTTCGGGAGAGGATGATACAAACATTAAAACTAAACAGACTGTGGTGTTATTGCTGGCTCAATGAGGGATAACAACTGGCAACCGTGCAGCACAGGTGAGGTGCTGGTGCCAGCGGGAAACTATCAAAACTTCCATCAGCCCCGCTCATGACTGCTGGGTAGAATAATTACTTAGATGATGATTCAGACTTCTTACATCCAGATGTGGCAAAGTGTTTAAAACATTTGCCAAGTTTGCAACTCAGAAAGAGGTCAAGTATGCAGAAGAAGTCACAAGATGAGACCAAAGTGCAAATATGGTGTAACTATTTAAAATATATATATATACCAATTAGAGAACACATGTAATGAAGTATGGTGTGAACATGGAGACCATCCAAAGATCAGAACAGAACCATTAAAGTGTCCCGCTGGAAAAGGTTGCTGCTATTCGAGACCTAATGCATGAAAGTATGCGCGCACGTACACACACACACACACACACACACACACACACACACACGCCCACTGTCCTGATCAGACCTCTAAATGTTCCCATCTTTTATCTCCAAGTATATCCTCTGTTCCCAACTGTCACATTTAATCCTTTGTTTCTTCAGTCTCTTTTATACTTTTATTGCTGTTACTGTAATATTTGTAATTGGTAACAAGTGCCACCTAATTGTCTAATCTAATCGTTCTCACACTTGAGTCACCATGTCCACTTTTTTAAAACGCTCAACACTTTCACCACATCACTGGAACTGAACAGTGCACACGTCTGCATTGCTTTGATAAAAAAGCGTTTAATCATCGCTTCACTACAGTACATTTTGCAGACATTTCGATTCTCTGTTCACAGTGGTTAAACAAAAATCTAAATTCATTCATGTGGATAAAAATATGCAGCATTTTGACAGAAAATCGACATTATATGGTTAAACTAAGACAGAAGATTGTGACTTTAGCAGAAATTTTATTGAGTTTATAAAGTTGTTTTTTTTTTAGTTTGCAGACTTGTTACAGTTTAAAATAAGTGGTTGCATTGCATTGCATTGAAATGTGCATATAGAGAAATTAAAAATGTAGTGTTCACTAATACTGCTGTACTTTTGCTGCTGGCTCTTATTTCAGCAAACTAAGTATTTTTTTCTATTGATTATATTGTATTTCCATTTTCTGCACATTAAGCACTGTGAGAATTGTAAAATACAGTAAAGCCCATACTGTTACTTCTTTGATTTTTGTTTTACATTTTGTTTTAAATTTTACAGTAAACATTGTTATTCTGTTATTATTTTCAAAAAAATATTCTAGTTCCTACAGTTGAATGTTTGAGCTTCACTGTGCAGGATGATGAATATGTAGAATTTTACTCTAGAAGGCTGCTTTCACCTTTCTACCTTCTGAAAGTGGAACGTTTTTCTGTGCTCACTAAAAACAGTTTTAAAGGGGCGGGCCTATAAGCAGGATTTGTGACATCACATCTAGTTTACAAACCAATCCTGTTTGAATAATGAATTTACATGTGTAATATGGAAAATCTAAGACTGTAGTACTCGTATACTGAGAATTGGACTTTACAAGTGAAGTAGGAGACATGCTGTGCCCAGCAGGAAAACTTTATGAATTAAATATATCTGTATATTTATAGATTCAGGAATTTTTAATGAGAGAAACAGAGGCAATGTCATTTTGAAGATTTTATTGAGGGGATCTTTAATTGATGTGTTTAGGTTTATGTTTCAAAAGGTGTTTGAAAGAGTGGCCTCGATATTCAATCAAGTGTGAAAAGAATTACATTTTTTTTTTAACATTTACAGCATTTTAATGGCTATCACTTGACCCTCTGTCTATCTGCATATTTGAAAAATCAAATGCTGTCCTTCCTGCAGATCCCTGCATGATTTGTGAAGATTTCCCCAATCTTTTCAATACATTGGAAAGTCATTGGAAGACTGCCATGACTTTAACCTATTCCTTTGCTTCAAATGAAATTATTTCAAACAACAAAATGACTACTACTACTTGATAATACAAAAAAAAAACTCTGTTTGTTTATGAAACACTGTACAGTCACAGAAGAAGCATTTTGACGGCAATGGTCCTTTAAGAATTGTCTGTCTGTTACAGAGAATAATATAACTATAATAATAACGATCTACTTACAGCGAAGAAATTACTTTTTATAATACTGAAAAAAGTATCGTGAGCTCTTGTGAGATACATACTTACATGCTTCTAGATGTTTCCAAGAGATTAAGTTTGGAATAAATCTAACCTCAAAATTCCCACAGTGATGCATGCTGCACTGCAGATAGACTATCTGTAGGGACTTCATATATAAATTAATTTGACAGTTAAATAAGCAGAGCAGCTATCTGCACCAATTATGTTGAATATTATGCATGAGTTTCATGGGGCAGACTGCTTTGCATTGCTCACTTGGGGAGGCTATTGATGAATTCCCCAGCGCTGCTGTGCATTGGTAGTGCAACTGCATGCTGTCTTCATTGTTTGGTTCAAAACAGGTTTTGAATAATATTTTCCATAATAATAATATAACATGCAAAATTGAGACCTAATTCAAATATGATGCTTCTGACTGCTTCCTGCAAAACAACTACAGTGAATGAGAAAGAACTTTGTCATAGAGTAAAAATAACTGATATGCTAATGTTGCACATTAGCCCAAAATGTCATGAGTTATCACAGATTACCAGAGAATCACAGGATGATTCCTCCTCCTCTTCCACCTGCTCTTTTGTTATTTTGATGGGATGGTAGTGGTTTGAATGGCCGGAATAGAGTGTATGTATTCAAATATTGATTTGAATTGACATGAAGTGCTTGAGCTGCTGAGCGGTTCATTAAGATGTGAGTTGCTGCAGGGTGGAGGGAAGGAATGGCAGGCAAGAGGAAGGAGAGTGTTTTTTAAATATAAAAATTAGTTTATGACAGAAATGTAGGAAGTTGTAATGTAAGATACGTTATACCGCATGTTACATATACGTCAGAAACAAACAGCTTCTCCACAGTATATTGTGTCAGTGTCGTCATTGTTATTTTAAGTCAGACATGACCCATAAAACCTGTGTGTGGACGTGTGTGTGTGAAAGAGAGAGAGAGAGAGAGAGATTGATCTCTGCATAAACGAACAATGAGTGTAAGAAAAGCTGCAAGATCATCGATTGAGACTTTCCGAAGAATCGATAACACTATAAATCAATGAATCCAATCATTACTTGGACTTGATCACTACTGGACACCCAGCTGATAGACACAGTGCACAAAGTGTTTTTCTTATCATCTCACCTTAGTATTTGAGTCTTGCTTACTAAAAATCAAATATAGAGAGGCAAGACGAGGGTTAAAGGGGTCTGATTGCCTCAACATGTGAAGTCAAGTCATGTGTATCTCACAAACCCAACGTTCTAATGCTAAGAAACTGTGAGATTTTACTTTATCCTCCCACAATGTTGGTTCACAGAAATGTAATGGAGGGGTTTCTGCAAAAATAACAGACAGACAGCAACTCAAAAAGAGCCTGAGGATGTAGATGAAGTCATGGGATGAGACCATATGCATGATGAATGCAAATTGGGTATAACTACTGCAATCTGAATGTACCAATTAGAGTACACATGAAATGAACTATGGTGTGAACATGGAGACAGTCTAGTCTAAGTTTTGCTAATGGTTCAGACAAAGATCAGAACAGAACCATTAGAATGTCCCACTGGAAAAGGTTGCTGCTATTTGAGACCTTACACATGCACACGCACGTGCACACGCACGCACACACACACACACAGTCCTCACCAGACCCCTAAATGTTCCCATCTTTTATCATCTCTTACATCCTCTGTTTCCAACTGTCAGATTTAATCCCTTGTTTATCAGTCTCGTTGGTTTATACACATTTATTGCTCTTACTGTAATACAGTATTTATAATGGTACACAAGCTCCAACTAATTGCACTAAGATCATGTTTAGGAAGGAATCACTTACAGCATTTTAGTGGCTAATCCATATCTGCATATATTTAGATCTAGTGGATTTATGACTTGTGAAGCTTTTCAAGGTTCCAAAATACCTATTTGTCATTCAAAACATGTTGACACTCAAAGAGAACAACACTTGAATCTCGGGTTTCTGCAGTATAAAAAAAAAGTAACATTGAGGCTTAATCTATCCAAGAGACTAAAACACATAAAATAAAATAATTTAAAAATGAACTTTAAAAGTACAAAAGGGCATAAAAGAACAACGGGACAGATATATAATGCATAATGCCAACATTGCTTTTTTGATTCCCCGAGATATGAGGGTTAGAGTACCCCCCAACACACACACACACACACACACACACACACACACACACACACACACACACACACACACACACACACACACACACACACACACACACGCTTACATAGTGAACCCGATTAACAGTGTCGGCAGCAGCAAATGATAGTTCTTTGGAGTTAGAGGGGCAGTGAGTGTTTAGTCAGTGAAGGAAGGAGTTTGCCTCTCCAGTGTGACAGCCTCTGGGAAGAAGCTGAATTTTAGCATTGAGTTTTCTGCTTTGATGCTCCACATTTTTCTGCTTAAGGGGAAGAGTGTAAACAGTCCATTTACAGGGTGGATGAGGTCCTCCAGTTCCAATATGTCTGCTTGGGCGTCTGGCTGATACACCTAACCCAAAATCATACTACAAACCTGCAACGATAGTAATGCAATGACATTTTTCATGCTGGATTTTAAGTATGCATCTCACTCTTATTCCCATTCTAGATGTTTCCATTAGATTACCTCAGAAGTGAATGTAAACTCAGACTTCCACAGTGATGCATGCTGCACTGCAGATGAACTATCGGTAGAAAATCCATATATAAATTAATTTGACAGTTAAATAAGCAGAGCAGCTATCTGCACCAATTATGTTGAATATTATGCATGAGTTTCATGGGGCAGACTACTTTGCATTGCTCACTCGGTGGGGAAGCTATTGATGAATTCCCCAGCGCTGCTGTGCATTGGTAGTGCAACTGCACACTGGCTTCATTGTTTGCTTCAAGACTAATTTGAGGATTTAGATTAAAATTTACCATTTGAATTCACCACCTCAACCTTTTTATTTTCACCCCATGCCACCCCTCTTGTGAATCTGAAGATAAACTTTTAATGGCTTGGCCATCGTAGCAACACCCAAAACTGGTGGCATCAGGCATGGGGCGGCATCAGTGAACAGATAAATGTCATGTGGGTGAGTCAGTTGGTCATTGTAAAAGAAGGATGTCCTGTTTCAGTTCGCAAGAAAGTTGAGCCACTGGGAAGAGAGAAGTTGATGTTTGACGCAGCATGGAGCGAGGAGGAAGTTAAAGATCAGACAGCTGGTTCGGTTAAGCGGAAAGGAGTGAAGCCTGGGACAGATTTGTGTCCAGCATTTTACAGAGAAACTCAAGAGATGTGGAGAGTCTTGCTTGCAGACAGGAGGAACCCCCAAGGTTGGAGAAGCCAGAAGTCAGGGTAACCAGGCCTGAAGTGTGGGTGCCTGCTGGATCAGAATGGGCACTGAGAGAAGGCATGGGTTAACCATTGAAGGAACTAGCTCCTGCACAGGCTAAGGAAGAAAAAAAAATCATCTGCCCCAGATGATGCATCAAGGTCTCAGGCACACACCTTGTGTTGGATGTCTTGGATGTCTGTTGCTGGGACGGCTGGTCGAAGTTATGGATGTGAAAGCCCTGGTTGAATGATTTAGCCAGTATGATTAGGAAACAACCCCATTATTCTGAGTGTGCTCAGTCTGGCTCCATTCTGGCTGGCGCAGAACGTGTGACCCAAAAGTTTTAATAAGCATTCATGAAATCCCAGAAGAGGTGTGGTTGAGGTGTGGTCCAGCTCCTGAAACTTCGGTAGATAAGTTTCAAATGTTCAAAACATTTCACATTATATTATAAAAGCAGATTGTGTTTCTAAGTATAATCTTGTGTATCCATTGTACTTTTTCTTACGCCTTGTCTCCCATTTCAAAACATTTTGATTTTTACTTATTCTTCTATCAATGTTCTTTATGGCCATGAATGGCCATTATGCACGCCATGCATTCCCTCTAATTGGGTTGGAAATAATCACGTTACACTGTTGAATGGCTAAGCTGCATCAAAAGATAGTGCTATGTGCTATGTGCTATGTGCCTGTCCTGTCCTTACTACATGCACATGCCCTCTGGGCTGCTAGAACAGCTGCTGGATGTTGAAATGTTTACCCAGCACACCAACAAAATGAAAAGACATGACAACAAGTGGAGACTGGACTAAAACAACAGAAGGGGAGCAAAAGAAAAGAAAAGTTTGATCTACATGTTTTTTGTGGTGTTGGTGTCCAACACATGAAACCTGATATTTTTTAAAGATCTTGGTTTGTCTATGTTTTTATTTATTGGTAGGAAATAATGTAAAAATGTAACAAGGACAAGTGTATGATTTTAATAGATGTCATACATATCATAATGTAGTGAGGTTTGGGGAAATGCAAAAAAAGAAAAAGAAGCAAATGTAGACCCTATAATGAATTTTAGAAAATATCCATTGGAATAATTAATTAAGATGGTTATTATGAATTGATAGCACCTTCAGATTTTGATATATGTTTAAAAAAAGCTTTTAAATGAGAAGAAAATGATCATTTGTAACTCTATGAAGCATGTAAAATAAGAACTAATAGAACAGAGCTACATACTGTATACTATACTTCCTATGAAACAGATTTAATAGCAATTTTATTTTATTTATAAATTTGATTTGATTCGATTCGAATATATATCTAACAAACTTGCAGTTTAAGAGATCTTGGTAAGATAGGTAGAAAAGAAGAAAAGACAGTGAAAAAAAGTCAGAAACACTCCGCTGCCTTTAAACTTTTTACACTTTTGTGATTAATATTAAATGGCCAGATGCACAGAGGGAAACATTTGAAGCGAAAAGATGCTCACAGACATAGGTGAGTGTGTGTGTGCGCATTTGTTTGAGAAAGCGAGGCAGAATTTTCAGCCGCTGTGTGTCAGAAATAATTAACTTGTTTTTTTTCTTTCCTCTCCTTCTCATTTCCATTTGCCTCTCTCCTCTCTTTAATTTCAACGTTGTCCTCCCCTTCACCTTGGTCTCCCACCCTCGCCATGGCTGTCTCCATAATGCAGGCGTCGCGCCCTGTGGGGGTGGGGTTCTGTGATGGTAACCATGGTCCCCGGAGGCCGCTATGTCTGCAGCGCTCACGCAAGAGAGGAGGACGCCACAAACGACCGCGAGGAGCGAATTCTGGCGATGCTGGGCATCATCGGGACCATCCTCAATCTTTTAGTGGTCATATTTGTATACATCTACACCTCTGTCACTTAAGGTTTTCTGCAAGACTTGAACAAGAACTGTTGGCACTGTCCCCGTGCGACTCTTCTACTGCCATCTCCTCACTGCTGAGCTCCTCTTTAAGTATTTATATACTTGGAGGATTTGATTATTCAGAGTACGCACTAAGATATGAGGATCATTGGCAGCGTGTTCAGCTGGATAGCAGCCATATTTGTCTACACCTGCAGCACTGCGTGTCCCTGGAGAAAGTTCCTGCTGCTGCCAATCCAAGAAAGGAGCTACAGGTGGATCCCGCATCTGTGGTTATTAAACTGGCTCTTACATTCAGGACAGCTTCACACAGCCACATATGAAACGGCAATGGTCATGTGTCTGATCAGTGACTGCTGATGGCCATATTTGACTTTGCTGCATCTGCCATTTTCTTATATCAGTCTATAAAAGTGTGCGTTTTACGTCTTTTTTTCGCCTTTGTAAAAATAGAAGTAGTTTTTACTGCCAGAGAAACATATCTCAACAGTGTGACGAACACTACTCTGATTGACAAAATTAGTAGAAAGCAGAGAAGCAATAGGGACCAAAATTACCAAGTGAACTCTCGAGTGAAGGATCCTCCTTCACTTGATTAGATCATCTTCACAGATATACTAATAATACTAATTAAAAAAATAAATAAAATTAAAAATATTTTTTTCAGTTTTTTGTAGTTAGTAGCATCGCTAAAGACGTTTTACATGGACCTAACTTGTCCATACCTGAGCACACCAGAGGAGAGGTTCCTGGCTGTGCTCGGAGCCATCGGCATTGTCCTCAACCTCCTACTGCTTGTCTTTGTCTATATATACACATCCATATGATATATGTGCTTCCACTACTTACAGAGTCAGTTATGAGATAACCTGCCAAATTGAACCAAACTGCCAGGAGCACTAGAGATCATATCATACATAAACCTACATCTACAATCTCTACCTAATCCTTGGAATATATATATATATATATATACGAAGCTCCAGCAAAGGAGGTCTGTTAACTGAGTAATTTGTAATATAAATATACTTTCAAAGATACACTTTTTTTGTGAAAATACGTGTCCTACAATTATTGGGTTTGTAGATACAGTTGTCTTTCATAAACATGGACCATAAACTTACATTGCAATGATCTGAAAAAGAAAAGATGATGCAAAGACTGACAGCTTTGCAGTAATTTCCCCTTTGTTCTACAAGCCCATTCATGTTAGAAGTAAAAACAACCCCCCAAAAATGGAAAAGGATGGTGTCAACGGCAAAGATCATTCTACATCAGGTCAGTACAGCAGAATGATGGTGTGTTTTCTGGTGTCATGTTACTGTGATTGGATGTGTAACCCGGGCAGCGAGCATCATCAAATAAGGCAACGCGCGGAACTGAGACAGTGTCACATAAATCAAGGCGGCAGACTATTGCAGTGCAGCACAAAGGCACAGAACAGTAACAAAGAAATCGAGCAGGACCGGCATGGATTGCCTGAAAACATAGGACATAAAAACTCCGCGCGACGCCTCGCCATCTGGCTCGAAACTCGAAGCGAAGGCATGAAAAACTCCCTGGGATTGGATTACAGCATTTACGTTGGAGCAGCATGTCACAGTGGATACGATTTTAAGTCTAAGCACTGTGCCTCTAATGGAGGCGCGAGCTTAATTGCAGCTGACAAGGAAGCGGGAAGGACTTGCCTGAATCTACACTTCATCCTCATCATTCTCTTCTCCACCAACAAACTAACGCCAGAGAAGACATAGTACTGCCAGGACCCACGTGAGCAGCAAATGTCATTTCACACAGCATATTATATTATATTTACACACAGGCGTCAGTCAGAGGTCCTGGGGCAGACGCAATGATGAAAGACCCCAAAAAACAACTGCCTTTCTCATTTAACTCGACTGACTGCTCATTTAACCTACTGCAACTTTACATGTAAGCTTGTGAGACTTAAGCATTGGGATTGCACTGTAAGATTCCTCGTTACGTTGTGTGTGTATGCTTGTAGTTTTAGTATCAATTTACCTTTTTTAATTGTTCGGATTTTGCAAGCAGATGTGAAAGGCGCACCATCAGGTTGAAGCAGCAGATATTAAACGGATAATGTACTGCAGGTCGGTCATTATTGCGGAAAGGACATCCTCTAGGATCTGGCATCAGCCTGAATAATGACTGGCTCGTTCCACATTATCCCGCTTATCACATGGCTACTCAGTAAAGAAATCGACATTATGACATATAATATTGATTTAAAAATTATTTTATTGCTCCCGCTAAAAAAAAATAGTCTGGTAAAGCGGCTGTAACTGTGTCATAGTAACGTCAACTCTTCTTCTAGCCTTTTTTTAATTTTTTTTTACAATTTTTTTCTTGGCAAGAAAATACAATTAATACTGGAAGAGATTGTCCTTGCACATTTTAGTCTGCTGATGCAAAAGAAGGTTAAAAAGATCAAATCAAATAAACTATAGTGCCAGTAACAACAACTGTAAGATAAATCTTTAAAAAGAGAAAAATAAAATAGGTTAGAAGGGTTTACAACAAATATTCAGTAGTCCAAACATGATACATTTAGTCATTTCAAAGCTGCAGGGGCATCATGTACAGAGTAGCCTTCTTAAGATTAGCCTAGCGTTATAATTCACATTAAATTGAACATTTCCACTGATGGTGAAGTGAGTCAAGGTGAATGTGACTTCTTATGGGAATATTAATGCTGATGTTTTCGTCCTCATACGTCACGCCGTTGGGCCTTTGCAGTTAGAAACGTTACAACTGGTAATTATATCCATATTATCAGCACTGCTTTTTGTTTAGGTTAGTCTCAATAAGGAGGAGAGGAGCTCACCGGGTCTGCTGCTGTTGGGATTGGACAGGATCTTGCTCCATTTTTTTTCCCTCTATCTGTAACGGTTAGAGCCCAGCAGCTCCTCAGGCTGCTCTCACATCTGTGCCCAGTCACAGCCATTATCTCCCTCCTCTCAGCACCAGCCTGACGGAGCAGCTGGACAGCTGTGCTCCTGGAGCCGTGATCGGTGAGCCTCTCTGAAAGAGGGCGGCCTGGCTGATTTTGGGTGATGTTTTCCCAAGGAAACAATGCCCCATGAGCTCAGGAGGGTGCCACGTTTTACAGCGGGTGAAGGTCGAGGCTTTTATTGTCAGGAGGGCAAAGGGCCGGCTGACATCTTACATGTTTCTGCTGACATATCCCCGGCTTTAATTGTTACATAACTGGCAATTGAGTCATTCTTATTATATGGAACGATCACAGCACCCGATTGAGGTTTTCTGGCCAGTAACTGTCAGAGTCTGTTGACATTCCCTTTTCAGTTAAGCAATCTTTAAACTCTGCCACAGCCCGTACTGTGCTCCGATCGGTGTTGACCTAACGTCCGTCCTGTCCAGTTTTATCGATTTCCCTGACATTCAGCTCTTTGTGTCTTTTAACCCCTTTCTCTCTGCTGTTTTCTTCTTCACTTTTTCTCTTTTTTTTTCGCCAGAGGCCTGGTCAGCCTCTCACCATGAATCCAAACGTATTTTATTATTATTATCAGATGAAATTATCTAATAATAGAATTATTTTATCAGATGAAATCTTCTGGGAAATGTCACAGTAAAGTTTTGTTTCACCTGACTTCATTCTGCTGATGGATATAACGGCCGTGGTCTCTGTAATAACTGTAGATATTCGTGGTTTCTGGTTGTCTTCAGATACTGATTTTAAGTATGTCTATGACCATATTTACAGAATGCTGGATGAACAAGTATTCAGTAATTTGCCTGCTGGAATAATGACCTTTTGTCATGTTAGTTGCTTTGTTTAATACAAACACAGACTGCTAGTTAGTGGGACACATTAGATTTACTTGTAATGCAAAAGCAACTCAATGCCTTAGGACTCAGTTTCACATCTTGCCAATTGCAAATACACACGTTTGTACTAATTACGTTCATATGTATTACATTAGCCTGTAACCACAGCCATCACATGCCTGAGCCTGAATCTCTCACCTTAAAGAAAAACTGAGATATAGCACAAATTTGGGTTTTTAATTTCATAGCTCAGTAAATTTTATTTTAACACAGTAGCATCAGTGTAGCAGGATACGCAAAGTTAGTCAAACTTATACTGAGTAGAAAGTAAAAAGGTGTGATAGAATATCATCTACCCAAATAGTCTGATGTAAAAATGCTTAAAATGTCTTCCGACCAGTTTCCAACTCCAACTGTGACCGACCTGTTGTATTTGCGTTCACACCACATTTATTTTTTTTCTGCACAGTGAGGGATCATTAGCAACATTGCATGGAAGTTTTATTTCTTACAAGCGGTAGCTATCCAGTGAAAGTGAAGTGGTCTGTTCTTAGCAACGCAATATCAGCAATCTGGTTCTTAAATTGCTTCGACGCTCAATTGAAGAAGCGAGAACCAAAGGCTGAAATGCCTGCTCTTTCAAGAAAAAAATAAGTCCTCACAAAAAGAGAAGTACACACACACACTTGCTTCTCCTATCTTTGTTCATGAGTTTAATTTTACCCCATCTTTCAGAACACGTCAGGAGATTCGACCATTCGCTCGTTGAGACCGATGTGACTTGCGCATTTACTTCCCGTCACATCCAGTAACTACACTAGAGGAGTTTGTTGAGCTAAATCCTTTTTTAAGTGTGCACCAAAGCACGGTATGAGCCGCCTTCGGTTCGCCAGACATCTGCTGTCAGACGGTGACAGCCGGAGCAGCGGAGTGCGATTGTGAAGCAATTGAATATACTTTGGACTAAAGTACCGGTAACATTTTGATCCACTTCGTACTGCCTCAGAGGGGTTTACTTGTTGCAGCACACAAACGAACAAACAAACAAACAAAAAAAAAAGCAACATACTCATCTAATAGCTCAGGTTGACTCATATAAAGGTTGGTTTTGCCAATGTGGGTTTACAAAGACCAACAGAAACAAAATATATTTTTAAACTGAATCAAGTGAAAGACTGTTTATTTTGAACCTATAAAATTTTTAACTTTAAAATGTTCACGTCAAAAAAAAGACTCAAATGTGTATCCCAGAATATTTTTTTTTCTAGATGAATAAGTCCAGACACTACAACTCTGAGAAATGGTGTTGTAAGCTTGGAAATAAATCACACCAATTTTTGGGGGGGTTTTGTTTGATTTCTGTAGCAGTGCGACATACTGGGGAAAAAGCAGCATGACCGGCGTTTTATTAAAGTCCAGAATTATCCAAGCACATTGGCTTTTGATAATTCCGTCAATCTAACTCAGCGGATGTGGTGTCTGGGATGATTATATTTTTTGCATGAAGTTCAAGTTATGGTCGAGACCAGTTTTAACATGACTGATTCACTGCCAAGCAGGACCACTGAAAGCAGAGAGCCCAGAGGGCAAGTCCTGACCATCTGCTGCCCCCGCAGACACCCACAAACCTCAATACACACACACACACACACACACACACACACACACACACACACACACACACACACACACACACACACACATGTAATTCAAAATAATTCCGCTTTGCAATCAAATCCAGAGTTTTGGATAGTTCATGATTTGTTCATGATGTATTCTGATGCATGTTTTGTTTTATCGTTCCACAAGTGAAGTAGGCTACTATTTGCACACTCATTATGTTGTAGAAAAAGCTTCCAGTGGCACAGGGGGGAAAAAAACAAAAAAGAACAGATGCATCAGAACACACCTGGGACTTCACTACTTTTGCATCAAACCTGAAACGTTAACACAAAACATTGAAAACGAGGGGACATACGTCAAAGACAAGAAAACTCTCATTCTGGTTCTGGATTCAGAAATGTTCCTTCTGAGCAGCTGTGTTATGTTC
Source organism: Lepturacanthus savala (assembly GCA_030544235.1). Classification (NCBI taxonomy): domain Eukaryota; kingdom Metazoa; phylum Chordata; class Actinopteri; order Scombriformes; family Trichiuridae; genus Lepturacanthus; species Lepturacanthus savala. The sequence goes on along the minus strand of CM060468.1, from coordinate 14,069,681 downwards.
AGCCAGAGCAAAGGATGGATTCTCATGTTTCTTTCATGATGCATGAGCTGAATAGATTTTTTAGCCTGAGAGGGCATATTGGACACAGCCTGTCTGAAACTAAAGAGAACATCATGGAGACAAGAGGTTACTCGAGATATTTTAATTCAATCTTAGAGCATCGAAGCTGAATAATATTTAGGGAAATTTAGCCTGCGAATGAAAAGTACACAGATTTCCGCTGCAAATTGGCCACGACAGATCCTAGTTTTTATACTGTATAATGCATTACAGCTGCAGCACAATCCCACGGAGGGAATAAAACGTCAGTGCTTTTTACAGGCCCTGACATTCAGAATGAAAACAAATATTCAGAAACACATTTTTGTTTGTTTTACACACAGCTTTCTATTGAACTTGACCTGAGCAGAAATGATGCCTGAAAGTTTTTTAGCGATATGTTGAACCGGACTAATGTTTCCGGACAGGAGCCGCTACAGTGAGCATGCTGTAGATCTGTGGCGGCAGATGTCCAGGATGTCTACCCCATAAAGGAACAGTTTGGTACGTTGAGGAACCATCGGAGAGATGCTGTGAGATCTGGTGTGATTTCATGCATATAAAAGAAATAAATAATGTATAGTTATAGCCAATAAAAATGAATAATATCACTTGCAATGAGTTTCACTGTTTTTTATTCATATAAATGAACAATAAACACTGAATTCCTCACTTACAACACGTGTTTTATAGACATTGTTTTGGGGAAATCGTCATTTGCAAAACTTTGGTAGCCTGAGGCTTCCTGGTTTCACTGTAGGAAAGTCTTGACATGTTCACTTTTCTCTGCAGTATACAAAGAAATTGTCTGAATTGCTAAAAAAATCCCCTGATTCCTTGATTGCTTTGGAATGAACTGGATAATGTTCATGGGCCTGCCCTGCACAACAATGTAAAATCACAGTAATGTACTTTCTCACCCTCATTAACTTTGTTGCGTAATCTGCGTTGGGTATTAGAGTTTTTACCCAAACACTAAGTGGATGCTGAGACTGGCAGCAAATACAAGCACATTGTGGTAGAGCTATTCAGCTGGCGAGCAAGCATGAAAATCATGATCAAATAAATGCATTTACATTATTATTATTCTACTACTTATTAAAGTCACTAAATTGTATGCATACAAATCACACCTGGCAAAAATGTTACACATAATACATGGTTTGGTGGCTTTGATCTTAAAATATCTGTAAAAATAACCCAATAATAACATATTATTATCTTCCTTTCAACAGAAACATCAACCTTTATGTCCCATTGTCATGGGTCACAGCTCAATCTCCCTGGACTGTGGTCAGTTCCTTACAGAAGGACTTCACCAATCCAGTGAAAAAACATGTTTTAACCTTTTCACAAAATCCTCGGGTATTTAAATCAAAGTTAGAGAACACACTGTCCAAGCCCTGGTATGAGAGGAGGACAAAGGTTTGCTGGTGGAGGGAATGGAGAAGGGATTCCCTCAGCAAAAGAGGGAAATCATGCAGGCTGAAAAAAATCATATTCGAGCTAGATGTTCTCATGAGGATGTGCAGCGAAGCGACTCCCTCTCCTGCTGCGACCACTGATGAGCAGCCAGGACTCTCGATGGGATGGGTTTGACCAGGGTTGTGAATTTATGTCTGGCCAATCAGTAACCAGATTGTACTTGTTTAAAAAAAGGCTCAGTGACAAAAAACATTACAATGAGGAATATCATGTGGCATGACGCAGGCGAGAATTACGTTGCTGTGGCTCTACACATAACTAGTTCAAACATGCAATGGTTCTTTTCAACACTGGGCTATTTAATGTTCAATTGTACTTCTAGTTCTTCCATGAGTGCAGTCAAGTGGGTGCGTGCTGGCGACCGATGTGATGCGAACTGGAGGGTTTTGTTGGAGGTGAGATGTGCCCTAATGCAGGTAACTGAGTAGAAAGTTGTTTGTTTTAAAAGAATATTCACTCAAACTAAGCTCCGGAATGCACAAAATCATCCTCAGGCAATAAAGCAAAAGAAAAAAAAGTTGTCTCATTCAAAAATCTGCTAAAATGAGGCACAGAAAGGGCGTCATCCCACCCACGATGATTGCCCAAGAGTGGAACTCAACTAGCTGCTCCCGATTATTATTCAGAATCCTGTCCCCACCCTCTGCTCGTCAGCTGATCTGAATAACCCTCCAATCAACCCAAGAAGAATTTTAACATCCAGTTACAATGAAGGGGGGAAGGGAACTGACAGCAAATACAGAAGAATGGATGACTGCTACAACCCAGCGAGCATAGCTCTTTTTAAGTAGCGTAGTTGTTGTGACAGACCTGTGCTGCTGTGTGCAGCCATGCTCAGCCAGCCAGATAAACTCACAGTGTGTCCACAGGCACCCCATGAGACAGCCACTGACCTGGCTAATATGGGTGGCTGCCCTCTGCACACACACACTCGCACACACACACACACACACACACACACACAAAAAGCGCGCACCCTCACAAACACAAATGCATACACACAAACAGACTCGTACACACCAGCCCATAGTACCCAGCGTAGATCTGACTACTGCTCATATGCAAAATCTAGAGTGACTCAATATCTTCCTCTTCCCCCCCCACATTCTCCCATGTCCTCTGCACCACACACATTTATGATCCCTCAGCGCCTTGGTCCATTGTTTGTCGAGTTCCTATTTTAGTCTTTAGTTAGTTTGCCAGCTCAAGCATGAACCCTATCCCTGGCTTCGAGCCTCCAGGCACGTCACAAGGAAAGATGTTTTATGTAAACAGTAATATAATTTCCTATTTGCCTGTTGAGTGTAACAATTCCCTCAGAAGCTCACCCAGGCTTGAACGAAAAATACCCACTGTGTCACATAGGTTTTTGCTCATATTGTACTCTGAGACTCTATGGAATGAAAAGTGTGCTACAAATAAAAAAAAAAAGCATATTTATTATTATTGATTTTTCCAAGCTGCACAAATGCACCTTGAGCTCAGTTTAATACACAGGATACAGTGGGCTTGATCTACAAATATCCCAAATAAGGGGTATAATTTTGAGTGTGCATCCTCAGTGATTACGCTTGTTGCTGATGGGCATTTTGTGGGATATTTACTTCTACTACTAATAATGCTAAAAACAGTTGAGATGTGCAGACAGTAGTATATAAATGGGGGATTGTGTGTTCTAAGGGTTTCCTCAGAGAGTTCGTCGGGTCAGTAGTTATGTGTTTGCAAAATTAACTTTTCTTTAGGAAACGTCTGGATGGTTCAGAGGTGAATTATATTGGGCCGATGCTATTTCAGCTTTAATTATAAGGTATTACACGTCATATGTGGTTACATAGTAATTAATGTTACACAGCAGCATTTGCAGTGTGGTGCGTTTGTTACAAAGGGAAAGAAGCTGTGATGAGCACTGATAACTTAACGTTAGCAGCTATGGGCAAAAGATATTGAAGAATCATCTTTAGATAAATGCAGACTGATTTAATGATTTTCTTGCTTTAACCACATTAAACAATATTTTCTGTGCAGGTTTTGGTTGGAGTTTAATTGAAATGCGCCTTCTCCCACCTGTGACCTTGAGTAGGAATTTTAGTCGGCACATTGATAAAACTGGATAAAAAATAAAAAATTCTTCCCGCATTGGGCCTATATGTCTCTGGGGCTGTTTGCACCTTCCCTTGATACATATTAAATTCAGATGCAGTCTCCATCACATAAATTGCATTCAGCTCTTGGTAGATCACAGTTCGTGTGCTACATTAATATATTTTCCCCTCCCAGCATTTTGCACACTAGGTTGTAAACGCCCCATCTTGCATATTCATTGAGGCAAAAGTACTAACTGGATAAGGCGTGTTGTTTTTGCAAATTTGACGATCTTCAGTGTGCAGCATGAGTGGATCAGTTTATACGTTTATTTGCACAGGCTTTGAGTGTGCACACATTTTATACCCCATAGACCTTTAGTGATTTATATATATATATATATATATATATTATATTTATTATAATTAACTTAAAAAAAATTACATTACCCACAAATCAGGAAATTACTTCCTTTAGAACCAATCAATTTAATTTACCAAAATTTGCTTGAGTTTTATCATCAATTTAAGCCGAGTCATTTTTGTTCAGGTAGACAAGTATCACAAATCACAAATTTCCCACATCTGTCACATTTCTAATTAGGGGCGCCTGGAAAATTAAAAAAGACTGAGCCCGTCACCACAGATTGAAGAACAAATGATTCAGTCCACATGTAAATGCCACGACCCACCAAAAAGTCTCTTGGACCGACAGGAATTTGTCGATCTTGAATCAAACTTTTTTTTTTTGGAGCTTTGCGCACATCATATTTGAACCGATTAGTCCAAGGGATTTTATGACCACAGGCTTTAAGTTTGTGCTGAATCATCTTCAGACATTGGAGATGAAAAAAATCATCAAAATAGTGTGTTTTCATTTAAGGGCATAGGCGTGGCAAGGCGGCAGATTTCAATGTTCTGCCATGAAACTGGAAGTAGCTTTTTCTCCAAAATCATCATCTAAATTGGCCAAAATTGATTGTGCGTGATGGCAGTCCTGCCCCAATCAAGGTTTGAAAATGATAAATGGCGGCAAGATAAGCTTACAGGCGAGATGATGGTGTATCATGTTGGATGCCCTTCACAGTACATGTAAAGAACATACATTTAAATGCAGTGCGAGTACTGGATGGATTAACCCTTGTTTTGCCAATTAAGATTAGAACTTTCACACATATTTTAATAAACAATCCTGATCTCATTTAATCTTAAATGAGGATTTTCTCTTTTTTCTTCAAGGCTAATTAAGTGAAATGATCAGTTACGTGGACTTAAACTGCCATTAGATGACAAATGGCTCGAAGGTGCTTGTCTTTGTCCATAATTAACACCTCACCGATGCCCCTCAGCATTGCCTGTCACTAAGCCTCAATGATTCTTTATTATTAAGAGGCATGAATGGAAAGCAATCTGCTCTTCAATCTGCTTTAAATATGATTGATGTGAATCAGATTCACTCTGGACTGACACACACACACACACACACACAGAAACATGTGACACACCACACACACACACACACACAACTGACATAGAAATATAGTAGTGGGCTGACAGAACAGCTCTTGGCCTTGTGTGACAGAATCAAAACAGCATCCTTTTATAATCTCATTTATCACAGACCTCTGGGTCTCTGGAGCCCTGACAGTGGAGGATAAAGAAGACTTTGAAGTCCAAGAGCTACTAGTGTCACACAGAGTCCCGTCAGTCATCGTCTGTGAATTTTTGGATCTATTTATTTTTGAGACGGAATTGGATTAAGGTTAAGGATTATCTGAGTGTATTTGGAGGAAGATAAAATTGGGCCCATGACAGAATAGATGGATAGCAAAAGAAAGAAAAAGGGCTCAAGGCAAACGTAGATTTAAATGTGTTCCTTTAACTATCATGTATTATATATTAATTAGGACGTAAAATGTTTGTGGATGAGGAGTTAGCGTAGTACGGTGTAGTACAGAATACCTTTTAGAGGAGAAATAGGTGTTGTAATGTCTGTACTGGTGGTGCCACCAGGTGGCTGTAACCTGTCACTACACCAAAGGGAATTAATTCCTGCTGCTGATGCTGTAGGTGTTCTTTCCGAACTGAACTGGTCCTGGGTGGATCCTGACCAAATGCTTGGCCTGGTGGGTATTTTAGCTACAGTCCTCAAACTGTTGTGGTTAGTTAGTGTTCACTTTACATACAACAGAATGTACATGGATTCATGATTAAGCTCTACCATACATACATTTCAGTCATTTGTATGTTCAACCATAGCACCTGTATGATAAAAATAAAATAAATAAAGCTGCAAGCAGGGATGGATGGGCCTCAGCATATCGGGGTGTGACGTAGACGTGGCCCAGTGTAGATGCTTTTCTTCTCCTATCTTCAGATGATTCAATGCAAATTTGAAGTCAGAGCAATAAAATATCTAGGAATACTTATATTAAAATATGTGTTAAAATCTCACAAAATATATTAAATCTAATTCAAGATGGCTGACTACCTGTGGGCATATTGGTCGAGAGAATTTTTTGTGCATCTTGACATGTTGTATGTGTGTAGTGAATTTTGTTTAAGTCAATCTGGGGCAAGCGGTTAGTTTTTTTTATTTTTTATTTTTATGGGGATTACAGAGCCATTTGGCTAAGGCCAATTAATGCAAACCATAAAATTTTAAAAAGAAAACTGCCAGGTGTGGCTTGTGACTTAGCAAAAAGCCATAATTGTGAGTGAAGAAAGACAGAAAAAAGAAAGGTTTGCAGTCTGATCGAATATGATGACGCATCTTTTAAATGTTCAAACCTTAAATAATTTGCTTCACTAGGAAATAAGTCACAAAAGATGCTCTAACCTTTGTTTCACAGGGCCTTTAATGTAACGGCAGTAGTTGTTTTTATCTGCACAGTTGACCAGAGAAACACAATTTCACTAAATTTGTAGCCGCTGAAATTAGCATGTGACAATAAATCTGTTATTTATCTCTGGCTCTGATGTCTTCATAGCATTTTGATATCTTGATGACACCAATGCAGATTCTCAGTAAACAGTAAAACAATACGCCTTAAACTACAGTCAGAGAGTGACACACACACACGACAATTTATCCCAGAAAGAACCACACAACAACACGCCTTTCATATTTGTTTGGTAAAAACAAAGTGTAAAGTGTGCTCATGCCAAATATTAATTTATAAACTGCTGTTAAACATAAGCATGTGTTCATATTTATAGGTGTTATTTGTAATTATTAAAGTGAAGCTAACATAATTTCTTTCACCTTCAGTCACACTGTTATTCAAGAAGAAAAGACAAATAAAGATGTTAAAACATCAAGAATGATATGTTTATTTTTAAAAAAAGAATCTTGATTCATGTCTTTATGGTACATGAGGAGTATTATTATCTGCATTATCGATTTTAATGTCAGGCAGTATTTGCCAGCTAGTGATGATATCGATCTTCTCAGACACTGCCTTGAGGTCGTCCAGGATTATTCTGATGCTGTGGGAAGCGTTGATGATGGCGCTCTGTGACGTATTGAGCTGAGTTGTTGCACTGCGCACCTTTTCACAAGAACAGTCGGAATCAAACAATTGCAACCACGGGACCGCTAAAATTAAGACATTCCAATAAAATTAACATTTAACTGTTTACTGTTACAAAGTAGATTTTCAGGTATATTTTCTTTGTGTTCTACTGCAGCCACTTCTATTCATTCTAACTTCATGCTTCGTGACATTATAGTATCTTTGCTTATATTAATGCAACTTTTCATTGCAGTATCTTTTTGTATTGTTTAGCATTAGTCTAATTACTTTTTTTAAATACAGAGCAAATGCTCACACATTCTTATTCAACACTAGAGAATCAATAGGCTGTAGTGGGATCAGTGATAGTGGGGGTATATTATTCAAGGGGCATTTGGAGGAACCTTTGTAAAATATTTAATTGAATGGCAAAGTGAGTCAAAAATAGCACTGTACCTCTCTACTGGCACTGCCATAAACATTCCGTAGCATCTGTCGCATATCTGTGTACAGCCGGCTGTTAGACTCCTGCAACTTCTGCTGTAGCAAAGTTTCACCTGGAAAATTGACAACAGCCCAGAAATGATTGAGAACCATAAGCAGGAACGGTGTTTCTTTGACTGATTGTACATTTATCCATTTTATGAAAGCCCTCCGTGATTAAAGACTGATGAAAGGAAGAAAAAAAAGTGTATTGTCACAAAGTGTATAGACACAAAGCAGAGAAAACTGCATTTGAAGACAGATATTTTCAAGCAGAAACTTTCTTTTTTTCCATTTCCATATAACAACTGAAGTTGTTTTGTTGTAAAAAAAAAAAAAAAAAAAGTTTAGACAATCTTTCCTGACTATTGTCATCTCTGGCAGGTGGGGATGGAGAACATGACCAGACCTCGATTCACATGCAGACAAGGAAGCATTTATCATTGTAACTATTTATCAATCCATAGCACTGCTGTGCTGCTGTCACTGAAAAGGGCTTCACTGTTTTAAGATCAAACATGCTTCATCAGAATAGGCATAATTCTAATTATGACCAGTGTTACTCACTCTGCAGTCTGTGTGTGGGGCTTGGCCTGTCTTCCACTATCGACTGTACATCAGGGTGATCCCTCACTACGATGAGAGGAGGCAGGTCCCTCTGGAGGATCTGAGCGCTTTCCTGGTTCACTGCAATGGCTCGTTCCGAGCGCTCCAGCTCACTCTCACTGTCTGTTTCAGACGCCTCCCCTGGAACCTGAGAGCATCCACAGACACAGCACAATATAGGTTTATTACAGAAGAGGGAACTTAGAGACACAGTTAGGTGCTCATGACCACACACTCACACACGGTTTGTCTTTTTAAACAGACAGGAAGGTATAAAAAAATTTTAAACAATAAATAAATAAAATAAAATAATAACCTTGGCTCCCACTGATCCCACAGATTGGGGTGGAGCCAGGGAGGTGATGTAGACTTCATCATCAGAGTCTGTCTCAGACGCCTCGCCTTGCACCACTATCTGGTACCTGCTGGACATGACTGCACGCGTACAGGCACGCACACGCACGCACGCACGCACACACACACACACACACACACATACACACACACAAATATTAAGCTAACCTGATAAATTTGACATTCCCTGAATAAAGTTTGTCTTGGGCAGCCAAGTATTGTACACAGCTGCAAATCACTGGCAATACAAAACACACTTAACATAAATCAGTAATTTTAAGACACACTTCACAACAAAAATAACAGTAATGTCACCTATAAACGAACAACTAAACAAGTTCATCTACAGTGTATTGCAACTGCCCTATGTGGTGTGTCTGTTAAATCCATAATATGATATTGTATACGATAAAGAGATAATGCACCAAACGTAACAATGGTGTTGCTGCACTGTTAGCTGCACTTAATTAACGTTTACAGCTAACTAACTGTAGAAGGACGATAACAGTTTTGTTCTGCCCTTAGCACATAGTTACTCAAAGAGAAATAACCAGGTGACGTTACCCAAACTATCGCAGTCTAAACAAATCGTCTAATGTGCTGAAATAAACCCCAAAACATGTCTAACCTTCTCTGTATTGTTCAAAACACCGACATCACATGAGTAGTCAGGAAGTGGCTTGTTTTTTCCAAGAACCAATCAGAGACGAACAATTGTATCACGTGGACAAATGTCTCATGCCGTGATTGGAGGAAATGTCTGCGTCTCTGTGGTAAAGGGTCCGCTTCAAAGAGTGACTGGCGTACGCCGAAATCGCCTCCTGGTAGAGTGCTTACTTAGAGACTTGGTGCCGTCCTCTGCTTAAACACATGCACATTTGGCGGGTAATACATGTTTCATTATAGGATGTAATATTTCTTTGCGTGCCCCTCTGTTTCAAATCATCGGCTACCACCGACGGGTGTCTTTTTCGTGTTAATTAAAGGGCTAACTCCGCCTACGTGAAACCCGCGGAGTGGTAGTATTAACGAGTGCACCCAAGACGCAGGCTTGTGTTTACTTCCCGCAGTCGTTTGACAGGTAGGTTTAACCATGGGTTTAACTGCTTTTCTGTTGAATTTATTTAGATTAACTGCAAGATAGGTTATACATACACATATACACTAACACGCAGTGCTTTGTCCTCGTTCTCTACCAAACATGGGGAAAATAAAACTGTTTATCAAGTCCTGACTAGTTGCTAACTAGCTAGCTAACGCTAGACTTGATGTTTCGTGTTAACTTTGCCTAATTAATGTCTTAATGCTTTTATCTAATGGTGTAATTCTTTGTGTTTGTCAGGAATGGCAGACGAGGTTCTATACGAGTTTCTCCATATGGAGATTGTGTCACATGTTTACAGGGGGCAGCAATCCAGCAAAGGAGAGATGGACAACAAGGTGCGTTGAACTGCATCATATTCATACTCATACTCATATTTATGATTTTAACTTGAGATATACAGAAGGAAACAATAACTTAACATTTGTAGACTCGTAAAAGATTGCCACCATGCTATACATTTTTTGACAAGTTCTTACAAACCTGTTAAACAAAAAATAGCAATTAGTTTTACAACCTTAAAATTTGAGGACAATCAAATTGAAACAATGTTTGATCTCTTCTACGAAAACCAAGAACCAACCTGTAAATTTGCTTCATTAATATGAAATTAAAATAATTACGAATAATAATCATGCTAGCTAACCAGTGTATCACCATGATCACTCTCTCTGAGTTTATCTATTAGAATACAACCTACTTACTGTGACACTATAATGTTAAAGCAAGCTGTCAAAGCTAGTTGATATCCAGTGAACTTATCAACACTATGAACATTTACTTTTTCTCCTCAGGACAGAGCTGCCTGTGTTTCTGTCCTGGAAGGGATGGGTTTCAGGGTGGGACAAGGACTCATTGAGAGGTAGATGAACACACACACACTGTATGTGCAACACATGCTAAGTGTTATGTATGTTGAGTGTCTAAATGTGTGTTTGTTGCTCTGTGAAGGTTGACCAGAGACTCTCCCAGCTTTAAAGATGAGCTGGATGTAATGAAGTTCATCTGTAAAGACTTCTGGACAAAGGTCTTCAAGAGGCAGGTTGACAACCTCAGGACCAACCATCAAGTAAGATTCAGAATTATTGGCATTAAATAAATAAAGTACTTTACTAGATGGGTTGATATAGTAGGACAGTGGTTGGCGCTGTCACCTCATAGCAAGAAGGTCACAGGTTCAAGACCTTGGTCTGGGACCTTTCTCTGCGGTGTTTGCATGTTCTGTGTCTGTGTGTTTTTTCTCTGGGTTCTTCTGCTTCCTCCCACAGTCCAAAAACATGATGTTAATTGGAGACTCTAAATTGCCCATAGGTGTGAGTGTGTGAGTGGTATGTGTGCCCCACGATAGGCTGGTGGCTGTCTGGGGTGTATCCCTGCCTCTCACCTGCAATGCGCTAGGATTGGCTCCAGCAGACCTCTGTAACCCTCCTGAGGGATAAGCGGGTATAGAAAATGACTGACTGACTTCACTAGATGCAATTCACATTTAACCAGAAGTGCTGAAGTACAGAGGATATTAAAAGATATACAGATACACTTGTGCTATAGATATAAGCATTTTTTTTTTTTTTACAGTTTTTTAAATGAATCACAAAATCACTACTTCATACCCTTATTTTTTCCCTGCTGCATCTGGACATAGAATCTCACTAAATAAGAAGATTATGGTCAAACACATTACTCTCCAGTAATGACTTGTAAATGAAGCACAACAAATATATTAAAACTAAATTCAGTGTTGGTTGGACTTAGTTGTAGTCGTCTATTTCACAGAATTACTTTCTACTTCTACTGTATGTTTATTTCTTGCCATAGGGCACCTACGTTCTGCAGGACAACAAGTTTTCACAGCTGACTCATCTCTCCAGTGGGAAACAGTACCTGGATCAGGCTCCTAAGGTAAGAGACTTTCCTGCTGCTGTCACATGGAAATCAAGTAGAAATTATAACTCAAGGTTTTATATTTAAACAAACAGCTAAAAAATGAAAAGGATTCATGTCATTATTGATAAACTAAGCTCACTTGTTTTCCTAGTACCTCGCCTTTTCCTGTGGTGTGGTGAGAGGAGCTCTGTCTAACCTGGGCCTAGAGAGTGTGGTGACAGCTGAGGTCTCTGTCATGCCATCTTGTAAGTACCATCAGTTGTGTCTAATTAGGACAAGCTCATTAGTGTCCTCAAGTCATGTTATTTTTTTTATTATTATTTTGAACACCCTAAACGAAGTTAATCTTGTTCCTTTGGCAGGTAAGTTCCAGGTGGTCATCCAGAAACTGTGATGTGATCCACTGCTGCTGTGGTGCTGATGAGCAGGACTCTAGCAATGAAGGGTTCTGCTATTCTTGAAAAGATGAGAGTTGTTCCTGTTTTGCCACTGAGCAGCGCAACAACACCGAGGATCAAACGCCACCATGGCTTTAACTCCAGGGCCAAACGGGACCAGCCAGGTCCTGTAGACAACCGGGTACAGCACTGTACCCAAGGACAGGGATAAACAGGATTAGCCAAGGTTTACTTTTTACACTACAAACAAAGAAAGATTTGTTTCTTCCTTCCTTTTGCTTCTTGTTTCTAGTAGTGGGTTGTATCCCAGTTAAGATAAACGTTATATGACTGTTTCAACATCAGTTTGAACTAAATCAATGGAGTGACCCCAAGTGGCTGCGCTTTGAAAAGAATTGCTGGCTGTCAGTGACTGTGAACACTATATTGTTAATGTGAGTGTGTAGGTAATGTTAAGGAAGTTCTGTGTTTATAATATGTAGCGGTGTCTGTGTTAGGAGGAATCAATTGGAGATTAAAAAGAAAAAAGAATTGGATGATACTTAAGGTCTTTGCATACCATCTATTTTATCATTCTTCCAGTGATTAGCTGGTGAGTCTCTACATCTGGCTCGTCACATTCATAATTTCTACACTTGCTTCATTACTTATGAAGAAGGTGAATCCGGCTCCTGGTGCTTTGCTCTGCGTTGTTGCAGATTGCCTTTAGGAGCTGCGTGTCATCAAAATGTCAAATCTAAATACAAATCTCAGATAATATCACTGAAAAAAAAAACAGTTGATAAACAGCTACTCTGTGGGCACTAATCGAACCGGGTTTACAGTTTATTATTTATTCTACACAAATGTACATTTTTACCCTTTGTACAGCATTTATTTGTAACTGTGCAGTATTGAGAGTTGCCTTGAAGCAGGTCTGCATAAATCTAAGTATTAGTCCTCAATTATTTCATACATGCAACATGTCTCAGTTGTGTCCTGACATAGCTTAATACTGTGGGACTGTACATACATTGTTGTACATCAGTTGTGTTTTATTTGATCTAGTAAACATTTCCTCTAAATTAAAAATCATTTGTGATAAAGACGTACAAAAAGTAGTCAAGTGAACATGAAATGACGATTGTGAAGAAATTCGCTTCTGTGGTAGATGTTGTTGCTTTTTTGTGCCACTAGAGGGACACATGAAGCTTTACCTAAGACAAAAGTCCTATCCAGTGTCTCATTATCTGTTTTTGCTACCTTGTTCCTTCTGATCTCTACTTCAATGTCTCTCTTCAATGTCTCTCTCTCTCTCTCTCTCTCTCTCTCTCTCTCTCTCTCTCTCTCTCTCTCTCTCTCTCTCTCTCTCTCTCTCTCTCTCTCTCTCTCTCTCTCTCTCTCTCTCTCTCTCTCTCTCTCTCTCTCTCTCTCTCTTTCTTGTACCTGAACAATTGCATTGTGGAAAATCTAACAAACTTTACGATGCCACGAAATCACTGCTCAACCATTTTCAATTAGCGTGTTTTTTGTGCTGTAATAGAATGCTAAAATGTAGCATTTGAAGTAAAGTAGTTCACTCGGATATTTGTGACTGACCGTTAATTACACAACAGGTGAAGGTACCCCCGTCTATTTTCTGTTTCTATTATTTTACTTAATTAAAAAAAGAATGAATAAACCTCTTTTTTCCCTCATTGGCATTAAACGCAAAATAAAACTTCACAGCATAACACAGTAAACTGTACAAGAAATCGAAACATGTCCAAACTTTCACATGACGCTGTTGACATGGATGAGACCAGATTAGTTCTTCTCATGGGAATAGACCTGTTTTCTCTCTTTCAGTTCAGCACATTTCTGTGTTCACGAGCAGCAGCAGCAGCAGTTCCATCTCCCATCATTCCTGCTTAAGTTATTAATATTTCTTTCAAGTTTCTGATCCATATCATGAGCTTGGTATTAAGAGGTTTTACTGTATGTGACTGTACTTCACCTCTGAGATATTTAGTCTGAGCAGGCGGAACTGTTGTGCGATTAAGTTCAGTTTTCAAGAAAACCATCATCAGTCTGGGAACTGAGCGAGTTTCAATCAGTATATGTGGTATTATATGTTTTAATTGGATTTACCTTCAGGATTTTCACTCCTAATTAACATTTGGTAGGGCACCAAGCTGAATATTTTACTTCCCTAATCAATTACGGTGCTCATTCTGTGTTATCTCTGCTCAAAGTGTTTGTGACTGTCTTATGGGGATTAGCTTCAATAATGGCTCATGGAACTTATACAACTATGTTTATATATATATATATATATATATATATATATATATATATATATATATATATATATATATATATATATATATATATATATATATATATATATATATATATATATATATATATATATATATATATATATATATATATATATATATATATATATATATATATATATATATATATATATATATATATATATATATATATATATATATATATATATATATATATATATATATATATATATATATATATATATATATATATAAAGTCAAAGAGGGTGCTTTTTGGAGTCCCAAATCTTAAATGGAAAAAATAAAGTGTTGCATTATTGGAGGTTTAGTTTCCAGTGTTTCTGGGGCTTGATGGGGAATAAGTAAGGCACAGTATATCTTCTCATGCATCATTTTAGACTTTTTTTTTCTTTTTTTAGATACATAAAGCCTCTTGTGAGCCATATAGACGTGCAATACCACATTGCTGTAGTACCCTTTTAACATATTTTTCTCAAACTCTTCACTACAGAGGCCCTCGAAGCAAGTGTACTTGAATGAGCTTTACAGTTCAAAGAAAACAAAGTTAAACAATGTCTGTGCTTTTACTTATAACTGGACTCCCACTCTCCCCCTGCTGATAGTGTATGATAAGTGACAGCAATACTTGGGTTTTTTTTTTGGAACTTAATACAACTGCAGTGAAAGAAAGGAAGAGACAGGAAACTTGTGTGAGTCTGCATAAATGTGCAGCACCTGACTATAGCCCACTCTTTTGCCCATTTGTTACAACCCATTAAACACTTAGCCCAAATCCTCTCTGGAAAGGAGGAGAAAAAAAATCAGGAGGGATTAGAGGGAAGGCCTGGGAGGGAATTGTATAAATCTGGTGGGGGGAAGAGAGTGGGCAAGAGCAAAATGGGACTGAGAGAATGAAGAGCCTCTACAGGAGGCTAGAGGGAAATGAAAGGTAGAAAAGAGAAGTTTATGGGGGGAGTCAGGGGGCAGAGAGGAAAAGGGAAAGTTGAGGAGGGTGTGAGGTGGAGGAACGGCTGAAAACGTAGGTAGTTTTAATTTGCCCGTTCCTCGAGAACAATATGAAATAGGAGAAGAAGCCAGGGCCGTCTCTCAGGACAGTGAGACCGGGAGAAGATGGTGACAGTTCGGCAACAGCTGTTTTTGTGCCTCTTTACACGGTGCTGCTCCCCTTTTCTCCTGCTGCATCACAATGTCACCAATGCACTCACAAAGGGAAACACTGAATGGAAGGAGGGGAGGAGGAGGAGGAGGAGGGGGAGGGGGTGGAGGAGGAGGAGGAGGAGGAGAAGGGGGATGTTCAGGGCAAGAAGAAAGAAAGGAGGTGTTGGGGGTGTGCAAGTTGAGAAAAAAAAAAACAGCATTCATTCTCTCAAATTGATGACTTGCTACAATTGAGTAACACTGTCCGCATAGAGCGGCTGAAGCCTTTTGTGGTGTGGCGCTGAGATGCTGACAGATACTATTGATCCGGGTTAGGTTTCCCAAAAGAAGCTCGGTTTGGCTCAAGTTTCAACGGGCAGACAAACAAACTGAAATCAACTGAACCGCAATTTTAAAAAAAAAAAATAAATAAAACACATTGTTAAATGCTCTAAGTTTTATTCTGAAGCAGCTCATTAGTCATTAAAGCATCAAAAATCGTCCATTATAGTTTAGATTTGAGAAAGCACTTATACACACACACATATATATATATATATAAAGAGAGAGAGAGAGAGTATAAATAAAGTAGTAGTAGTAGAGTATAAATAAGAATAAACTTTTATTTGTCAGAGCAAATCAGTCGACAGCCACCACGTCACATTATCTCACAGGATGCCGCCCACTTTCATCCTCTAGAACTGCGCTCTCGCTTCTTCTTTATCTCACAACTTCTTTTGCATGTTCTTTTTTCTTCATCTTCTGCCCCCAGCGTTACCTTTTTTCCTTTTTTTGCCTCATCATTCAACTTCCTCCGCTCATGCATAGTAAGAGTGAGATTCTCTCTCTCTCTCACACACACACACACAAACCTTGTCTCTCAGGGCCATATGTTGACCCGCGGTGGACCTGAATACAGCCATCTGCCTGCCTTTCCTATGTCCCACAGGGCAAGAGTGTGGGAGAATGTCTATCAGACACAATATAACCCACGCACACACACACACACACACACACACACAAGCACACACATGCCTTTAACCCCTTCACAGCCACTAATCACTCCCAGACAACCAGCCCCATCTCATGTTAAAAGTGACAAGATAATAGCTGTTGTATGTGTTTGCATGAAAGAGAGATTCCTGGAGGGTCAACTATGCATCTTTACCTCTGTCCTCTCTCTCTTTGTGGGACACGGTGTGAATAAAGAGAGAAAAAAAAACTTTTTCTTTCATCAGAAGCTTTTTTTTTTTTTTAAAGTGATGGAATCCCCTATACACAAACATCTTATTAGAGTTTTGTAGCTAATGTATATGTTAATTATATTAAGAACAATTCGGTCATATGGTTACAAACTTCCTAAATGAAGCCAGAGTTGTAATAATCCTCCCAGATTTAACTGTCACACAGCTGTTGCAGTGTAGAAAGTGAGGTGGCGAGTGTGTGTGTGTGTGTGCGTGCTTGAAGGAAAGGAGGAATAAAGTGAGGGAGCCGAGGATGAAAGGGGGATGGTTGGACAGAGGCAGTGAGTGAGAAAGGAAATGGGTGGGAGCACAGGATTGGTAAGATTAAACCCCAAACAAAAGACTTCTTATCTCCACATGAAATCTCCATGGCATGACTACACACACAAAAACACACCAGTGCCCTGCTATAGCAGACCGGCTGCAGCAGACTCAACTTCTCAATACTTGCTTAAATGCATTTTTTGTAAACATCATGTGTGCAGGATTTCACTTTTCCAAACTGTAAAACCACAATGTAGCAAATGTCTTGTCTATTAACCTTTAACACCTTATTTTAAGTTGACAGTGGCCATTTCAGAAAGAAGCAAAAAGGACTTCTCTCTTCCAGGTATATTGCCTTCAATTTTATATTGAAAGGATTATTTTATTGAATTATAGCAGTATATTCCATAAATAAAATCCCTTAAGATGAAGCATAATGAGGTGTGTTTCATCTTAAATTTCTCTGTGCAATTTCACCTTGAGATCTGCAGGACATGCTTTCATTTCTGGTTAGAATAGAGCTAACAAAAAAAAGCAGCCAATCACTGGAACGCTAAATAGCTCTACTGTATTAGCTCTATTGCATGCATAACTATTAAAGTGCATTTAATTGCTTCTTAAAAGGAATTTCTGTTACAAAACGCTTTATTTTCTATGTTTCATTCAAGCTCAGTTGTCCAGTGAAAGCCATACATCTCAATATTTGGCAAATTGTAAGTTTTCAGTTGAGCTGAAAGTTCTTTTATGGATTGAGGACAACTTATGCCTCATCTAAAATTATATAGGTCCCATATTGGAGAAAGTTAGATTTTAATTTTTATTATAAAGGTCTAGTTCTATAAATACGGTCCCATTTTTCAAAACACTCAATTCATAGAGGATTGCACAGCCCATATTTAGAAACTGTTCCTTACAATGAGCTCAGGACTCCTGTGAAGTTGTGATGTCACTACTTTAATCACTGCCCAACCGACCATTCAGCAGCCAATCAGAGAAGTAGCTCATTAGTAGAGACGGACACATTAATCTGTTTTTTACAGAAGCTTGAGAGGGGGGATGTAAAACTAATTTTTGCTACTTCAAATCATAAATATCTTTTTGGGGACATCACAATTTCAAAACCCAGGAAAAATGTAAACTACGGGAGCTTTAAACAAAGCTGTTCATGTAAAGTTGATATTTTGGAGATACATGGTTTCAGTTGACGTGCTGCTGACCAGTAAAAGCATCGGTTTGTACTTGCGAGATCGCTACTCGCTTATCTTCATTTTTGACATTATGTGTAGCGTAGATAGTTAACCTCAACAGTACAGGGCCTCTTTGGGGGAAATGTGTTCTAGAATAAAAAAAAAAAAAGAAAAAAAAATCTCAAGTGACAGTTCACTGGTTTCCTGCTTGCTTGCTTCCTTCCTGCACCTTGCATCTGAAACATCACAAATGCATGAACATTAACTGAATACACTGTGTCAGGCAGACGTCTGAAGCAAGCAAACATGACCTCAAAAACACAAACTTCTGCATTACTGTGTCAGCGCTCCAATAAAGTGGTATGAGAGCAGATGTTTCCACCGTGTCTGTGCATCTTACCTGAAGGAGAGAAGGTGATAAAGCAAAACAAACCGTCAGCTTAAAAAAACAAAAAAACTTTATTTCCAGTACAAAAAAAGCAAAAGAAACCCAAATATATTAAACTTGATACAAGCATTAACAACTCAAAGTCATCTATAAATACGTTAAAATAAATTAAAGAAATTAATTTACTAAAAATTATCACCTTTAACACTAAACAGGCCGCAAACATGTTGATGAAAAGGCAATTTTAAATATAGCAGTAACTGCGCCGAGGCTGTTCTTCTAACCAACTACATAATAAACACACAAAAACAGCTGAGTAACACTTCTAAAACACTAACCCTACAGTATGCTGGATCTAGCTCAGTAAGGCAACGGACCGGGGCACAACAACGCGAGGATTGTGACCAGGAACGCTACACATTCAAAGTCGTAATGCAAAGAGTTAATACTGAATGAAGGCAGAGAGATGGGAAATGGTGGGGTGGGAGTTACGTAAAACATGAATCCAAAAAAATAACATTGACACCTGTGCTGCACCTATACCTGACTGAGGAGAAGGAAAGTAAATCCAGACCCCGGGAATGTTAAGATCATCTAAAATAGACCACCGCAACGTTTTAGGAAACATGCTTTAGACTAATATTTAATATACTTTCATGAAGCATGCGGTTGACTTGATTAGACTTAAGTCTGAGCCAAGTGTCAAGCTATACGTCACTCGTATCCATTTAGACAAAATAAGATCCAAATGATATGATGGCATCTCACCGTCTCCCATCTCACCGTTTCTACAGTCACACTTTAGAGATTCAGAGACAAAAAACAAAAAAAAACAAACCATGAAGTTAATATTAGGACATGAACATGGCCTGAACCATGAACGAACCTGGCTTATTATGTAAAGTCAAACTGAGCGACTAAGCGCCCTTCTTATTTGACTGAAAGGCAGTGTAAATTTGGTCATTTTACAGTGAGTTTATCATTAATGCACATGAGACAGAAGAGCAACACTCTTCACAAAAGAGGGAGCATAGTTCAGGACCAGCTTCCTTGACAAAAAAACAACAAAAAATACCCTCACACCCCGCCTCACATCTCTCCTAACAAACCATCAAATCTTGGATCAACACTTTAAACATACCTGTCAAATAATGCTACAGGCACTTTTTTTAAAAGCTTAACATTCAGGTTTAAGGCCTACTACTCAAGGCCAGTTATCCAAACAACTTCAGGCGGCACAGTTATGAGGAAAACTGTTTCACTAGCTTATAAACACAATGCTGCGTACACTTATTGGAGAGGAAGAAAAGAAATCCTAAACATACGTCACATTGTGTTTGCCCCACCATAATCAAAAGCTACAAATGGATGTCTTTGGCTTTATCACATTCTTTAGATTATTCACAAGATATTGACAGAAGTAAAAAAAACAGGTTGTGTGCTTGGACTCCACAACAGGTGGCACTGAGGCCAATCACACTGTGATTACAATATCTTTGTTGCAATTTGCCATCTCAGCATACTATTTCAATAAAGCATCTAGAGCTGCAACGGTTTGTCATTAAATCGATTAGCCGTCCAAATATTTCTGGTTGCTTAGTCCTCCACTACAGTTATTCTTATATCTTTGGGTTGCAGACTGTTTCTTGGACAAGACAAAGACATTTAAGCTTTTGGGAAACAGTGATCAACATTTTCAGAATTTACTGACATTATATTGGCCAAATTTGCGAAGGCAAACATTGGATTAAATCAGCGAAACACTCGTTACGTGCAGCCCTAAAAACATCAAACACTTGTTTCGTTAAACTTCTATCTATTCCATCTTGATAAGTTTTACTCTGTTTCGGTGGTGGCAACACACATTGTAGTTTCAGCATCACTGTGGCTTCCTTTACATGCGCGACAGAAAAAAAAAAAAATGTAACCACATAAATCTAACAGGCGAATCTCTGAGCATTCGGAATCAGTCTTAGTTTCCTCTGACACCACAACGAACGCTGCTTCAGTGGCTGTGTGAGAGGAAAAGGGTGTAAATATTATAGGGGTGGATGCACTTAAATGTGGACATGAGTGTACTGCATATGTTGATCTGGACAGTGTCCAGGGGTCTGTGTGTGTGTGTGTGTATAAAGTGTGTATGTGTGTGTTCCAGCACACCGCAGCCTAAAGGCAAAACCCAGTAGCGTCCTCAGGAACAGAGAGCTGACTGAACACGGCCAGGCGCTTGCCATTGCCGTCGGCGTTACAGGATTCAGACCCGCTGAGCGAGCTCGCCGAGCTGCTTCCGTCTTGGTCCTGGTCTGACAGAGACGTGTAGGACAGGGACCGGGTGCCGAGCGGCCCCGAAAAGATGCCGGCGGCACCGGGACTCTGCCTCAGGGAGGGCGAGGCAGTTGGGGACAGGCCGCAAGGGGAGCAGCCAGAGTCCGGGGAGGGCAGGAACGGAGAGCGCGGGTCTGCGGGAGTGGCCTGGCCCACACCGGTGGGGTATTGGTGCACAGGGGACGCCTCGAAGGCAGAGTCCATCTCCAGGAAGGCGTGAGACAGCAGGTCGCTGATGTCGGCGCAGGAAGGCGGAGAGGTGGAGGGAGCGCGGGTGAAGGCGGCGCCGGCGGGAGGAGGGTGAGTCGGCAGGGCAGACTGAAATGCCGGTTGGGGGGCCGAGGGGAACCCGGCGAAGCTGAAGCTCTGCCGGACCAGAGGGGGGCGGCGTGAGCGGGTGGTAGCGGGCGGGGGCTGCTGCTGGGGAGCGCTCGAGGAGGACGAGCGCGACAGGGAGTGCTTCATCTCCTCCTCGTTGTTGTGGACGAAGTGGCAGCGGATGCCGTATGGGCAGAAGCCGATGGTGTGGAACGTGCGGCACGGCTCCGTCTTGTACTTGGGGTGCCTGCTGAGGTCTCGCAGCTCGTCCAGCCCGTGGGCGAACTGGCACTTCCCGCCGTACTTGCAGAGGCCGCTCTCGGTGAAGGAGCGACACAGTTCAGTCTTGTAGCGGGACGAGGACGAGGAGGCCGACAGGCTGGGCAAGCAGGAGCCGGCGTTGAGCGCGGTGGGGCTGACATCACCCTGGGAGTGCTTCAGGTCTGGCCCGGGCCAGCAGAGACCCGCTGCCGTGCTGCTGCTGCTGGTCTCCACCATGCTGACCGACCGCTGGGACAGGAAGCCCTGCTTCCCCCACTGGCCGGAACCCAGAAGCTGGGAGGGCACAGGGCTTTCTGGCTGCTGCTGCTGCCCCCACTGGCCGGAGGACAGAAACGCGCTCTCCGAAGGCTCGGCGGGGAGGCAGGAGAGGGACGAGAGGGAAAACGACGTGTTGCTGCTACGTGGCGGACCCATGTAGCCTGGGGTTCTCATTGCTAGACTGAGGGAGGAAAGCTGCCGGCTCTGGTCCCTCAGGTCCAGGTTTAACAACTGCTGTAAAAAAAGAAAAAAAAACAATACATTAGCACAGAAATTGTAACCAATTGTAGCAAAATAAAGGAAAAAAAATGATTTATGGCACATTTCTCTGTCTATCAATCTGTCACTATCTGCAAACAGCAGGACTGTCTGGTGTAACTTCTTTGGAAGCATAATATTAATACATTGGACTTAAATAGTGCTTTTTTTGGACACTCAAAGATTCATGACATTAAAATTATGAAAAGTAGATTGTCAAAAGTAAAAAAGAAATATTTCAATCCCCCATGAGTATAACAGGCACAATCTAGGAAGCATTTCACCAATTTAAACTCCCTCCTAGTACAATCATCAGGTAACACCCCCCAGGAGTGTTACAGGATATCTTTCAGACTTAATTGAGTAAAGACTGTGCGTATAATGGAAGGCACCATAACATCTCAGGTGATTTATAGTATAGTTATTATATTACAGGGGCAGATACAAAATAAAAAGACAGTCGGGAGAAATTCACAGCATATATTGAACAATCAAGCTTCAGTAATGTAAGACTGCAGGTTATTTAATATTTAGAGGATGGGTTAAAACTCAAAGTGTTTCCCAGTGGAAGTGCATTGGTGCATTTTCCTCTGATTGCAGAGTAAACTTTTACTACTCAACTTATTAAATTCTGATGATGGTGGACAACTTTTCCAACACATTTAAATGGCCACTTGTAGCACTAAAGATGTCAATATACCATCTAACAGACATAGACCACAGTGGTGGAAAGTAACCAAGTACATTTACTCAAGTACTGTAACTAAAGTTCTCGGGGTACTCAAGGATTTCCATGGGCTACTACTTTTTAACTTCCACTACACTCCATTTCAGAGGGAAATATTCTGATAGTTTAACATTTCAGATGATTTTTTAAAATATTTTACATTAAACTCATATACTTTATTATATTGTATGTTCCATTACAGGATGTGACAGGACGATGCACTATCACCCAAAAGTTTCTTAAACAACAATATAACATTCTGTGCACCGAGGACGTATTCATGAAATCAGGAATTTTCCTTGTAATGGAGTATTTTTTAAATCACAGTACATCTACTTTAACTAAAGGAGCAGAGTAGTTCTCCTTTCGCCTGACAGTGAGGCTCTATTTAACTTCAACTCTAAATAAAAGCGTATTAATCTCAGGTGTTGTCTTCCTACCACAGCTACACATTCCTACATACGATCAGCGCAGCTCTTTAACTTTAATCTGCCGCTTTCCGCCGCAGAACCCTCCGCCGCGGCTGGTTACGGCGGTGTTTTGATTCAACGAGTCAACGTACCGTTTCCGTTCATTAACCACCGGATCTTTTCCTCTGTTCTGGAGAAAAAACTTCGACTAAGCACTTCTGTAAGTTCGCTGATAAGCCAGAGAACGGTTTAATGGGCCTGAGTTGGGATGAATCGCATCAGCAGCTTCACGGCGCTCCACTCTGACAGAAAGTAGTTCAGGCGAACTTTTTAAATTTAACAAAACAAAAGAAAAAAACACCGGAAAAGCTCGATAAAGACGCGGGTTAACGACACGCGGCTCAAACGACGTATTAAAAGTAGTCTCTTAACGACACATGACAGGTGAAGAGAGCGAAACGCGTGAAGTTAGCATCGAGCTAAGCTAACCCCTCCTCCCCCTCACGAGACAACTTTCCTCCGCTCAACTTCTTCTCCGTTTACCTTGCACATCAGCTCCTCCAGGTCCGCGAACTGGTTCAGGGGGTAGGAAGGCATCTCTGCTGAGTTATCGAACGCTTCGTCTGGTCCCGTCTGCCCCCGCGCTGAGAGACGTGGGGGAACCCGCTGGCATGGGTCGATGAGAAGTTTCCAGTCGCGTATGTGCTGCTAAACAAGCCCAAGACCCTGACCACGTGTGGATTTAAAACCTAACACTGGTGTTAGCCACTCCCACCCGGACCCGCGCTCCCCACCCCCCTCACTGTTAGAAACCCTCCGGGGCCAGGAGGAAGAACCTGAACGCCTCGTTTGAGTAAAATCACAGATGTTAAAGAGAAGTTAAAGTAACCTAATAGATTATTATTTGAGTAAAATAGTGATTGTAGTTGAGTATCAAAAGTTGTTTTTTTCATAAGAAATGTACTTAAGTAGCCTATTGCAAGTAAAAGCACAAGAAAAATGTGATTTTACTAAAAAAAGCAAAAGTCAGTATTTAGAGATTTCTGAAGTTTATTCTTAGTGTTCATTTGGGAATCAGTCCAGGCTTCAGGTTTCCACATCACACTGGTGTAAACTGAATATTGAACCAGAATCGGCTCCAAATTCCAAAACTATATATATATATGATAAACAATGAGAAACTATATTTTATCGTGTGGTGTTCATATTGGGTTGTTTTGAAGTCTGTTTCCACCTGATTTACCGTAAATAGGCCTCGATAACACTTCGTGGAAATGTATTGAAGTGAAAGTGAAACTCCAGTAATGTACAGGTAATCCCACAATATATTTGAGTACTCTAACAAAGTAAAGTTTATCTGATTGTGTATAATTTATGATTTATTGTCTTGTGATGACACCATCTATGTGAGCTTCACACATGCAGTCAGACCTCTTTTTGTTGATATATAGGGATTTTACGTTTTGGCTTCTTAACTGGCTTAAAGTTTTTATTCATTTAGCCTGATTAGTGTGCTGAGAAAATGCAAAATACATATATAGCCTATACATCATTTTATTTTACCAGAAAAACTTAATTAAAGCTTAAAAATCACTTTTGACTTTTATCATTTTTAACAAACCCACTGTTAATCAATAGAAAAAATAAAATAATGAATAAATGACCCCTTGAAACAGAATCCTTTTGTGACTTATTTCCCAGTGAAACAAGTTATTTGAGAAGTGGAAGAAGCCTTGCAAGTGATTAGCTCACAAGAAAGTGGGCGTGGCTTATTTAGCTCATTACAGTTTCTGTTTTTAAATAACAACAAAGTTGATCAGATGACCTTTAGGAAAACCCTCAGCACCCGCTTCTTTGTATTTATTTATTTAGTTTTAATACATCTGACTCTGTAAGCGAGGAACATTTATTTTGTTTTGGATACAGTTCCAGAGTCCATTTACACAGTCTAACTTGTATAAACCAATCATATTTGAGCAGGCTGTGGTTATTATGGTTGCATGCAAGCAACAGGTCCTGGTGGAGAGCTGCACAGACATAACAACATAGAGGCCAAATGGTATCTCAGGACCTATAGGAGTCTGTTGGAGATTTCACTTTTTATTAGCTCTACTGTTAACTGTGTGTAAACTGGCTACCCGTCGTAAACGTCGTCTCTTGTCAGACCGTAAACAATGACAAACAGAAAAGAGAAGTCTTCATGGATTTCCACTGGTTCCACTGGAAGCACAGAGATATTGGAGTTTGTCCCCAGGGGTTAATGAGAAGATAGAGAAGACTGGCTAGCACATCACTAGCACGTCACTAACATGTCACTAGCATGATGTCACTAGCACATTACTAGCACATCACTAACACGTTACTTACATGTCACTAGCACGTCACTAGCACATCACTAACATGTCACTAGCATGATGTCACTAGCACATTACTAGCACATCACTAACACGTTACTTACATGTCACTAGCATGTCACTCGCATGTCACTAAGATGTCATTAGCATGTCACTAGCACATCACTAAGATGTCACTAGCATGTCACTAGCACAAAAAGAAGACACTAGCATGTAATTAGCATGTCACTAGCACGTCACTAGCACATCACTAGCAAGTCACTAGCAGGTCACTAGCATGTCACTGGCCAATCACAGCGACTTTGTACAGCTGTGGATTGATGCAGTTTGAAACAATAACATCCTTGAATCCTTGCTTTTATCAAATGTATAATTACCTACACTGCCGTTCAAAAGTTTGGGGTCATTTAAAAATGTCCTTATTTTTGCCAGAAGGGTTTTTTTTCAATGAAGATAACTTTAAACTAATCAAAAATACACTCTATACATCTACATAGGTGCATAGAGACCCATTTCCAGCAACTGTCACTAATGGTACAATGTGTTTGCTCATTGCATCAGAAGGCTAATGGATGATTAGAAAACCCTTGTGCAATCATGTTAGCACAGCTGAAAACAGTTTAGCTGGTTAGAAAAGCTAGAAAACTGACCTTCCTTTGACAAAAGCAAATTTAGAAAGAAAAAAATATTACAAATCAAAAATACAAATCATTATTTCTAACCTTGTCAATGTCTTGACTCTATTTCCTATTCATTTTACAATTCATAGTGGTAAATAAAAGTGTGACTTTTCATGGAAAACACAAAATTGTCTGGGTGACCCCAGACTTTTGAACAGTAGTGTATTTAAAATCCTTTAAACAGCATCTACACCTTCTCCCTCATTATAAAAGACCGACAGTCTCCCATTTACGTCCTGATGCTTTCTGACAGCCGACCATCAGTTTGGCCTTAATAAAGGTTACATCTAGGAAAAGATAGTACATCCCAATACTACAGGATCCAGCACTGCCTGGGGCACTGAGTCCCTGTTTCTCAAGCAGTGACCGGGGATTCCATCAGCGCGTCACCCAAGCTAATGCTGATATAGAAAAACAACCAAGGTTCCTGAAAAAGTGTTTGGTAAACTGAATACAAGAGG
Source organism: Lepturacanthus savala (assembly GCA_030544235.1). Taxonomy (NCBI): domain Eukaryota; kingdom Metazoa; phylum Chordata; class Actinopteri; order Scombriformes; family Trichiuridae; genus Lepturacanthus; species Lepturacanthus savala. The sequence continues at coordinate 14,043,141 of CM060468.1, read as the reverse complement.
TAGAAAGGAGGCCAAAAGATAAAGAAAATGCAACTAAGAACACCAAGGGACACCAAGGGAACACAGCAGAAAGCAGGACGACCGAAACATATGGATGGAGAAGACAGCATGGAGACAGACGTTCCTTTTGACACCGATAAGGAGGAGCAAAGGCTTTGATTTCAAAGGTAAAAATGTGTGAAAAAGTACACCGCAGAGCAGAACCATGATATCTGCCAGTATCCCGCTCTTTGAAGTCAAGACCAAAAATAACACTGGAATTATTAGTTATCTGAAGTCAAACACAAGTCAAATCACAAACCCTAAGTGTAACCCTAAACCCTAGCAACAGATTAAATGCCAAAGTGGGAAATAAGGACTTATCGCTGTGAATACATTACGTTCTGACAAGATAGAACACACACAGACACAGGTCTGCAAGGAGTGAAATTGTCACACCTCTGGGATTGTAAGCAGGACTGTGACAGCGTGCCGGTAGCCCGACGAGCTGCCAAACAGTTGGTTCCCGCTTTCAGTTTGTTCTGTATAATTCAGTGGATCGAATGTTAGAATAAAAGCACCACATCTTAAATTAAAGATAACAATGTTCAGTTTTTGAAAATCTGTCATGCCAAAGAAAAATATTCTCCTCCTCCTCGGATTTGCCTATTAAAATGGATTAAACCTTGAACAGAACCTGATAGATATGTTGAAAACATATGCATATATGCATACAGTAGTGTCTCAAAGAAAAAAAAAACTCCTCCATTCTCAGAGAAAGTCTGAAAGTACTTAAAACCAGATTAAGCCCCTTTGGAAGGATGGTCCAGCTGAGACAATGGATGTTGAAAGCTTTGTTTTGGTCCAGCCAAGTGGTCACCATTAGTTGTGTATGGGATTGTGTGTGTATACTGATGCATGTGTGTCTCACAGGGCACCCCCACCCCCAGTGTTGTGATGATGTAATGGTGACGGTCGTCTCAGCCGGCCATGTTTTGACTTGTGAGATTTGCCTCTGAGAACTGCTGCAAACTTATCTCTAAGAGAAAAATGGGATCCATTTCTTGCCTCTGAAACCAGCTTCTCAATTTTTTCTGAATGTGCGGTTCAAACGTGGCACCATCCACACATGTCATACTATATCTAATTTAATCACTGAAAAAAATGACCATACAAAACCGTTATATAGTAAATCTGGTGGGTGCAAATTTATGGAATATACGCTTAAAAGTTAGCACGTATGCGGATAGATTGTCAGACCACCTCCGAACATGGGATCCAAGTGTGTCCGCGCATTTTGGGTGTGTTCACACCTGCGTTCAGAACTGTCCGCTCACGATCGTACGAACCAGGGTGAATTGTGCCGAGTGTGAACAACGACTAATTATCTTGCCGCCTGACCCTTAGGGTGCTAACCCAGACATAAAACACTGGCCTCATTAGTTCATAGTCTACAGAGGTTGTCTCCACGTGTTTGTTTGTTATCCTCAGATGAAGACAACCACTGTGAACAACACACCATTAGCACGAAGTCAACACCATAAGTGCTTTGAGGTTCGCGGACCCTTCTGTTCATTTGGTTAAGTAAACACACGTTGTCTGTGAGCAAGCTATTTGGTTGGTGAGTTGGGTTTACTTCTCTAAACAAATCTCGTTGGGTGGGTTAGGGATTACTGAGCATAGACAGGGAGGGAGAGAGAGAGGGGGGGGCAGTTTTCTGAAGGAAAGGGGGAAGGGAGAAGGGAGGAGAGAGATTGAAAGAGAGTTCTTGCTTCTTGTTGAGTCCAGCTGGGCCTTTGGAGCACAATGAGCTCAATGAGCTGCAGAACCAACTAACAAACTAATGTCCCGCCCTCCAAGACTCTACCCCCATGCACACACACACACACACACACACACACACACACACACACACACACACACACACACACACACACACACACACACACACACACACACACACACACACACACACACGCACACACACTCACAGACAGTGTGGAAATAACAAGAGGGTGGTGAATGGGTGGGATAGCAGGGCTTGTTAGGACAGAGATGTGGGTGAGAGAAGGATGAAGGGGCAGGATTGGGGGCTATTTAGGGGTAATGAGATGTAGAGAGAGGAGGGCACGGCTGGAAACTATGGAATCACAAGCAAGAGATGGTCCGTGCATCTCAAACAACCTCCATCTACCGATTTAGGATCAATCAACCAGATGCGTGAAGATATGCCAAAGGAAACATTCCCTTGCTTTGTCATATAACCTTCCCGCAGCGATATAATTAGCCAAGTCATTAGGAAAGCATTTACTTATTCAGCATCTGTTTGTTATTAGGAGATTCTGCAGAGGCGATGGTGCACTGCAGGGGATGTGATGGCAGGGTGCGGCTACATTTTTTAACAAAATGGGGCGAAACAATGAAGCGACATGCGTCTTTAGAGACCTGTCTCTCGGTGAGCAAACGCCGCAGTGCACCTGCATTTACAGGAAGAACAGGAAGGATGTTTGAGAGCTGGTTTGGAGACAAATAGAGGGATAGGTGGACAGGAGCTGAGTCTGTGTAAAGAGGAACAATGCATTGTAGAAGCCTTTCAGGCAACTTGACCACTAAAGTTTTGACACATATTAAACACTCACCAGGAGTGGTACACGACTGAGGGCATATATATATATATATATATATATATATATATATATATATATATATATATATATATATATATATATATATATATATATATATATATATATATATATATATATATATATATATTCAGTAATATGGATGATACAGGAGAAATATACAGGAAATGGGGCACAGATAGATCAGAATCATCTCTATTGGCCAAGTTTGTGAATGCGAAACAGGGAATTTTACTCAGCCTCTCTATAAATAAATAATTATAGACAAAGACTTTGTGTTAAAAAGTAAGTGTAAATGAAATAAATTGACAAAATGTGCAAATAGTGTCCAGTGTTGTTTGTCAACATGTGTAAATGATAAGTAACTGTATGTATTTTTCAGGGTTAATATGTATTGGTATATATTTAATTTAAATATATATTTAATTTAGAACTGTTGCTCTTTCCTTGTACCTGAGTAAAACTGAGTAAAAAAAAAAAAAAAACAGTACAAACTGGGCTGTAGGCTACATTAGATAAGTAGTGTTCCGGTCTCTGAAAAAGGCCCTGAACCCCCCCTAGGACTCATGACCTTAGTATTTCTGAAATCCTGACTGCAGCCCTGCTCTCGGCCCATTCAAACACTCATGATTAAGTGAAGTCATTCCACCACAGCCTCACACAGGCTTCTTCAGATAAGAGGCTACTATTACCAGTGAAATAATAAAGAGAGGGGAGGAGGGGGGCTTGTAGACCTGATGAACATCTGCTCCTCTTTTCCTGGCCCCCACCACCACCACCACCTCCCTTCTTTCACAATGTACCCCCCTGGCCCAATCGCTTGTGAGTGTGTGTGTGTGTGTGTGTGTGCACGCATTTGTGTGTCACAGAGAAGTTTAGGTTTTGGGAAAGGAGTTTCCACTGCCATTCTTGAATATGCAGCATTACAAAATGTATTTAAGTATCATGTGATGTCATCAAGTGCAAGTTAAGGCTGCCTTTCCATTCATTGGAGCATGAATCCTCTAATGCCTTTAAATTAATAGGAACAACAACACCAGCCTGACATCCATTTGTTTATATTTCAGAACTAATATTTCCTACAAAGCATTTAGGCACTGTGGCTACATGCTACTATATCGTGGACACAAAATTTTGTTCCCAGGCGTGGGAGATAATTAAAGTGTGCGCACAAGATAATTTAAAGCAAGCACACAAGATAATTAAAGCATGGGCATGAGATAAGTGAGAGCTAGCACAGCAGAGTAGCCCTTTCTCTCCATGGCCTAAATGTCAAAGGCAGATTTATGTGCCAATGCAGGTTTGGAACAGTTATTATTGCTAAGATTAAATAATATCTAGATACAATTTTAATGCAAGATATAAAGAGTTGATGTACCAGAGGGGTTTGGGTTCCTTTGAGAAGTACTAGCTCCTCTTTTTTGCCTAATGGCCATTCTCAGCATAATGTAAACATCTACCTATACCTATATGTCTTTCCAGGATCCTGTAATTGTTCCAGGAATTAAACTGTGACATGAAATCTGCGTATTCTTTCCGTCATGAGCTTGTCGTCCTTCTGACGATGATGCCATATCCACATACAAGTGTGGCAAGAATTTCCTTGTATGACATTTCGATGTGAAAGTGAAACCGGATTAGCTGAGCTCTCTCCACGGCGGCTGTGTCCATCTGAAGCCAAAGAGACACATGCGAATCCTGTGGCAAAAGATGAATAACTTGTTCGATAGATAAGATAATCTTATTTTATAATCTTATAATTATCTTGTGTGCATAATGGGGCAAATGCAGCTCCATAGTTGGACAATGAAACACATGAAACTAAATGATTAATATAAAGACACTGCAGCTAAACCCTGTGAATAGACTGACTGTGCTGGAATATGAATTTATGCATATTTATGCAATAATCCATAACTATGACTCTTTTGTTTCAGATACATGCATGGACGCACATACATATACACGCATCCTGAACCGCTGCACAGTAGGGTTCTACTCCAGGGCAATGAGCATAACCTAACCTTTGACCTTTGACCCCCTGCCATCCCCCTCCCATCCCCACCCTCCCTCCCCCCTCCTCTCCTGCTCACTGGAATTCACTCCTGTGGATTCAATTAGAAAGCAAGGGAGAAGAAGAGCAAGACACACACACACAGAGAGAGACAGAGGAGTTTTAAAAACAAGATAGCAGTGACAAATGTGCTCAGACAGACTATCATGGAAAAGGAGACAATTGAGGATTGGAGGGAGTGTGAGAAGGCGGTGGGGGGAGAGGTAAAGGAGCGGCTCTTTTGAAGAGCGCTCATTTGTTTTGGGGGGAAAAGTGGCAGAGAAGCAGTCAAAAGGAGATAAATCAGAGATATACTATATGAAAAGGTATGCGGACAGTCTCCCCTTATATGTATGCACTTGTGCCCCAGGGCTGTTTTTTCATGGTTTAGGGCAGGCTCCTTAAATTCAATCAATGCTAACCCTTAAGGCAAAATATGCAGGATTTCTCCCTAACAAACAATTTAAAAACAAATGAAATCCTTTTCAATTCCCACCGATGAGCACTCAAAGAGAGCGGTGGTGTGTTTATGTGCTGCGGCCGGAAACTGGAACTTCACTCACGAACTGGGACTTTCTCACATCTTAGATCAACCGGTGGCCTTTGCTGTACAGTTTGCTCAGCGTAAGTCATGAGTACGCGTAAAAACACATCTACAGAGCTCGAAGGCAACAGAGTTACAGTTTGAAGAGCATGGAGAAGCTGCTCAAATGAGCATTGGACTGGGGGGGAAACAGGGTGTGAAGTGTCTCGTCTCGTGTTTTTTTCGGTGTAAAAAAAAATGGTAGAGAGTAAACGGTCCCACAAAATCCAATGTCATCGCTTGCTGTGATGGACGCTGCTGGCGAGAGAATTAGGTGTGAGGTCGATGAGAAATTATGACAAAATAGACAGAAGTGACAGGATGTCCTGTGATTCCCAGCTCTGTGCAACTTGCATGACTAGACCGATGTTTTCTTTCACTTCATAATTTTTTTCTGTTCATTGTATTGTACTATGTTGCGTGACCATTGCAGAAATAGTTTTTACTCACATTACATGCAAATGTAAGCAAAATGTCAACTGCGAAACCTTATACTCGGTATGTGAATTGTACTTCCTTTTAAAACACAATGGCAGTCAGCTAGCTTCAGCAAATAACAGGCTGGTAAAGTAGGCATTCTGTTTCTGTGAAAACATGATGGACAAGATTGTTTCCAGATTCCACTGTCATTCTGACCAAACAACATGTAATTGTGGTAGCAACGACTTATTCATTGCTATAATAACTTAATAGTGAAACATGAATTGCAGGTTTTGGGGGGCGAGTTACAGCTTTTCACAGGTTCATTGTAGTGTTTTCTTGTGTTTGGGAAATGGAGCTTTAGTGCTGAGAACTGTTGTGAGAAATGTGTCGAGGCGAGAGAGAACAGTTCCCCATATTCACTGCATAACACCGCTCTCTGCTGGATTTAAAGGGCGTCTACAAATCAACACTGTCACCACTGATAATGTTGAAATCCACTGAGCTCAGCGGATCATTAGACCAGATTATATGGGCTGGGAACAAATGTGCCACAAGACCACTTTTGATTCATTACAATCAGATGGCTGGCGTACACTAATAAGGCTGCGTGTAAGACAAAGTAGACTCAACTCTCAACACTCCGGCTGCTTTAAAGTGCTTTGACCCAACTTTGAGATTAACTTGGGTAGGAAAGAGTGATGAAAGGTGTCGAGGAGAGAAAAAATAGGGGGATAAGGGGAACAGGCAGGTGTGTGATTTAAACAGTATTCTTGTGACAGGCTGTTAAAACCTATTACTGTATCACAGCATGGAAATATATTATAATATATAATGCAACATTAGAATTGTGAATGCTGATTCATTTCAAAGGAGGTTATGTTGTCACTCTGCGTTAAAGCGAATTTGATGAAATTTGAAACAGTGCTGTTGTTTGTGTGATTTGCCAGTGAGGGGAGCTGCTGCACCATTTCCATGTTTGCTTCTAATGGCCTTGTTGACTGAATTAGAGTCATTTTCCCTGATTAAGCTTCTGTGTCTAGAGATGAGAAACACCAGCTGCATCCGTTACCTTAAGCTGTATATATGTGTGTATAGTATGCGTGTGTGTGTTTTCAGGTCTGTGTGAATATTGATAGTCACATGAAATATGTGATTTCTATCAGATACCCACATAGCTGAAGAAAAATTAAGGTAGGGAGCCAGAGCTACGCAACAGTCTGTGTTAAGCAACAGATCCTGGAAATTCTCCTGAACCCAAAACAAAATAAGGCAGCCAAATCTTTGTTTCAATAACATAGAAATCTTTCACCATGTGTGTCTGTCAGCTCCAATGCGTGACAAGAAGGAACGACAGTCTTCGCATGTATTTCATCCAGGAAATAGGACAAAACAAATATATATGAGGAATGTGAACTGAGATTTCCACGGAAAGATAATTCGTCTCGGTGGTTTGTGTTTGCAAAAAAGCTGTGATTCCTTTCATGACGGGGGAAAAGTGGATCATTGACGTTTTAGATCAATAGCAGGGACCTGCTGAGCCAGACGGAGAGAGGGGGGAGAGAAAGCAAGAAAAAAAAGAGGGAAAGAGGGAAACAAAAAGAGCGAGAATCCTGAAAAAAGCTGTATTATTGAGTGTATTTGAGTGTGGAAGCCAAACAAAGAATAGTGGCCGAGAGAACAAGAACAGCGATTTGAACACTTTGTTCTGGTAATCTCATACTAGTAGAAAGGTTACTTAATGATCTGGGCAGTCCAAGAATTGGTGCAGATCTACTTTAGTTTGATCTTAGTCAGGGATTTTGTTTTTAATTTCCTCACATGAGACTGAGACAGAAACCAGACCACTGATGTATAAACAGAACAGTGTGATGTCAAGTGTTTGGATACTGAAGTGCAAACGTAGCATGAGCATCACGATGATAAGTGTTGCGACATGTTTATTCATTGACGGTGTTTAAAGAGGAACAGACGATATCTCTCCTGCCCTTTTCTCCAGCGTCAGAAATTCCCCAGAGACATTTTGTCGTTGTTTTGTTTGATTTTGAGGCAGTATCTTATGACATCAAATCAACAAATTAACAAATTGAAGTTTTTTTTTAATTTTTTTTTATTTTGTGACGCCTGAGTGGAAACAGAAATGCTGGATTTCTGAGATACCGCGGGTACAACATGTTTAGTACTATTAGACACGGTCAGGTATTTCCAGTGAGTCCCCCCCCCCCGCAATGCACAACATGTGCCTCTCTTCTCATCTCTCTCTGTCTTCAGCAATCCCTTTGATAATTTAGATTAGATGGAACTGTGATAACAATGCACATGCAATGATGCGCTTGCGCATGTTCCTTATCATATTACTTATCATGATAGATAGACATATCTGTGGATGACTCACAGCCTCTAAAACCTGAAATTCAGACATCTGTGTTAGCTCATTGAAGCCAACGTTTTGCTTAAAGTCAGAAATTCATCCCTTTGAAACTTGAAGCAAAACAATAATCATGCTAATTAAAGGTATTCGGCTGCCTCTTTGGCTGTTAGGTGTGTTCTTGCTGAAAAGAATTGTAATTAATTTCCATGATTTCGCAAGATATAAATAATTTCACAATGTATTACACTTTTATCACTGTACAGGCTGTACCCGTGATATTGCACAATATAATAGGCGACTGTGTTCTGAAATTTACTGTGAAATCAATGCGCACATGGACATTACACAGGAAATTACTGTGAAATTCGTGGACTTCAGATATGGTGAGTGAATGAAATCAGGTGTGTACTTTTCAAGCTGGAGTAAAGCGTTAGCACAGGAAGGCGACACGGTAGCTAAACTAACACCTTCGGTCGATAAATTGCCAGCTTCCTCATTTCGACCATCATCCGTTCTAAACGTGTAGAGAGTAGTTTTCCTGCCATATAAGGTTACACCAAACTGCAGCTGCCTTTGGTTTGCAAAACAAAAATTTTTTGCTTTGGGATCCTACTCAGTTTCAGCTTGGTGTTATTTACGCAAACCTACTGTATATCCTCAGATAAATTCTATTATATCAGCACAATGTAGCAGTTCAAATTTTCAGGCTTTGGCCACAGCTACGGATGACGAATGCCCTATGATACCAGCACCCATCTCCTTTACTGTCCAAGATAATGTCAATATTTATGTACCTCATATTGCCAGTGTTTACACAGTAAGACATGATGTTCTGTTTTAGGTGACATAATGAAGCTAAAGGCCCGGGTGACGTCACTTGGAGGTTGAATGCTTGTGGTGGTTTGTAACATTCTTCGGCGCAGAGGAATACAGCATATCAAGCTTTGGACTGCACACAATATTTGTAAGTAGGTTGAGCTCATTGTTGGTTTGGCTCATGAGTTTTGTTGACAGTAAGTGGACTACACACCATGTCAAAGTAGATCAATTCATTGCATTAGTGACCCCTGGGTAGTTAGTAGTGAAGATGGTTAACCCCTTCATCTGATTAGATGTAAATATTACTCTGTATTTGGAGCACTGAATGTGCTTTGGAGGAATAGGTGACAAATGCACAGTTGATGAAAGGCTTATACAGACAAGCTAAAAAGTTAAAGAGGCCAATTGTGACTTCCTTGTTGTCTTATACTGTGCAGGTGCAAGATATCATCACGAGGAGGTCCCAAACCATGGTGCCTGTTTGAAGGTCCGCAATGTTACCAAACGACCAAAAATTCAAAGTGATCCAGAGACCAGGATTTTTTCTGGATCATTAACAAAATGTAGTCATCTGTTTATGGTACCATTCCTAACATTCCCTGAAAATTTGACAAAAATCTGGCCAAAATGTTGTGAGATATCTCGCCGACAATTAGACAGAAAGATACTGGCGAAAACATAACCTCTTTGGTGGCGGTAATAAGTACATTTATTAGAAAACCTATTGACTTAGAGAGGATATCATTGTACACATTCTCCAACTTGTGCAGACTTGTATAACAGCATATGATTTCCTCTTTTGGTGTTTTTCTTTTCAAAATGAGTGTTTTAAGTTATAAGGTTGTTCATGTGTATATTTTAATGTTAAATTTGTCCTTGAATGAACCTTGAATGATCAGCTGTCAGTAACTAAAACCTGTAAAGTTCCATCAGGCGAGTACGTGACCACTAAGATGACTCAAAAACAAAATTTATAGCAACAATAAACATTTTGGAATGTCATGCTCTGATGTCACATTGTATTGTAACTGTCAGTAATGACAATCAGCCTTTTGTAATTAGAGGGTGATATATGACTTAGTGTTCATTTAAAAAAATATATTAAAGGCTCAGCTCTGTGTCGTTAATTAGTGTTTACTGGGAAAGCAAGATGTAACAGGTTGAAGAAAAACTGCAAAAATATTATGAGGGATATTGTATAAGTCATCCTCGTGTAGTTTAAATGCTTAATAAATATTTCAGCCTTTATAGCATAAAACGATCTTATTGATTTTCTTCCACAAATGCACGAGGCACATCTGGCCAACATCAGGTTCACATTTTTCAAGACTGTCACTGACATGTCCTAATGTATCTTGAATCCTTCTGTCCACACAGGAATAGAAGGAATTCTGATGGGGGACAAAATCTACAGTCATTCTGTGCAAACATTTCAAAGTCCAGCCAAAGCTAATATGAGGCTTCAGCATTTGAGTTAAACAAATCAAGTTGGTTTATGAGTTCATATTTTTAGTGCAATATTCCCTCCATGTGTTTCCACAGATGGCGTTTCCTTGCTGAGCTGTGGCAGAAGGATTTCACACAAAGAGGGAATGTTACACTGACTCAGACTGATGAATTCTCATATTAGCTTTAGTCGAAATTTGGAAGTAATTCCTGCACAGAATGAGGACTCTGGATTTGTCCCTTGTGGATTGTATTGGAATCAGGAAGGGAATCTTTCATTCTCTCCAATAAATCAATGCAGAAATGGTCATGTGAGAATTCTTTTCCAAAAGATGGGAGTTAAATCAGTCTCAAGTATAATTATTATCAAAGTTAATGCTTTAAGGTTTTTGCGAGGTCAAAATAATAGCATAATCCTCTATCATTAATCCTAGCACTGACCTTTAAAATGATTAGAGAATTGCAAAATAAAAGTATTTTTTCTTTATTTGAATGTTATAGGATAACAAGTTGGATGAATGATATTAAGTTACATTACTTTTACAGTTTATACTGTACATTCATACTATACAACAGCATACCACTATATGATGTGGTCTGTTTAACTGTGAAATCACAGTTCAATGTAGCAACTCTACAGCAACATATTGTGACATTACAGCATGGCACATTGTGAAAAATAGCTTTTACAGCAACACATTTTACAGCAACTTACTCTGAATGTAAAGCAACTAGCAGCCAGCAATTTACTGTAAACTAAGTCAAATATTTTACACTAAACAGTTTATTATGTGTGATTCTAGAAAATCATCTTGATTGCATAAGTAATCTTAATTGTGATAAGTAATAACCATGTCCTGTTTGTACTGCACTACTTTTAATGACAACGTCTGTCTCACTCCTACATTTTTGACTATTTACTTCTTTTTTTACTTCTTTCTGAGTCTAATAATATATGAAATGTAAATTTTCAGGGCATAGGGCAATTGTATGTATGCATGTATGTGTGTGTGTATGCAGTTTGTGTTTCACTCAGGAGACACAAGTCTTCTCAGTGAATGATTATTTATGTATGATATGATGAAAAGTGAAATTTGGCCATTGCGAAGAGCACAATGTCCTCCCAATGGAGTCCGGACACTGGTGGCTATGGATGGAGAGAATGCTGAGATCTCCATGATGAAAAGCGAGCAGCTTCTAGCGAACTCCCGCCTGATGTGGTGAACTGGACGGGAACAGGGTGGAGCACTAAAGATGATAGCTGTCAACAAGAGAATGGAGACCAGATTGAAAGTTCTGAAATCCGGTTGGTTTAGATTTAGATTTAACGAATCATAATCAGCTGATACAAGAGCAGGAGAAACTTGGGACAGAGAGAGAGATATAACTCCTTCAGCTGTGAAAAAGGTTATGTGCACATACAATAGCCTTCTTTCTCCTTTTTGTTCCCCCTTAATACTTTATGCGTATATTGTACATAGTCTGTGACTAGACATTCTCTACAAAAATGTGTAAGTACGAAACGGCACCACGGGAGTCAGTTTGTGTGGCGTTTACTTCTGAGAGAAATATTCTTAAAAGAAAAAAAAAAACAATTCCTCCTCTTTAGAAAGAGCAGTGGGACTGACGCTACAACAGTAGCAGCTGTGTGGATGTGAGCGTCAGCGTGTGTGCGTGCCAAAAGATGATTCCTGGTCTGTATATTCTCACACTGTGCTCATCCAACTGTATCCAGGCAACAGCTCATAATATTGATCAGTGTATTTGATCAGAGGGATATTGATGGATCTGGAGCCTTATATCAAATGACATCTTCTCCTTCCATTTATTTAAACATTGGTATCCAGGAAACCTGCAATAAAAACTGTGTCTCTCTGTGTACGTGTGTCTGCCCGTGTGTCTGATCCCCCCCCATTTCTCACTGTTACGTATTGATAACACAGTTTGAGATACACTTACCCATGTGTGTGTGTGTGTGTGTGTGTGTGCGCGCACCTGTGTGTGTTAATCCAGTATGTGGGTTTTCCGGAGTAATGGGAAGTGTCTGTACTAGCCTGTGAATCATGGAAAAATGATGCCAACAACTGTCAGTGTGTCCTTAAGAAATGAAAAGTCTTGCTAAGAGGAATGAAGCATATGTGATGTATGGTTATTGATCAGATATTTCATAATAATCTAAAATGGATATAACTTCATTAGTCATTTTTTCTTCAGTATTTTTTTTTTTGTTTTCGGTTGGGAGTGTCTCTGAGTGATGTGATTCTGTCTTCTATGGAACATCCTTGGTAGAATAAAGCAAACATTACGTAATGGTGAAGGGTGTTTTTGTTTAAAGCTGTGGTAAATGCACACCCAGAGACGAGATGACATTCTCTTGGGAACAAATAGGACCGCAGAGAAGTCAAAACTCTGGGAACAAACCAACGCGAAAATCCCCGCTTGATCTTATTCCCGTCGTTAACATATTCTCATTACCACTTTGTTAAACTGCTGGCAAAAGCGTCTGCCAGCATCATCACATTATGTCCCCCCCTCTTTTTTTTTTTTTTTATTACAGCCGTCATCATAAAATATGAAACTTCCTAATGTGAGTTGTATTCACAGTTGAACATGTGGTTGATTGCATGCTTGTCATGCAAAATATATGTTATATTCTGTTACGAGAAAATCACAAGTCGGAGGCCAGGGACCACAACATCTCAAGTAACTGAATATTAAAGTCGAGCATAAAACCCCTGAAACAAAAAGTGTTTGCAGTTGCTTTTCGTCTTTCTCAAAGAAAAAAAATCATTGCATAGCAAACATTTACCTCATATGACCATCTACTTCTGTCATGAAAGAACTATGAAACCATGAAAGAATCAACACCAACTGTTGTGAAACATATTTTCTTTTCTTACCACCGTTTCTAGAAAGACGTTGACACTTTTCAACAGTCAAATGGAGGCAGGGATTTTGTTTTTGCGCTTTAAATTTATTCGCCTGCTTCATCTTCACCATCGAATCACATGTTACGTTCCCTTAAATGTTCCTCGTATGCGACCTTTTGTTATCATATGACTGAGGTTCCATTTGCTGATGAAGACTGTGAGAAAAAAATCCCCCTGCATTATTGTCTTCTTCGTGTTTCCTTCCACTTTTTTTTCTTTTTAATGCTTTCCTTCAAGGGAAACAGTATGTACAATACTATTGTAAGAATATTCTAGAAGTATGAATACTAAGGAAGTGTAAACCTACGTCACACACTCTTGCAGTAAAGTATAAAAGAGGAAAAATGTTAAGTATCATTATTTTATCACGTATAATTATACGCATTGTGTCGGATAGGTGTAAAAGTGTTCATGGAATTTTGTCTAAACCGTTTATCACTTATTTCGCTCCTCTCCTCTCCTCTCCTCTCTTCTCCTCTCCTTTTCCATGATGCTTATTTTCATAAGAAGGAATTCTGCTGCGCTGGTGTCACTGTGGTATGTATTCCTGGGAGGGCAGCCAAGGCTAAACACACATACTCCATATCCATTCCCTTTCCTTTGAATAACCACACACACACACACACACACACACACACACACACACACACACACACACACACACACACACACACACACACACACACACACACACACACACACACACACACACACACACACACACACACACACACCTCTAACCACTTAATTTTCTGCCCACCTGTTTAAACATAGCAGTGTGTATATGTGCATATGTGTGTGAGCCGTTTCCTCACAGAGGGGCCTATTGTCCTCTGGACTAAGATGTGTATGCTGTGTCATGAATTGGCTCAACAAGCCACAAGCCCACTGCTGATTTTAGCCCAAAACTAAAACACTGGACCTAAAATAACATCTCCTCTGAAAAGCAGCAGCTGAGCTACAATGCTGCTCCCCCAGCAGCGAGGCTTTGCTGTTCTAAGGATCAGACCAAGAATCTTGAAAGCTTTATACACACACAGGAAATTATCAGGCAAAAGAAAATAAAATTGATATCTGCCGCAGGTGGCAGTTTAGAAAAGAGATGCCATTATAATGGATATCTAAAGTGGGAATATGATATAAAATACTAATCCTTTCATAAGACAGACTAATAAAATTTTATGTTTTTTTATGGTTTCTGGTGATATGTGAGAAATGCACCTGTAATTTATATAATTGGAAGAGACACGAAGAATTAACTGTCTGTGGAATTGGGAGATGAATTTAGCTCTAAACTTAATTTAGCGTAGCCGGCCATAACATTTTGAAGGGTTTAAAGGCGTATTTGGTTCTACTTTGAGACAGGACGTCACACTGAAATCAAGAGATTCAAGCTGAGCTCTCTCGCTGCTAAATGAGCCACTCTGTTCACAGCAAGTCACTCGCGTTCTGTGTGTGTGTGTGATTTAGTGCTGAGTAGGTCGTAACGGTTTTATTGAAAGTGTCTCTAATGAAAACAGCCGCCTGCTGTGTCTGGAAACTCAGCTCAGAAGAGTGAGAGTGAGCACCAAACGGTTAAGTTGTGGGCAGTAAAATTGCATCAATGACATGCTAAAAGGCTCAGGCAAACTGTAGAGTTGGTGGTGGTTTTTCCTCAGTGGGTTTGGCAGCGTGAGTGACCCCATTTTACATTCCACACTGTCATTTTAACCATCCTTAATACTTGACAAAACACCTCAACTTAGGTATGAATAAAGTAGAATTCTTCAAATCCTATATTTTTAAATATTGCATGGGAATCAGGAATGTGTAAGACTCATGAAATCATACTAGTTTAAATACAGGCCTGTTTACTGATTTGATTCAGCTAAAAAGCCCAGGCAAACTATAGAGTTGGTGGTTTTTCCTCTGTGGGTTTGACAGTGTGACTGACCCTGTTTTACATCCCACACTGTCATTCCATTGCATTCCATTCCACTGATCATTCCACCACTGTTAATAAAAAAGCTGCTCAAAACTGAACTGATTGCTGTATATTTGAATATTTATATACTTTATACTATAATATATATATATATATATATATATATATATATATATATATATATATATACACATATATATATATATATATAGATTTTTTCTTCAAATCCTAGGTTTTTAAATATTGCATGACAATCAGGAATGTTTAAACCTCATGAAATCATGCCAGTCTATTGCAGGCCTATTAAATTGATGCAGTTTACATACTGTACACTTTTACACTGAATCCATTATGTTTGTCTATCATGAGACCTCCACCTCAGCTGACGTCTGAAGCGACGTCTTTTGGCCTTCAGCACCGAAAGCAGTTTGAATTGCAGCGTGCTGATCACGCATCTGTTGTTAATAAACACACTGACGCAGTGCTAAATTATTTTCATACCGTAATAAGAAAAGAACATCAAAAACAGGAAGTGTGAAGTCTAAAAGGAGAAGCATGTACTGAGCGTGAGCATGTGTACAGGAAGCGTGCAGTGAACATGTATGGGCCTATTGTGAAAGATGTACTTTAATAACACAAACAGATGTGAAACCGTTGCGAAGGGACTTTCTTCTACTGCCCAACACCCTGATAAACCCAATCGGAGTAGGGTTTTGAAAGTGATTCTGGCAATAAGACAAATAATAAAAATTCATCTATCACATTCAGTCCTGGTTTAAACACAGGTATGTAGAAGTGGTGCACAGCCTTGGTTCTCACCTCTAAGGGTGCAGGATGAGTCACTGCAGAGGCACAACACATGACTGAGAAGAAATAAAGAGAATACATGCTGGATGCATTTCAACCACGTGAGAACAATAAATATGTGACAAGTGTTTTCACGTCGGCGAGTCTATCAAGATTCGGGGTTAGCGAGACATATTCAGACAGGGAGGCAACATGGAAAGAACACGATGGGGAGATTTTTGACGACAGCAGAAAAACAAAACAAAAAAATAGTGATACTTGTCAATGCCTGACTGAATACCAAAGGCAGGAAAAATGATAGACTTTATCTTGGTGATCCACTGACACTACAGCAGGAGGGACATGTATCTCTCTTGTATCTGAAAACTGCAGCAGCCTGGGCAAAGTTTGCCTCCTGTTGATGTTAATGATGATAACGTTCATATCATAATGCTTCATAAAAAAAATAAACGTTTAAAGAGAAAATTCCCCTTACGCCTTTTCTTTACTGTTATGACATCTAAAGAGACTTTTATTTTGTGTCGCTCATGTCTTGTACACCTACTAAGTTCTGTAGAGTGTTGACTTTCATCCGAGTTAGGTATCTTGTTTTGTGTCTGAGCCACCGACCACAGGGCCATTTCTGCTTTTGTCAGATGTCAGACATATTCTTTCTGACCCACTCATCTAGATTCACTTCTTGTTCTGTAGAGAAAAAAAGGAAGGTTACAAGCAGTTAGAGATTCAGCATGGATGAGGACATCATATGGTGTCCACATTGGCAGTCACTTTTATGTGCAATCATTCACCCTAAACATGTTTTTTTTTTTACTAGATATGATATACACTCTTATCGTGTCCTCAAATCACCCGAGGCGTTTCTGAGAGTAGGGTCAATTCTCGGATAAAATACGAATCGGACACTTGATGAATAGCGTTCCTCTCTCTCTCTCAGAAATAGAACACCTTGTACCTGCTGCTCCAAATGACAGCCAGTGAAAGTAAACGTCGAGAGAGGAAGAGTGGAGTGAAAGGAAAAGAGAAGTGGTTAGGAGGGGTGGGAAGGGGGAGTTCAGGGAATTTTTCATCCTTTTTCCTCACAAGAGTTTAGCAACTCCTCTCCCTCCTTCTTCTTCTTCCTCCTCCTCCTCCTCCTCCTCCTCTCCCTTTTCTGTCTCCTCCCACTGTTCCCTGTGTGTTTGCGTCACAAGCTCTAGGGCTAGTGCAGGAGTGAAGCCGGAGGAAAAGAGGGCAGGAGGAGGGGTTGATTGCTTTCTGTAGCCAAGGAATGTGGCAGAGAGAGAGAACATGGCTATAAAAGGATCGCACTTCCACTCTGCAGCTGTGATGTCACTACTCAAATATTTCCCGCTTCCTTCCCTTCCAACTCTGACTTACTGACGCTGCTATTTCTCTCTAATTTCTTTACGACACTCCTTTTCCCCTTTCTTGATAAATACGTGGTTTAATTCTAGATTCTTAGTAACATATTTTTGGTTCAAGGCAGAGAGGAATAAACATAGAAATCCTCATGCACGGCAGCTTGTAGCCCAGCGTTTCGCATAATCCAGCAAGTCCTGATCTTCTGTTCTGCTTTGTCGCTAAATTTTCGGCATCTGAATCACCATTAAAGTTGCATCCAGCTCAAACAAATGTGATAAATAAGGTGAATTTAAGTAGCTTAGTCATCTGGTTACAGTTGAGTCATTATATGGTGGTTGCAACTGATATCACATCAAGATAAGTATTGTGTGTAGTTTCTGTGTATTGTGTGAACATTAATATCCTGAGACCCAGGGGGGAAAAACAACAAAAAAACATGTTTAGATATTAGACTTTTTATTATGTTATAAGCCTTAAGGGGCACATTTAGAAGGGGCACATGTAGAACAGAGCGCGATCTAAGTACCAAGCCCTGATGTGTACTACAGTATATCGAAGAAATAGCTGTTTTTCCCGTGTGAAAACACATGAGCTTTGTCCTGCAAATTCATACAGATCACAATTGAGATGTTTATTCACTAAATTAATCAAATTCTAACAAAAAAAATAATCAAATTATAAAAAAAAGTATGTCTCTAATTTCAACATAAAACATGCTGGTTTTGATGCCTTCCTTTTTAAATGAGTGGGAGAGGGAAGTTGCAATGGCCACACCCCCTAAACGTGTTATTACTATGTGATAATACACAAAAATACCTAGCCAGGTCTCAGGATGTTAAAAAGTGACACAAATATTTTGGTTGAAAGAGGGAATTCAGCATCGAGTTCTCAAAATGAATGCATGAAGAGTAGCTGCACGTGAGCAAAGCTGGTTGGTTGCTTCTTATTTAAGTTTTGGAGGAAACTGCACTGTACCTGAATAACTTTAGCCTACACTGTTTATAAAGAACACTTCTGATTTCTTACTGTCTTCAATTATACGGATAGAACTTTTAAGCACAACTTCGCACCCTGACGTCGTCCATTTCTTTATCTTTTCCCGCTTCATACTTGCCCTTCTGAATTCAGATGAGGACTCACGACGTTAGTGAACCCCAGCATGTATAACGTATAGGTGCATCCCATAATCCCATAGGATCATGAACAGGAGAGGGCAGTAGTGCCACACTGGAGTGGACAAGAACTGATGGACAAAACAAGTAGACCACATCTCGCTCGTCTCAGATGGCTTCGCTCCTGCTGGACGCTTCTGGACGTGCACGGGTTTTCATTCTTTTAGTTGTTTGAGAACTGAGGCAACTCTGAAATGAAGGGGAGGTTTCAGAGGGACCGTAGGACAAAGCTCTAATGACCATTTTCAAGTATTTTATGGTGCGTTAACCCTCGGTATTTAGCTTTTTTCCAAGGAAAAAAATGTTTCCAGTGACCTAGTTAGTAAAGGAGAAGTTACATAATATGTGTCATTATTTATTATTGTACTTCGTCATTCCCTGAATGGTTGACGAAGGTTTGGGGTTGAAACATTACACAACCATAGTGCTTAATCTGCAGGTTACGACAGAAAAGGGAGGGAGGGTGACTTTAGGAGCTGCAAGAAAATCATGGCTGGAACTGTGGTTAAACACACACACACACACCACACACACACACACACACACACACACACACACGCACACACAGCACATTTTGCAGGTAGGAATGTGACTGTGCATACTGTTTCTGGACGTTTCTATGCAGTCCTGGTTGCCAACCGCCTCAAGGCTGAAAGGTTCCAAGAGAACTGGCCCAACCAGCGGCAAAGTTGAAACAGACAGACAGAAACTCTTCATATCAGCCAGTGACAAATATATATATATCCTTAAGTATTCTCCCCAGCAGAGTTGATGAAATCTCACCTCTTCTTATCTTCTTTTTCTTATTCCTACACAGCCCTCCCTCATTCTTCAGGTTCCAGCCTCATACCTGTTCAGCTCACAATTTCAGTTTAAAAGCAGGGGTAACTGTTACACATAATGAGGTCTCCTTAGAGTAAATGCTCTGGTATTCTGCTGTGTACTTTTTTGTACTCCATCACTATTCTGTTTGCGATTATGACATGTATCAATGGCTGTATTGTCCTTTTGTTGAAATTGCTTAAGACTCTGTGGATAAGAGTATCTCTGTTGGCATCTTTAGACTACATACTATATACTTGGTTTAATAGATCTCCACCCAGCTTTAAACTTTATCTCTAAGGTGTGTGTGTGTGTGTACGTGTGTTATGTGTACAGGGCTCAGGATCAGGTGACAACAGAGTTTTGACAGCAGCAGCTTTGTGGTTGATCATTAACCGACTGTTCCACAGCGAGCGGCGGTAATGTTAGGCCTGTGTTAAGAGTGACAAAAATGAATCACTTTTCCATACTTTCCATGATTGTTGGAGGCTTTTCACATGTATGACATACTCAAAGGTCACATAATAAATATAGAGTCATCTGGTTTGGCACAGAAATAATACATGTAACGTTGGTGACTCTACACGTTCTTAGTTTTTCCAGGTAAGAGCAGAAGAGTTTGGTGAACTTTACCCAGCCCGGTCTTATTGAACAGACTGAGAAGTTAATATTTGTGAACAGACAAACACACACTGATCCCTTCTTTTTTTGTCTTTGCTGTTGACACTTTTGTGATCATTGCCCATTGCCATAGCAACACATCCTGCCATTGGCCTAAAGAGGAAGAAGGTTTTTTTTTTTTTTTTTTTTACTTTGGACAGACAATAGCTGAGGTTCACTTAATGTCTCCATATGGTACAACATACAGTAGTTTTGCTATACATCCTTATACAGACCTGATATGGCTTAGTTTTGTAGCTTAGGTTATGATACAGGTCATAAGTAAACATTCTAGCAAGAACACGAGCAATAAGCAAAGATGCTGCTTTGAGAGACATGTGGGCCTCAAACTGAATACCGTGTATATTGACAACACCTCGTGTAACATACACAAACTAAGTGTGGTAGACATACAGGGTGCACCATGGGTGTAGTTTAGTTAGTTAAAAAGACTAACAACGCAGTTTCCTAAATAAGTTTACTCATTTTGTGGTCATTGTTAAAAACATGAGTCCATCTGGGCTGACACGTAACTAATTCATCATACTAAAGCCAGATTGCGGTCTTGTTTTCTTGGAGCAATAATTGGTCATCAGCATTAATTAGCCCAGTCTCCAGGGGAAAACACTGATGGTGTACGTTAGTGCTAACCGCAGACACTGAATAATCCACTTAAGTTTTACTTAAGGCCATTTCCACTATGCGGTACGGAACAGAATGGTACGCTTATTTTAGCACTTCCATTAGCATGGAACCTTACCATGGGAACCATTATCATTTTAATGACCCTTTTGGTTGGGGTACTTGGCACACAGGACCAGTACCCAAGTGTAAATGTAAGGCCCCCTTACACAGCCAACCCCAACTGTACCCTTACCAATCCATATTGTACCGTACTCTACTGGCAGGGGAAACATCACTTTGGAAGTTGCAGGAGCCTCCCGTTTGACAACACTGTTAATCATATGTTTGTCATGTTACATCAGAGATTGATCATTTTAACTCAAACCATGACCTTTTCCTGACCTTAACCAAATGTGTTTTGTGCCCAAACCTAGCCACATCTTAACCGCAGCATAGTCACAACATAAAACTCTATTTGTGACAATATGCATTCAAAAATATTGATGTGACATGACACCTCTGAAAATTCTATCTAAAATCATTTTTAATCAAGCCTACAAACGGTTACCATTTGTTTTTTGCTTCAGTAAATAAAGCATACAAAGGTCTCTTGAAAGTGCTGTATGAAAATCCAAGTTATTTGTTGTTATCTTTATTATTATTGTTATCTGTTATAAATTACTATGCAGAAACGAAGTACCTGGTGTAACAGGGAAAATTTGGTGCATGGGCAAAATATTGTATGAGTGGGTGTACAGTATTTACTATTTACTTAATATTTAGTATTTACTTTTACTTTTGTTTAATAGTAGTTCCCTTATGTACTTATTGGAACTTTTCCCCAGTTGTGTGCATACATTTGTTTATCTTAGCCTTTCACATCGTGACAGATTCCTGTGGTGAGGCCGCCATGTGTTCTCACCACAAACGAACCACACCAGGGTTTGCATGGAAGCAGATCGAGACTTTCCCTTTCAGGCGGTCTTGTGCCGTTGCAGCAGACTTCCAGAGCCAGTGTTGGAAGAAGTTTAAATGAATCCGACTGATAGGAAAGCAAGTTGGGTTTATTTGAATAGAACCGAACCGAACGGTTGAGGTGCAAAGCCAGATTTCTGCAAAATGCTTACAACGTTTCAGCATACAAGAGACATGGAACTTTCTAGGAAGCAGGCGCAGTATCATAGTGGAAGTAAAAAAAAAAAAAATCCCGTGCCCATTTCTTAGTGAGGGCTTCATGTGGGCTGAACAAAATCAGCCCACTTCTCTGGAAAGAAATCTGGAAAGAAAAAATGTGTCGGAGATACGGACATCCGGAGTGGTATTCATCTCATCAAATTCCACCATCCAGACTTGGTAACTCACTTTAAAATGTCAATTCATCATCTCTTTAAAATCCCGCACAATATTCCACTTTATAACAGTTTAAACAGCAATAGATAAGTTGTTGTTGTACAATGTTGTAATCACTGAATGAGATATATAAAATGTCACACTTTTTAGACAAGTCCTCCTTTTTAAAAGTGCTGTCTGTTTTCTTTACCTTTTATAGATTTCACAGAATCCAACAGCGTGACGGGTGCTGGTTGCTCAACAGTCCAAGACTACACGTAAAATATAAGAAGTGGGAAATTGCAACAGGGTGTTTTCATAAACTTCTGCTTAACTTGTAACTGTGCCTTGCACAATCCTTGGTTGTGATAGTCTCAGTCGATTAGCCTTTAGCAGTTCAGCTCAGGAAGCAGAGGTGATCAGTCAACTTGGCTGAAAGCTGGAAATGACGGCAGCTGAAAATTTCCAGTGAAGCACAGAGTCTTCAGCCCCATAACCCTATCCACATGTTATGGAGACAAAGTCTAAACAGTTTAAACAAAATACCTCGTCATGCCAAAAGTTAAAGGTCCCATATTTCACACTTTTCCTGGGTTTTATATCCCTAAAAAAGATATATCTGCAGTTTTAAGGATATGATTATCTCAATAGTTTTATATTCTTCTTTGTGACTTTTCTCTGTATTTAAAGAAAGAGCAGGTTGTTTTTTCCTCAATATTAATGAGCCTCTCCTTTGAATGGTTGATTTGACTGACTGTGAATGGGTAGGCAGTGACCATATAGGTGTGACATCACAACTTGAACAACAGAAGTCCTGATGGCTTGTTTTAATGGACAGTTTCTGAAAATGGGCTGTGTGTATTTCTCTGTGGATTGAGCATTTTGAAACATGGAACGATATTTATACATATACCCCCAGACTTTCCTTATTTCTGAATGCAAGTAAAAGCTCCCTTTCTACAACATTGCACCTTTAAGTCCTGTTTTAAAGTCTTTATAAATGGCTGACTCAGACTAAATTTAATCAATACTCTGTAGGAACCCATTTGGAGTGAATTACAGCTGCTTAGTGACACACCAGCTCTATCCACAGTTGGTTAGTATTGTATGGAAATGATTCAAGTCAATTAATGCCATGAAATTCTATAATTCCATAATTTCTCAATGATTGAGTCTGCCTGTAAACCATGGTTTGGGACATAAACATACTTATATGTAGCCTTTATGAATTATATTACTTAAGAACTCCTTTTTTTCTCATGTAACATCACATTTCTTTTAAAATCATGCACATAGAGTTGAATTTGTACACTGAAAAAGAAAGTACTTGAACCAACTTAATTGAATTGTTTCAATTGGCAACACCTAAATGAGTTAAGTTCATTAAAATTAAATTAATAAAATTGTATTTCATTCATTTTAAATTAAAGTAGAAAAGTGGTAAATTTTGCATACCATTGGATAGGTCTTGACTACATTCTCTCAACAAAATACAGATTGAAAAGCAGTGTGTGCGGGCAGCTGTATGTGAGGTGATTTAGAAGCTGTTCCTTGCACTGTATACACAACAACTCCATGGGGCAGGGAAACAGATAGACAGAGAAGGACAGAGGCTCAAATTCCACATTGATAGATTTTTCCTTCCCCTTTCTGATTTATCATATCAGAAGAGAGAGCAATGGTTATATGTATGAAGAAGTGAAGAAAAGGAACTCAACATAGACGTCAGAATGAAGTATACATTATTGTGTCCTTATTAGTATTTATTGTCAGGGAAACTCAAACTAGTTATAATAAAATAATTGATAATCATATCAGTATAGTATATATATATATATATATAACTAAATAATGCTGTTATATTTAGTCAAGAACTTTGAACAGATTCCCATGAGAGTCTGAAAAAGACTTTATTATAGGCATTACTGTGACTGTATCAACAGACCCATAAATCTGTCACAAATCTCTAACAGGCACTATGAGTGATTGCTAAACTGTGTGTGTGTTGCACTGTAAACAAGAATCAGTGTTTTCTACAGGTCCTGTAAGCGGCTTTTATTGAGAGGGCGTCTCCAAACCTGACTGAATAACAAATGAGTCAAGAAAAGCAGGGTGAATTCATTTCTTTATTCAGAAATTTCTCTCTTTCAGGGAATTAAAAATATAAGAATCTCTTTTTTTTTTTTAACT
Source organism: Lepturacanthus savala (assembly GCA_030544235.1). Lineage (NCBI taxonomy): Eukaryota > Metazoa > Chordata > Actinopteri > Scombriformes > Trichiuridae > Lepturacanthus > Lepturacanthus savala. The sequence continues at coordinate 14,019,005 of CM060468.1, read as the reverse complement.
GCTTTTTCTCACATTGGTATTCACAGACGTTGAAATAATTCTCCATAAATAAGGTACAAAATACATTTTTTTCTTTAGAACACAAATAAATATAATAAATATATTAGTTTAAGTTAAAAACGCAAGGCAACCAATAACCAAAAGGAATACTGCGGTATTAAAGTCCCTGAACCAGGCTGTCAAACAAACAGGGGACGATAAAAGATGGGGCGCAATTTACAAACCAGCACAGATTACAGAATGTTAGAGTGGGTCAGTTATTCGGATCCAAACTCACTGACGTACTTATTTCTTTCTATTGGCACACGATCTTTCAGCATTCTGCAACTTATATTTGTTTGCACCCCAGGTCTCAGAAAAATGACACATGCACTCATACACACACGCATATATACACAGATGCACACGCGCGCACACACACACATAACAGAGTGAAGTATGGAGCTTTGGTTGAATGCTACTGGGAGACTTGACAGTTCCTCCCGTTTGAATTAGCTGTAAAGTGCATTTCACAGATAAAATGGCATCAGTGACACATGTCAGGTCTCACTGATTAAGGCTACTGAATTAAACATGGCACTGAGAGTGAGGGGCCTGTGAGGCAGGGAGAATCATTAAGGCACATGAATGAGTGATTATCGCTACCATTTTTTTTTGATCACTACAGATTTATGGGAACTGCAACGCAAACTAATTGCTGGTTCTGTCAAGATCTGTGTTCATTCTTATGGAAGACCACATACAAAGGTCTAATTGGCTACACAAATAGTTTAAGTATAAAAATAGAGTCTGATAAGGTCTGGGTACTAAAAAAATCATCTCAGTATGTGTAATTTGTCCAAAAGAAGTTGTACTACAAACATAAATTATGAAGTTTAAGTGTTATTGTGTCATCAGAAGTTGACTTGTCCTGATCAGTTCTGGTTCTGAAGAAAAAAAGTTCAGACGGACAGACGTGGTTTGACTATTCTGTCCGTTCTCTTCTTTCCCTTTTTTGGATCCGCTTAGTCAGAGAGGGACAGACGCTCGAACACAGTGAGCCTCTTGGTGGCAGAGCCGTCGAACGTCGGCGACTCGGATCCGCTGGAACCCCCGCTGCTGCTGCTGCTGCTGTAGCTGTCCTCCAGGGAGTCCTCGGAGGAGAAACGCTGGAGCCCGGAAGAACCCTTCATGAATCCTCCGTGGACCCCGGGAGCGCCGTCCTGGGGGTGCCCGTCTTCCATGCTGGAGAAGACTCGGCTGCTGCTGCCGCTCAGAGCAGAAAGGTTATTTCCGTGGCCACGGGTGTAGCGAGAGGCCTTTGGCTCCATGATGAGGGGAATGTTGTGGATGTCTCCGGCGCTGGCGTGGGTCTGATGGCCGCCGAACTGGAATGCTGCCGCCTCCCGTTGCAGGGAGTCACCGAACACCGGGGACAGGACGTCTGTGGGGGGCGGAGAGACGGAGGGAGCACGGCTGAAGCCCAGGTTGGGGTCGTTGAAGGACGAAGCGAACGACGGGGGAGACGAGCTGCGTGAGGAGCCCAGGAAGCCGGCGAAGCTGACGCTCTGGCGGAGCTGGTGGCGTGGGTTCTGGCCGCCGGCCGAGGTCTGCTGCAGCTGGTTCTGGAACTTGGAAGAGGGCAGCGGGCCCCCGCCGAGTTTCTCCTCGTGGATGAAGTGGCAGCGGGAGCCATAAGGGCAGTAGCCGAAGTTGTAGAAGGTTCTGCAGGGCTCCGTCTTGTACTTGGGGTGACGGAAAAGTCCACGGAGCTCGTCCTCGCCGTGGGCAAACTGGCACTTGTTGCCGTACTTGCAGCAGCCAGTCTCCTGGAAGCCGCGGCACAGCTCAGTTTTGTAACGGTTGGAGGACAGCAGGGGTGGCAGCTGGGGCGTCAGGGAGGATGAGGGAGGAAAGCCCGGCGGCGGGGCCACGGTGGTAGAAGGGCCCGAGGGAAAGACATCCAGGTTCTTGAGCTGTCCGAAGGAGGAGAGCAGGCTGCTGCTGGACTCGGTCAGGCTCATGGAGCGGTCGTGCCTGAAGGGCAGCTGCTTGGGCTTGGAGATGGGGGCCTGTCCCCAGATGTTGGACGACCAGAAAGGGCTGGCGCTGTCATCGTTGTTAACATGCTCGCTGCTCAGGCTGTGGCTCGAGCAGGGAGGGGGGGAGGGAGGGGGGAAGTAGGAGGCTGACCGGTTCAGCCGACTCTGCCCCGGGACTTTGAGTTGAGACTGCGTCGGGACCAAGGCGTCTTCCAGGGCCAGGTTCAGGAAGTTCTGTTACGGATCGAATTGAGACATTTAGTACACAGGTCATTTCAAAGCAATAAAGGTTGAATATTGACACGTTGTATTTAGAGTTTTCTAGTTACAGCGATACAACTCTTTCTGTAGAAGGTAATGAAAATCTTTCACTTCTTGTTTTTTTTTTTTTTTTGAAGAAAGCTTGCATACAAAAACAGCCATTAAGGAAAAATATATATATATATACTTATGTAACTTTTATCTTCCATTTACATGCAATCAGAAAATACAGATTATTAATTGTGTTTGTTTTCTGTCTCTCAGCCATGATTCAGATACTGGAATATTGGAATTCAACAAACAAACAACTCAGCACTGACTTTTTCTCTTTTCTCATTATCTGTGTATTATTATTAATTATCATGTGATTTAAACTGAAGAACTCCTCTGAGGCTAAATCTCGAGGATTTTACAGTCAAATCGGTGGTTCGACAGGAATGAAAATGAGAAGGATAAAACAAATAAACAACCACTTTCTGGGAAGAGTCACAGAGCGATTCGACTCCCAGCTTCAAGAAGATTCTTCCCCCCCCCCCTTTTTTTTTTCCAAAACAGAACGATAAACCCATAAACTTTGACTCACCTTTGTGAAGATGTCAAGCATTTCGGACATGCTGTAACCAAATTAAGCAGATTCGGCTCAGATCCACCGTTCACTCTTTGAAACCTGTGTCCAGAATCAAGTCAAGTTATGTCTGAGCTCAGCAGCCTGCCGACTTTTATTGCCTGCCTCAGAAGCTCCTCCTGTATCTGGGTGGAGTTTCCACTGCTATGTTCCGGGATGACCCTCCCACCTCATCTCAAGTTTCACAGTGACCTCACAGAGGGCGTGTAGTAAAACACACACACATACACACACCCACAAACACACACACACACACACAAACACACACAAAAGGACAAGAAAGAAAACGGCCTATGAAATGTTTCAGTTTCGTAGGAATGTGGACACAAAGTGGCTTATTGATACAGCTCCCAATGCTCTCAGGCCAATTACTTGTGTTTCCTTATCCTCCTGCTGTATGTTCACTCCTATGAATGATGAGAGGTTTTTCCTGCATAGTGGTAAATTATTTCAGCTCTGTGAAATTTTTTCCCCCGATCTAAAGCAACCAGATGTGAAGTGGAAAAGAAGGCTGTTTGTTTCGATGTGTATAAAATGAAGAAGGGTTTTTTTATGTGTGTGATCATATGTATTTACAGTATATACATTTCTATGACTAATAGTATGTTTTCAGAAAGCACTGTCAACCGTCTTGTCCCCGATCTTGTAACGCTCTCTGATTTTTTGAGGGTTTTTTGCCTGCAGGAAGGAAAGACTTTCTTACTGTATATTTCTTGCTTACCAGAATACATATGGCTATTATTTCCCCCTTAATTCTCAGTTTCTGTTATGATTACAACAGATTTAGGACGCTCCACCCAAATGGTTCGCAGAACACGAAATAAACAGCATACGAAAGGAAACTGACCTGAACACTGGACTCTCATCTCTCATTTGTATTAAATCAGTTTTACACAGCTCTGTGGTTGGACTTTTTTGGACCATGATTTCACTTTATACATGATTCTCTTTCTCACAGGAGATTACTGTGATACAATTAGATAAAGGGGAAATGACAAGCGGGATTGATGAAGAAAGATACAAAAAAAAAAAAAGAGAGAGAGCCCCCCCCCTACGCGACAAAATAAATGACCAATAGATAAAACAATACCTCCTTGGAGAAGGTACTAGTTTATCTGATGTGCTTCTCGTATCTGCTGATATCAGCGAATCTGGAGTCATTATGTTCTGCTGTCACCCACTCGCGTGAGTCATGTTCAGTGCTGGGAATAATCACACAAGCCCAATAAATGTTGCACAAGTGCAAAAAAAAAAGTTACTGCAATATTTATCCACGAGAAGAAGGCACGACTGGACCGACAGCATAAATTCAATCAGACCAGGGCCGGAGTATTACACTCACGCATTTGTTGGTAAATATTGCCAAGATAGTAACTTCCCACTTCTGCTTCAAGGAATATTGAGGTTTGAGATAAGTCTAGTTTCACTTACCACAGTTTACCGTCAGAACATGCCCATGTTCTCCCTGCTGTCACTGATACTCACATGACTATTAAACTATTAAACCTCTCATATGTCAGAATCGTGACTAATGTTTTTATTTTTTATCCCCAGAATAAAGGGTGTGTTTATCCCCTATTTTTTAAAAAAATAATAATCAGTTTCCTTTTCATTATAGAACGCTATTGGAATGTTTTTAAAATGCTATAACCCATTTGAAGCGATAAAATGCACTGAACAAAGTATAAGCTAAAAATGATACGTTTGATGTAGTCAGGTTGTGAGTGGGAGTTATACAAACCGTCATGTGCCACCAGTGCAACTCACAGGCCTCGTAGGCAGACAGATGGACAGATTGGCCAAACAGGCCTCTCGTGTTCAGCTATTAATAACTGCAGCTAGATATAAATAACCTACTTAAATATTAACCTGACAGCATTAAGTACTCTGAAATATATCTATGAGGCGGCAGGGAGTAGAGAAACAAACCTCTCTCTCTCTTTTTCCTTCTACTTTCTTCAGACGTTTTTCTCACCGGGTCAAAAAACTGGCACAGAAGTAATGAGGGCGAATGGCTGAAGGGGGTTTGTATTGCAGTGAAGTGTGTGTGTATGTGTGTGTGTGTGTGTGTGTGTGTGTGTGTGTGTGTGCGTATGTGTTGTAGTGGTGGTACTTGTTACCTTGACCTAGTTGTTTCTTTCCTGTCTCTTGCCATGTTGTATGGAAAGTCACCCAAACAGGGAGGGGCACTCACAAACACACACTCGAACATTCTTGTACGCTTACGCACACACACACACACACAAGCATGACTTAAAGGAGCATTCCTGCTGACGAACTAAGTTGTTGTGTTTTTTTTTTGTTTCTTCCCCTCACGGTGACTAAGTGAGTGAGCTTTTTCTTTTTTTTTATTACGTGATAATCCAACGTACATGTTGCTTTTGACATGACAGGACTTGTTCACACGAGGCCACATTGGATATTGGATTTTTTTTTTTAAATGAGTGTATATATGCGTAGGTGATGGGAAAATATGTATCATGAGCAAAGAAGGCAACAGGTTGCAGAACCGTTCTTTCTTTCTTTATTTTTTTTATTTATAGGGAACAAACCCATTTCCCTATTAAATTAACTTTAATATGAAAATGTTGTTCATATTCCACCAAACCATATTGAATCACTGTGAAGAAGACACAAGGTGTGATATATGTTGTACAGTATATGATCTACAACAGATTTATACAGCTATAGCAAACAGCCCTTTAGTGTAATTTGTACTGTGACTGTGTAATATGACTAAGCTGTATAGATGGATCATTAACTACAAGATTTAACTTTATCAATATTTAGCTTGTGCTTTAAAATAGAACTGGAACAAGAGTTATGAGGTTAAAAGGTCACCCTTAAATTAATCAGTCACCTGGCCTCAGCCGGCGGGGGGATTTTAAAGCAGCAACACTGTAATATTCTTAAAATGAAGTTGTATTTACTATCATGGTGTATTTATATCCCTCAGAGGGAATCCTGGCCAAAGGGAAAATAAGAACCATTCAGGCTGCTCGGCCCCAATAGGCAGGGATCTGAGGGGAAGTTTTGTGGAATCTGACTCACCCTGGATGCTTTTAAAGTCACTAGTCATCATCATAAGGCTCATAATGACAGTCAGGTGGCTGTTAAGGTTTCCAGAATGCAGAAACAAAATTGATACCAATGACCATAGTAACGAGGATGAATGGAGACATGTGTAACTCTCAAAATGGAATTACTTTAATTGATTAGTTATCCTATGAGATGTTATTTTTGAAATCTGTGATATTTGGAGCTGCAGGCTTCAGTGTGACAGTGGAACTCTTGTCATGCCCTCATCCACCTCACGTCTCTATCCTTTCTGCTTCCTTTTTTTCCCCCCATTTTCATTTACTTCCCTAGTTCAGACCCAGGTTCACCCGAAACCCCCGATAAACACGGTCTGAGCGGTCTGTGCTTCTAATAAGTGATAGTTTGCAAATATTTAACCATGCCCTCCATAACATTGCTATGGTGACATGCCAAACATTGCACACACAAGCGGGCGAAGGCTCAACAGTTACTTAGCAACAGTCATGGAGCGGGTTTGTCGAGCTAACATGGCCACCGCAGAAATGCAATGGTTATGCTTGTGTTTTTTTATGTTTTTATCAGGCAATTCTTTAAGCTAGAGGGGAAATAGAGGGTGGCTGCAAAGGATGAGGAAAGGAAAGAAAAAAAGAGGGGGAGGGGGTGGCGTGAGTCAGTGGTTTGAGTTGGTCAGGGGCTCCTATTGACATTATGGCTGGGGGGAAAGTACCTGCCTCTCCAGTAGAGACTGATACTCAGCGTCTCCATCATTATCTTATATGTAACAGATAAGGATGTTTCAGTGCTGGATAATTTGATAGCGGCTGTGGACTTTGGAAATCATGCACTGAACACACACTGCACCACAATTCACTGAACAAACATGCAAACACATACGAGGGTCACTTGACTCGACAGAACTAGTTATTCAAAGGGAACAAACAGCTCTAACTGGACATATTTCAGGCTAAAGACACCGTGTAACAAAACAATGCTGCTGTCATCTTAGAAGAATTAGGCTCCCCCTGTTTCCCAGACCCCGCTGTGCCTATTTTTAAACCTATTTGAGAATTTCATATTGTCAATTTATTGTATTTTACAGGGACAATGCTCATTGATTTAAGAGTTTAACCAGATAAAAAAAAAACACAAAGGTTTGTAAATGAGCTTACAAGGCGAATATTGATTCTTTAAAATGCACCCTAAAATTATAAAACATGTCTTAAAAATAACATAGAACTTATAATAAATATGCATAAAATACCAGATTGGCAGAAATGGCAGTTATTGTTCAATCATTGAGAAATAGGAACATTTAAAACAAAAGAAAGCAAAACATAAAGTTAGTGTCGGCTCTACCCCCTGTGGGGGTATACGCTGCAGCAGGGTGTTGGACAACTTAAGAAAACACTGCATGTTGAAACAACCGCCTGTCTGTGTACATCAGCCCATAGGCTGAGTACATTATGAGAAACATTACCAGTAATCAGCCAGGTCATAAAAGACGATGACTGATCAGAATGTTTTGTGTATGTGTCAGAGTGCAGAAACATGGAAACATGAAACAAGCGTTTGGCAATCCCAGTCTGCTGTTTTCTTTTCTCCAGCTCTGACCTTCTGCAAATCAGTTGAATGTTGACCTGATCTATGCTGTTTTGTTTTTCCCCTCTTCTACTGTGCATGTTAATCAGTTCTACTATTATTTTCCCAATGTTACATATTAATAGTGATCAGTTATTGGGGTATTATTTTTATGTAGTGTACTGATTTTACTATACTTCTGATTTCATTAAGCCGGGTCTAAACATGAGGAATTGCAACATCATAACATCAACCTATTTTTCATCCTATTCTATTCTGTTTGGCCAATTTCACAACATTTGAATCAACAATATTAAAGGATCTTGGCAGACAAGCATAGAAATGTACAAAATGTAAGTGTATCCAGCAGCAGAGGTTTAGTAGAGTAGGGCGAGGTTTAGTCATAGTAGAGGGTTTTAGAATATATATATATATATATATATATATATATATATATATATATATATATATATATTTTTGCAAAGCTCATCAATTATGAGGAAATATCTGGCTTCCTCTATCAGTTTCCTCCAGAGTGTGGTTTTGGAGGAATTTCTGCTGTGGGCCAAACTCCGTCAAAAGACAGATGTTCGAATAAACATACCAATAATTCAAATTCTGTCCCAGACCTTCTCTGTGAAAGCAGTGACTGCTTTTTCAATAATAGCACACATTTGTGTTTTTCCAGAATTGAGCTCAGAAGTAGTTTATTGGCTTTGTTTGCCTCAGGGGGAAGTCAAATAAGGTGGTTTCTTGTAACAGAGTGAATTCTGGAACGCATGTGTGCACACGTGTGTGTTTCTATTCTGAAAGGGTGTTTTCTCTGCAGAGTCATACATTTCTCATCTAGATCCCAAACACATTTCTCAGTGTGAAGTTCTTTTTCCCCCTTAAGCAACAAACAGGTACCTTACAGATGTTGACAAATCTTCTTTATACCGCAATCCCTTCACACCGACTGTGAAGGACTCTGCAGCCGAATGTTAAACATAAATATAAAAAAAGAAATATCCCCCGTTCACGTCTCATCTACCACCGGTTGGAATAAATAATAATTACAGGCCTAGTCAAGTGGAATGCTGTAGACATGTTGCCAATGATTTTTGGTTTTCCTTCCGTTACCTTATGTTCTCTGTATAAAATGAGAAGTGAGAAAGGACACACAGGAACTTCTTGTGCAACAGAAAATCTGAGTTGTGTTGTAAGATGGAGTTCCTTGAGCGGTTTTGCAACGCAAGTGTCTGTAATAAGCACCACATTTTTCTAATATTTTCTATCTTGATTTTTTTTTTTTTTTGCTGCCCGTGGATGGTTGGGAGAGGTTAAAAGCTTTGAAAAGTGCTGTATAAATAATACTATTCTTATTTCCCGCTGTAATTCTGTGCCTACTGAAAGTTTAACCTGCAAAGCAATAAGCTGCAAACTTTGGAGGTCTATTCCTAACTTCTGCGAGGACTAACTATTTAGAATTATTGTTTCCATACCTCCATACTGTAAACATACATTAAAAGCTAACAATAGTAATAAATAGGCTTCACCGTCTGCCTGTCTGCATAAAATATCCTTTAAAATCCTCATGCACATTGACACAACAAATGCTTATATCAGCAGTTTAGGGACCTAACCCTCTGTGCTCTGTGTATTTTCGCGCCGCAGGTTCTCTGTCTTAGTTCAAGGACAACACTGCGGGTTGTCAGGCAACGTCTATGTCCGTCGCTACACTGTGACTCACTCGGTGCGGAGGTGTTTTCCCGTCGTGCCGGCCCTGTGGCACAGATAGTGTGACCACTGGCTGCTTGGCTTCACGCCAGGTTGCACTCTGCGCCTGCTTGTGCTGAGCTCCACGTTTAAACTGTGAGATTTCATTTTTTTTTTTTTTTTTGGGGGGGGGAGGACTATTTAATCCTGGCGTTCTCTTGCCAAAGTTAGAAGGACATGGACGGATCTCATTGCTGATGACAGCGCTTAACACTTAATGAAACACAGAGCAGTAACAATTGAGACTTCACAAAGTGCTATGATCCAGCCTGTTGTTGGTTATTGATTCCGAAAAAACAGAACTGGCTATTATTGTAGATTTATTGGACTTTCTGTGGTTCCAGGAAAGACTTTAGATTAGTTACAGGAAATCTTTGCAGTCTATGAGAGCTTTTCAAACTCTGACCTTTCAAAGCTTTTATCAAAAAGCTCAGTATTGAGCAATAGTGTTGTCAGAGAATGGAACAGACAGAGCTGGGCATGTCAGTTCCTAACCTTTCTTTCATAACTCGCTCCGTATCTTCATCTATTTACTTTTTTGGGGGGGATTTTCGGCATGTGTGTCAAACCCCCACTGAGACTTTTAATGAATTCCCTTAAGTTGCACTGTTTCCCTCAAAACATTGTTTTTTCCTCTCCTCCTTCATTTCCCTTCCCACTTTTTCCAGAGCACACACTTGCTTCCTTCTCACACGGAAATGGGATCAGGTTGCAGAGAGGCAGAAGAATGAGGGGGGAGGGATAGACGGGAAGCCGCACTCGGAAAATGAATGAACAAAAACAAAATGAAACAAAATGTTCTGAAACGCAGGCTGGAGCAACTTCCAGGAAATGAGCCTGGTGCTTGGGCGAAAACTACCCTGTGAAGTTTCTGAAATGCTCCTAAATTAGATAATATGTGAAAAACATTCCTGAAAAGAAGAAACCAAATTAAAAATGTACATCAAATGTGTCGTAATTGTCACATTATACACAGATTGTCAAGTTTGTAGAAGTGGATTCCATAGAAAACTGCTCCATGAGTGCTTAAATGTGATTCTCAGTGCGGCATAAAAAAGCCCCTGGTTGTACAGTTTATTGGATTTATGTGAAAAAAGAGAAGAAGAGGAGAAGAGCAGATGAAACATAGATGTTTTCTGAGGGCTTCCAGTAAAGCTAATTTTCTTAGAATAAGGCAAACTGCAGAGCAAAAATAATAGTTATAATAATCTATATTTTATTATATGTATTATTAATGGAAAAACTAATAATACATGCAATGCTTCTACTAATTATTTTAACCTCTAATCTATGTTATATGAATGCAGATGATTAAAGCCTCAACACATAGGAAATCACACAGCAATTCTAAAAATTATTATAATATCTCACTTTTGTGGCTCTATTTTCTCTCATAAACTCAAACGTTGGGAACTGGAATGAAATGGAAGACAGCGAAAACTATTTTCTCCACATTCTCCCCTGAAATTCCAGTATTTTCTTTCCGTCCAAGAGACGCGCTGATTCAAAGTCCCATAAAAACCTTCCTGTAGATCTGCCAGGAGAATACTTGACCGATATAAAACTGTATTGTTTGTGTAGGACCTTACCGTCATTATTTACTTGCTATATTTCTGTTTTCGAATTAATAAACATATATTACTTAGTTTTGTGCTTTGACAGTATGTATTTGAATAAAAAAAAGCAAAAATAATGAGGCTTCATTGATTTGAATTGATTAAAATTCAGTAACAACTGTGTCTGTTAATCCGCTTTACAAGATCCAGGGCATCTCTATATCATTTATTGTTCTATAACCCTGTCCTACAAGGGAAGCTCACTGGTGGATTGCAATGATGGGCTTTTGTACGTTCACCCTTGTTCTTCTGGTCTCAGTCTCTTGTGGTGAACTTAAAGATAGCAAAGATTAAGACCTGAGATGGCAGGTTGAAGTCACACAGCAGCATCGAGATAAGCCATCCAGGGCAAGATAACACAAACTTTACTGAAGTTGATTTAAAAGATATGAAAAAAAAAACAAAAAAATCCTGATTAATTGCGATAGAATACTTTATCTTCTTACTCCACACATGAAGCAGACCAAGGCATGACTTATAGGACGTTACAACAAAGATTATTTTGTCTATTGGCGGTGACATCAGTGTGATAACCTGCGTGTTTTCAGCAAGGGCAGATTTGGACGATCAGAATGTTTTGGCGTTGCCTCGTGATTCTTTGTAACTGTCATTTTGGTTCATTAACGGCATATTTGGAGTCTAACAATCACAATCTCCTGCGTCATCCCCCGCTGCCTCCCTCTGTAATTTTGAACCACTATCTTCTCTTCAATCCTTCAGTGCCGTTTGACTGCATGCCGCACTCTGCTGATAACGGCTCTTTTTTTTTTCATAACCCTAACCACTTATATTGGCCCTACCTTTTTTTTTCTGTGTACCATGGAGGTATTTATTCTGCCTCCCGCTTTCTCTCTCTAACTCAGTCTCTCCCGACTGTTTCTTTAAAAGGAAAAGTATGTTCTTGGCTTCACTGTGGGAACAAAGCACACACACACACACACACACACAGTATAAGGGAGAGATCAGAATGAGGGAAGAAGGGAGTTTCGCAGATGTGTCTTGGCTACGATCATAATAATACGCAAGAGCTGACAGGGAGAGTTTGATTTTGTACGTTTGAGCCTCCTAAGTGTTTCTATTTCAGAACTCACACATGCAGCACAGCTGGCTAATGGAGCCTTAGTTTCTGCACTTTCTCTCTCTTTGACTCCCTCTTTTCCCTAAATTGAGGCCAGCGTTGCTGCATATTTGTCTTTAGAATCACCAGTTAACAATAATGAGCCCACTAGACTGTTTAGTTGCTGCTTGTTTTACACTCTAATGTTTCTACGCTCACAAAGACTTGAAGAATCATCTAGTGTTGAAGAGCGTAAAATCCTGGATTTGTTTTTATGTACAGTTCACGAGACGTTCACATGTAACGATTCATTTAATCAGCATCTAACTCAACACTTATATCGCATTAAACCTTCAGAATATATGATAATGCAGGTGAGTTTAGGGTGAGATCTGATTCAGATAGTATTATATTATAGATACAATATGATAATGAGAACTTTGCATTCACTTTGCGATTTGCATTCACAGTTGACATGTGGTTGTTATGAGCGGGGCCTTGACAAATGAGGGCAGTAAAAATGTTGAAGAAAGGAGTCGGTGAGTTGTGATAGTGAAAGAGAGAACGGTATTACTTTGTGTATGTGACTAGGGATGTGGCAAGATGGCCTCGACTCCTGCTTTCAACTGACAGCACTTTCATACTTTCATATTTACTCTTGTCACAGTTGAAACTGAAGACTTATTTGTTTTATCAGAATTTTTATTTTGGGGGAAGCAATTGTTTTGTGTTGATCGTAAAAGAAGTAAGACATATGCACAACGGTGCATGTTGAGTATATGTAATAAATTGTGATTGCACTGTATGTGACAGAAAAGCAAACAGCGAGGTGTATTATTAGTTGACAAAAGTGATGGGAGGTCTAAATAAATAAGTCACTAACATGGAGATACCTAGAGACACTGAAACTCCTCTGTCCTCTGTTTAGTCCGTCAGCTCTCTTCCTCCCTCTCACATACGCTTTGTATTTCCCACTACACCACTATTGACACACACGGGTACATACACACACATACACATCCGCGCACACACACACACACACACACACACACACACACACACACACACACACACACACACACACACACCCTGGCAAACACAGGATCTCAACTGTAACTCGCATACAATCTCTCTCACACACATTCTGTCCACCGCTGCTCACTCCTCACATTTGAAAGACTCTCTTGTAAAGTGTGTGAAACAGTAGGGAGGTGTAAAGATGTAATGGGAAAGTAGTGTGCGTGTGTGTGTGTCACATAGATGGTAAAAACACAAGATCATGTTCATATGTCACATTCCAGATCCTCTTTTTAAATAAAAAAAGGAGAAAAATACCCATTTAAAAGCAATGCAAATTCAGAATTTGTAATTTTCTGTTCTTTTCAAACACAATGTCAGATCATAATTTAAAGTACCAAGACAAACGGGGGATATACTTTAAATCACAGCTTCAGAAAAGAGCGGTCTTATGTTATCATCAAAGACGCTTCAGATAAGAAATGTCATGTTCACATGTTGATGCACCACACTGCACTCACAGACAAGTATATGACTGACTGTGTATATGCAGACGCATAGAACAGACTTCACACATATCCAGGATTGGCATATGGTTCAATGTGGTAGACTATTTTAACAATTTGTATTATTTAAAAGTCATTATTGTTCCTTAACTATTTTTTTTATTGTTTGGACTGTGCAAAAGATGGATTTACAGTGCAATACAATAGGTTATTTCCCTTCCCTGGATTTTGAAAATAGAAATCTTCAACAGAGTTAGGGTTGTTTTGCTTTGAGGACAGCGCCCTCTCCCAGATACACCCCTGCAGAGGGAGAATTAACCCTATGTTTATGATTAGTAGATTTATATTATACCCTTGGGTAAACTGGGCAGACAATACACTGCTAGGAGCATAGATACAAATACTGTCAAACATAAATGAGTATATAAAGTTTGAAAACAGGGAGAGAAAAAATTTAATAAAAACAACAGCTAAATAGCTAAAAAAAAATAAATAAAAATAATTAAATAAAAAAAATAAGAAAAAGAGTTTAGATCCTTTCCCAGCTTCAAGAATGTCTGTGAACATCCAACAACAACAGCAGCACCTCAGTATTGGTAGAGAACCTTATCATCTATTATTTAAGGTGTATATATATAATTTATATATCCAACTTTTCTTTCATCATGGGACATTATAGCTTGAAAAACGCTGCCTTCTACTGAGTCAGTGTTGGGAGCAAAGAGGATTTCCAGTCGGCAGCAATACTACATTTGTTTGCAGCAATGAAGGCAAGATTATAACCTTTGGTGACAATCTCCAAGATCAAAGTTGTCAAGAAGACAGAGACGAGCAGGTGAGTTTACAACAAGATCATAACATATTAAAAAAAAAAAAAGACGCCTTTTTGTCTCTTGCACCTCTGACACAGATTATTGAGTGTACATTCTGTCTTACTAGCATTTTTCTGAAAAAACATCAACAGCAAAAAAAGAAAAAAATTACTTTAAATTGAAATAATACAATAGTTAAACAGTAAAATGTCCCTGTCACTTGTTTTTCAGTAATTACTCCACAAAGTCAACAGTCCCTGTATGGCATGTTCTTTGAAAAGTGTTCACCAGGTTTGTCAAGTCATACCTGTCAGACGGGGATGATTTACTGCAGCAGGCCCAGGCCCAGACTTAGCTGTTTTAAAACACTGTTTTATACTATTTAGTTTCTGAACTGTTATAAATAGGTGCCCACCTCCTGTATCAGGGATTTGTAAAATTGCCATATGTTGCTGTCAGTCCTTTTTGTCAGAATTTTTGTGAATTTTGCTGTTGATACCTGCTGTAAATCCCGTGCTGAACACAGATGAACTCATTTTTTGTTATTGTGTTTTTAGTTTCGAGTTTTCAGAATGATGGCTCTCCTGTAAATCCTGTTAAGATGCAGGCGATCATCACAGTTAGACTGTTAATTAGGCTGTGATTGTGTGTATGTGTGTGTGTGGTCTGGTGGTGGCTGACGGTGTGGCCTTGTAAGTGTGTATCCAGGCCAAGGGGGACCGTCGCGTCATAATCAACCTATTCTGTCATGTGACAGTGACAGTGCAGTTTGACTTCATCACTTCAGCTTTACATACGCAACACTAGGCGCTTGTGGTCTCTGCTGTGTGATCATGTCATTCTCCATTTGTTGTTTCTTATATAAGGAGAACAAAAAAAAACTGCAGCATTTGAGAGCAGTGAACGAAACACGGCCGCTCACCAGCCTGGTGGACATATTTCTATAAATATTTCTTAGACAAAATATAGGCTTGTATTGTTTTTCTATGGACTGGCCCCAGTCTTTCAACAACATTGACAATGCCAACAAAAGTGATACATCGCCTTCTTTTGTGGAGCTAACTGGGTCAGAATCCTGGGACATCAACACCTATAAACATGCTATTGTTTACACAGTGTGACGCGCAGGCACACGCACGCCTCAAAGAAGCACTGGGATCACAAAAGAAAACGCTAACATTCATCTTTCTTTTTTTTTTTTTTTTTTTTTTTACAGCGCCAGGAAAAATCACCAGATTGTTGATGAAATGGTGTGTTAGTGAGACGGTAACCCGGGCGACCTGCGCCGCGAACAAAAGCGTCTAATAACTGTGTACACAGGGAATTAAAGACGGCAGAGACAACAGCGCGGATCAAAGTATCGCCTGTCACTGCGATCTGCCTTTGTGTGCGTGTGTTACAGCGCACATGGGGGCCTTGAGGGCAAGTTTTCGGGTGTGGCCTGGCAAGCAGCGAAGTCTTATGACATCAGCAGGTGAAACCTGTTTTCAGTTTGTGGCAGGAAATGATGCAGGTACCAGTGTGTCTTTTTTGTGTAGATGTGCGGTGAGAAAAACAGAGAGAACATGGCCTACTTTTATCTCAGTGCTAGATTATGTGTTTAAACAATAAAGAAAACAGTTCTGTTCCTAGTCATAGACAACCCCGGAGAAATCGGGGCTTCTTGATCTGGTATGAACTTTAGCGCATGACGAAGTTTTGACTGTTTTGACTGGCAGTGGCCTGGCAAAGAGTGGCTGGGCAGGCTGTGTTATATAATGGACTGTGAGTCATTGAGTTGTTTATATGACAACATACACACACACGCACATGCACACACGCACACACATCTATGCTGTGTGATAGAGAGAGCGAGTGAGGGACGAGGCTAAAAGAGATACTTAGATATACACACACACACACACACAGGGTTGGTGAGTCAGTGAGGAATGTGTGCTATGTGGGTCTGAGCTGGGAGCACAGCATGCGAACAGCAGCTGGAACCCTTCATGCTGGTGCTTGACAAGCTTAAAGGAATGCACTATTGCTTAGTGCTGTCAATAGAAGGTCAATCTTGAATTTATCTGTGTTTACGGAGTCAAAAGACGGCGAAACACACCTGGTGTGAGCTGAGAAAAAGCCGTTTGCAAACTCACAGTAAAGCTCAGATTAATTTCTGGCATTCCCACAGTATTTAATATCAGTCGCAGAAAAGGTATATTCAAACATATGAAGTTTGTGCGTGACGCCTGCATTAGGGGCCGGTTCGGAGAACCGAGAGCCGCTGCTTTTGGTCGACGCCTCTTTTTCGCACTCAGGACCTTTCAAATCAGAAGTCGAGGACCTTTCACTCCCTGCTGCATCCTATATGGATGTTGGCTTACTTGGGACGTTAAGTCTAGATACCGTTCGCTGCTTCAGTCAACGCCCACAAGGCAGATATCCTCAAATCTTACTAACAGAGGGATGATTTCCAAAATGAGCCCAGCACAGGGTCATATCTTAGCATTTGAGACTTGCCCTCCCCCCCCCTACAAAAAAAAAAAAAAACTTTGACTTTGTATTTCTAGAGAGAAGTTGACTCTTTTTGAATCGGAAGTAGGGACTTTTCGAAACCACCATCAAACTCAAAATCCGCCAATAAGTGGCATAGTGGAATTTTGCAGGGAAAAGTTTGACAAAATTGCCAGGTTAGAATCTAATAAAAGGTGACAGAGAGAGATGCCCCGTCCTGCTCCCAAGTTTAATGTCAGCACCAATTTTTGTCCTAAAAAAATGTGTTTCAAAGTTTTAGTGTTTTTTTTCCCCACTTTGTACTACCATGCTGGAACTTATAGAGGAACAAACTGTCCTTATTACCAAACAGATCACCTTTAACGCCCTATATGTATCATTATTGTTTTTGCTTATAATAATAATAATAATAAGCTAATATCCAGATCATCACCACACGAGGAGAGTATCTTATGTAAAAGGTTATAAATACCATGTCTATTGAATGGAAACAATCTATCGTCAAATGGAAAGTTTTTCATATTATGTGAGGACACTGACCACTCAGCATTACACTGGCCTGTGTGATGTAAGTGTAAGGAGGACAAATATAGTGACCACATGGTCTCTCCCAAAATTACAATGACGGGAATTAAGATTTTCTCATGATGTCGTAATCCTACCAGTCCTAGAACTGCATGATTCACAGAAATAAAATACAGATGTGGGCGAGTAGGACCTGCTTACCCAATATAACCCAGTTGCATTCATGATTAGCAGAGGCAATGTTACAAATGAAAATGAAAAAAATAGTGTCAAAACTGTGCTTTTGATGAATGAATTGATGTACAAGCCACACCTTTGTATGAAAAATTGCAATGATAAAGTGTTACAAATATACTATATTAGAAGTGAAATTGCAATGATGTAGTGTTAATGTAATAAAAGAAACCAAACTGATGAAATAGCATTTTCATAAGTGATGAACATGACCCTTTAGTAGCATTAAATTAACAATTTTTAACCTTTTAGGGTTTAAATTATTGTGGAAAGTATCAGCCTTGAAGTTTTAACTCTTAGTAAAGCTCAGTTATCTCAAGTAGGTTTGGATTGTTTCTCTGCTTCATGCCTCATACACTCGCAGTGTATTGAAAACATTTAGAACCGGCATCTGAGAGTCACTGTTTTGCATTGTGCGTTTGTGTATCATTAAAGTGTTATTAAACAGCAAAATCTAGACAGTGTGGTATATTGTTCAAATAATCTTGGGGATGGAGGAGCCCCCCCCACCCAAAAAAAAAAGTTTTTATTAAACTGATTAGCGGGTATTATTTACATTTTTCCTGTAAACGCAATTTTACCAGTAAAGGCATCTTGAATTAAACATTTTCAAAAAAGTGATCATGAATTAGTTGTCTCATAAGTATCTGGCATGTAGTCACTAGAGTAGACAGATGTCACCACAAGATTTACACTGTAAAACTGATCCTTATTAGATTATATATGTTGTAATATTTTCAATAGATAGAGACCATATGTTTTATAAATAAAATATATAATATACTAATGTGCTATATAATTTAAGCCTCTATCTATTGCTTGTTCCGGAGCTTGTGTCAAACTCAGCAAACTGTTTTCACATTCATCTGCTGAAGTGAGAACGTGTTCACATTAAGGTCTGGGGTCACACATACAAGCATGATTCGTGATATCACAACTAGTTTGGTGTCATTTGTGGTCTGAAATGCAGCCTACAGAAGCGTGATACGGAGCCTACAGTTCACCAAGAATCAACTTTACAGTGAAGGAGGAGACATCTGATCTCGTTCCCAGGAGTTCAACTTTTGAAATTAGTTTGAAATTATATCTTTCTACATAGAACAACAGTGTCATCACAAAAATAGATGCATATTTGAACCTTATTTCAGTACAAGAAGGCAGGAAATTACAGAGAAGTTTCCAGTCATGATAATATACTTTGTTTCCGACCACTTCATAGTTCATTTCCCCCTCTTTTTGTGATGCTACAGAGAGCTAATGTGTGCAACGTCAAAACATAGTGTCAGAGATTCACATGCAGGGCACTGTCATAACATCAAAGATCTAACTGCACTGACTCATAACCACAATCTCATATCAAGAAAGTGAGACTGTATAGCTACTCGTGTTTTGTATCATTTACTGTATGCGCTTCGTGAAATTAGTTACATTTCCCCATTTACCATATGTCCGGCTCCCAACTGACCAAGCTCAGAAGACTCTTTGTTGAGGGACACATCTGCCTTGAAATAAAAACTGATTAAAGTCAAATGCAAGTCCAAGATAAAACATCAGATATAACAGGCAGGTGCCCTCTACTCAGTATTTCATGTAAATTTAATTTTCAAAGAGAATTTCACAATTTTTTTAACATGGACTCCGGTTTCATAACTTTGTCTAATGAAATGATCTGATACTGAAAAAAAAATGTAAAATACCTGCTAAGTAAAACAAATACTAATAATCCTTAGTAACTAACACCCATCTATCTCTTATCTTCATGAAAAGAAAGCTTAAACCTAGTTGGTGCAAACGGCCTGTTAGATTGACTTAGAGCACCAAGTTAAGACCAGTCACAATTAGAATCACAGAAATTTAGAGAAACTATGAAGACATTTAGGAGAATGTTGCTGCATGAGGCCAATAGACTATAAAGGGAAAGTTTGGATGATTAATCCATCATTAATGTTTTCTAGAGTAGAAGCCACTCAAACAAAAGACAAGTGGTAGGGAGGTGGTTGGAATGCCGAAAGAGTTTTGGATGAGGTTAGCAAGAGATCACTTATCAGGTTAAATATTAATAAACGTGTTTACCGTTTAAATATTTAACCACTACCACAATATTTCCCTAACCTTAATGAAGGTCAGCGGGTGACAAAAGTTATTGAAAAAAATAAAAATAAATAAAAAATGATCAGAGCAAATATTGCAGGTAAAACAAACGACGGATGTTTTCAGTGGGTCAGCGGCCAGTTCAGATTGTATTTGTAGATACTTTCAGTGTCAACATACATGCAAAATAGAGTTAATGACACGTAATTTCTCGGAAACAGCTGAGAGCCAGTTCGAGAGCACACCTGTTATGGAGTTTAATCAAATATAGCACTGTATTATTGCACAATACTGTTTCCTTTGTGATAAAAAAACTGCTATTGAAAACATAATTGTAACATTGAAACTCGATAACTGAGTACAGAAAAAATGTTTAGTGGCTTTTCCAAGGCCTGAAGTTGAAGCAACCACTCAGGTAGTTTTCATAATCTGGCTCTATCCTACTTTACTGAAGATACGATTCCTTCTGCTTCACACAAAAAAGGAAAAGTGCTATTGATTATAAATAAATCCACATGAACCTTTCCTTAGTTTCTTAGCGGCTGACTCAGTTTTAACCTTCACCTGAAAGAGAAGTCGCAAAAAGTCACATTTTCCAAAGTCCTTACTGTACATTTACCCCCGAGGGCTGCTTTACACGTCACGTTTCTTACCGAGCAGCGTAACCGCATCTCTCTCACCTGACGGGACAGGCCCGGCTTGCGCTGATACACACCCCGATGGCGTGGGCGTGTGTAGCGGCGAGGCACAAATGCGCTGAACTGGCTCCGAGCCAGGCCAGCCTGACATGTGACAAGTGGAAATAAATCCATCCGTGTTCTGTTTGCATACACGTGTGAATCACTGCAAGAATATTCCTACAAACACTGATGACATCACCCGTCTCCGTCCCACATGACTGGACAGAGGGGGAAAAGCTGACAGGGCACGTTTTATTACAAAGAGCAGCACAATGCACAAGTCATAATGATCTTGTGTGATCTTGTAAAAAGTGGGCAGAAAAACGTTTTTTCCATGATGGAAACTGTGAACGGGCATGAAAAGACAAAGTCTGTGCAATCCAGCCATTCATTCATCATCGTTACTCTAAAGCCTGTGGTGTGATCTGATGCTGTAATGAGTTTATATATACTGGATTACAGCGGGTGGGGGGCATTTTACCTTTATTTGACAGTATTGTGACGTGGAGAGAGACAGGAAAAAGGAAAAGAGACGAGGTTATGATATGCAAATAAATTGTAAATATCTGGTTTGGGCCTGAACTATTAAGCCACCAAATAACATCACAGAGCTTAATCAACTAGTTGCCAACTATTACATTAATGAGTAACTATTTTGTATTTTACTATATATTTTATCAATTATATACGGTCGTCCTCCTCAGGTATTCCCTGACAGGTTGGCTAACAGACAGGCCCATCTGCCTTCTAATAGCACATTTCAGTTCAGACCCTTGAAAATGAATGAGCATCACCAGTTTAAATGTTCTTTATATTCCTTTAGTTGATAAATATGTAATAATAATTCTTTAATAATAAATAATAATCTATAATGATAGATATGTCTGCCTTTGTTTTAGCCGTAGTTGCGTTTTATTTCCGTTTTGTTTATTTCATGTTTTGAACAGATAAATTTGAGTGGTTTGAGTGGGGTTGTGACTTAATGACTTAGGGAAAATGTGGGTCCTGAGGCTCAACCAGACCACTGCTTTACGCCATCACCAGCTGCCAGAAATGCCATGAGTACAGTTGCATATTCATAGCTTCTGGAATTTTTATTGAGGGAGTAGATGTCATTTTAAAGTGGAAACATATATTTCTTTTTGGTAGAAAAAAACATGACATGTCATTCATTTTTTTTTGTTTTATATGAAGAACTAATACTCCATACTACATTAAAATATGACGTGTGTGTGTGTGTGTGTGTGTCAAACTCAATCTTATAATCAAATTACAGAACTGTTAAAGGTTAACTTCCTCATGGTTATATCCATTTTTAGCTGTGGGTCAGGCACCATGTATGTGTGGGTGTGTGCTGTTTTGTCAAAGCCAAATCTCATAATGAAATTACAGAAATGTTGTATTGGAAACATTGTTAAAGGTTAACTTCCTCTGTGTTATGTTTATTTTAACGCTGGTTTTCTGTGTGTAAGACACTCACAAAGTGAAGAAAATATATTTATACACAGATCTGTAAATATAGAGGCAATAAATAATTAGACTTACAAGTCTTCAGTCACAGTAACAACACATTTTTTAAATTTCCTTTTTAAATGCGTAATTATTATAGCATGTGTCTATCTAAGAGCCTGCTCTCATAGAACTGAGAACTCCAGTAGCCATTGACTACGGAAGGAATCTACTGGCGGTGAAATAGGAAAGTTTAATAGCATCAAGGTCATGTATCTAGTGGGACTCATTCAGTAGTTTTCCCATTTTGAGGGTTGGGTTACACATGATGTTGATATTAAACCAAATCATTTGAAATAATCCTTGATTTGCTGGCTTCTTTTATAGTAGGGCAGTGTATCGCGTGGTGATTTGTTTCATGTCTCTGTGTGTGTCTGTTGATGTGTTCTCTTGTGGAACCTTGAGTCCAAGAATTCCCAGAGGGCAAATAAACCTTTTTCTATTCAATTGCTGTTAACACAATGACATTTTGAGGTTAATGATTTCTTGCAAAAATGGAGTCTGGCCAAAGACCGGATGGGAAACTGCTGCTGTACTTATCCATTGGGGATGTGACTATCATGCACGTAGCACTTCTGGCTGGATTCCAGTAACTTATAACCACACGTCCAAACATCAAGAAGCATGCCTTAGTGCAATGACAAGGCATATTTTGGATAAAAGATAAATAAGTTTTCAGTAAAAACAACAAACCGACTTCAAAATATGATAACAGTTAATCCTTAGATGCATTGTTGTCTTGCAATATCTATATCTATAGTATAAGTAATGAACCATTCTTCACATTTCATATTCCACATAGTTCTCAATAAATTTGTTTTTGATATCAGACAATTTACACTTAAAATTCAACATTTGGAACCTAATGGTTTATAAAAAACATTTTTAAACAAGACCCAGCCCGAGACTTTGGTTTTTATTCATTGGTTTCTCTTGTTAAAAGACACATGTGATCTATAACCTTTATTGTTCTTCATCTTTTTTTTTTGGCTTAGATCAGGCTGTTTTAAACAATTTCATTGTGAAGCTTATCAATAATCAAACTGTTGGTAACAGCTTGAGTTCTCAGCACTGATCAAAAACAAAAGAAAAGTGGAGTTTTCTTTTCCAAAAAACAGGACTCAATAAATAGTCTCTTTTCTGCCGAAAAACAAAAAACAAAAAAACAACTGTGTAGACATTTTTGGATCCTAAATTATATTTGCCGAGCTCTTAAAATGACTTATAAAAAGCATTAAAATTGACATTAAAAATGGTGCAAGAACCTTGATCAGGGTGCTTACTGTATGTGGTTACAAGTATTTCTGTTAATAATATAATGTCAGCTGACTCACCATTCATGATGTCTGAGTCTGCATAAATTGGGAGTGTTTGTGGGAGCTGCTGCTTTATTTTGTCACTCGCCCAAATGAGTGAAGTGTGTTAATCTCAGGAGTGCTCTCCATGTACTTACACAAGTATGTATGTGTGCAGTTACACAGGTTGAGTGTGTGCTGTCAACTTCCGCTGATGTCACAGAGTCTCTGCTGGCCAAAATGTGTGTGTGTGTGTGTACGTGTAAGTGTATGTGTGTGTGCCTCGTTGCATGAGTGGGTGAATTTCAGAGGTTTCTTGTTCAATTCCGTCCTTATCAAAGCATTTTATGGTCCTAAAAGTCAGACAGACGTCTGAGAAAGTTTGAATCACCTCATGATTTACAACAATTAACCTGTCTACCAACATGCTGTTCAAATGTTACATTGCCACATTCGTAATAATCCTCCTCCGGGTTCACTGGAAATCTTTGTCATCTTTACTGCTTTGGGAAAATATGTGACCTTTAAACGTAGTATGAGAATAAGTAGAGTAAATAGAGTTACTGTAAGTGTGTTGCCTTGTGGTGGCTGTTGATTATTTACTGAGGTGGAGCCACAGCTGCCAAGGCCTCAGCTTACATTTTAAGTTGTCCCTTCTGATTCAGTGAGCAGCGAGAGGCCAAAGTGCAGCTTTGCTGATCAAAAATCCCCCCCCCCCCCCAGTTTCCCCCCCTGGTTTATTTTGATGCACATTAAAACACACCTTAATGTGCTCAAGGCCTTCAATTAAACATATTATAAGAGGTATTGCTGTACAGACTGTAAAACCCCCTGAGGCGGATCTGTGATTTGTGATTTTGGGCTCTGCAAATAAAACTGACTTGATGTAAGTTGCAGCGTTAGGGCGTGTGTCCACATTAGGTTTTTATCTGGCAGAAAAAGGCTTGTGTGGCAAGAGAAAAAAAAACCCACTGTGTGTTAGTTTTGTTTCTATGACAGCAATATCTTGACAGTTTCTTCCATTCTGCTCCCACAAAAATGTTTCTCTTTCTTTTTTTTATGATAGTGGATATCTGACATGTCATAAAGCTCATGACAGACAGACACCACAAGCTTGTCCTCCATCTTCTTGGTTCTGTATTTAATGAAATGCAAAATAGGCACACAGACAACATATTGCACTGTTGTCTGTGTGCCTATTCTGTGTGAGCAAAGACCAGAGTCAAATTCCTTGTGTGTGTATGTGTGCATACGTGGCCAATAAAGCTGATTCTGATTCTGATGATGTGCATGAGATTGTAGTTTCCTCCAATCAGGAAGCTTCAAATTGAGGTAGTTTCATCAGACTAGCAAATCTTGTTTTTTCACATTCTCCGAGTCCTTTAGGTGTTTTTTTTTATTATTGTTATTGTCTTTAGGGCTTCCTTCTGGCAGATCGGTGGAGTTCTTGTGGTGATGTTTGTCTTCCTGAAAGTTTCTGTCACCGCTCAGTTCAACTTAGTTGCTAGATCCAGGAAGAGTCCGGTCTGTTTTTTCCCCCCAAACGTCTTCTGTTAAAGTATTACGGAACTTTCAATACAACAGAACTTTTTGGTAGCATTCCCCAGATCCCTGTCTCGACAGAGTCCCGTCTCTGAACTCTGCAGGCAGTTCCTTCCACCTCACGGCTTGTTTTTTTCGTGCTCTGATATGACATGAGCTGTGAGACTTCACATGTATATAGACAGGTGTGTGTCTTTCTAAATTATGTCCAGTCAATTGAATTTGGCATAGGTGGACTCCAGTCATAAAAAAACATTGATCAAGAGAAATGGAAGTAAATTTCAAGTGTCATAAAGTCTAAATATTCATGTCAAAGTACCATTTTTTCTTTTTTGCTGCTTCTGACTTTGTCGTCATGTAATATTCAGTGTAGATGTATTTTAAATGGTTTTAGCACGAGGCTGCAGCACAACGAATTGAAGGGATGGGAGTACCGAGGCTGGGCTCAGCGTTCTCATATTGACTCAATTATTTTCACTTTGAATAGTCTGTCTCATATTCACAACCATCTGTTGAATGCACACGTTTCATCACACATGTAATGACTGGCTCAAGGGCTGCCTATACAGTAAATCATGTGGTGGGAGTGACGCCTTTGCTGTGTTTGAGTTTATGATTGACAGTTTCTCAAACTGCAGAAAACACACCTAAAAAAACATCTGTTCTTTATTCCAATACAGAAATTCTTCACTGTTTGAAGAAGAATGTTATAATAGAGAAAGGTTAGAGGTTATTTGTGCTTAATCAATATTATGTGTCCTTCTTTTTTCTTCTAAATTTAATTTTTCACCAGTTCATGGTCTTTACAGCAAAAGGTTCACATTTAAAAGCAATATGACAGAGGTTTACACACACACACACAGACAGTGTTGTGATGGTGCCTGTACAGTGAGGCAGATTTATTTTTAGCTTTGTCTGTAGAGGGAAGGCTACATACACTATGACAAGGCAACAGCTATTTCGGTTACATATAGGAGTCGTCACTGACTTCATTTGGGCTCATTCAATTAAGTCAAACTCCCCCAAAACAACTGACTTCAAACAGATCTGTAAGACATTATATTCACCATCCCCCATCAACTAAGAGACCCTGTGGTTTGGAAAGAACCGCCACCTGTGACTCTAGAGTCGTGACGGAGACTTATAGGTGTTTTCCCACAGTTTGTACATAGAGTGACCAGAAAAAACACACACACTCACACACAAAGACCCTAACCCTGCAGAAGAAGTGGGCCCTGCCTTTCCATTAGCCATTTCCACACCAACGCCGTGTATAACTGAGCTTAAAGCCTGACCTAAGAGCCTGAATAAGACCTAAATGTGTGTGTCACGGGAGGTAAAGCGGTAAACAACTGCTTGGTCCTGAGACACATAGTCAATACGTTTGCAATGTGAAAGATGAAGGTTGGTGACATAAGGGGACTATTACTATACCAGAAATCATACACAGGATTATACATCACACATACAAAGTTTTAGAGGGTAGAGAAACTAGTTTGGTATAAATGCTGTTTACGGTTCCAAAGACAGACTCGTGATGTGTTGTAAAAGAACATGAAGCGATAGAGCCATCGAGTGGGGTCACAACCGTACAGGCCAGTGGGAGACGTCCAGTCATTTCCATAGAATGATGTGTCATTTCCGTGCACACCTTAATACTGTAGAAGGCAAATGGCGTCATCATCTTTTCTCTACAGAACATGTAGGAATTGCTCAAGAACCACTAACACCCCTCGAGCACAATCCGCCTTGAATGTTCTTAAACAGAGCATCTAACTCTGTGTGGCCATGTGTATTAACATATAACGGCTGTCATCAAGGCTATAAGTCAAAGACTGAGGTGCTAAATAGGAGTAACTACTTGTCTAACTACTTGTCACTGGTGCAGAGGAAAAAAAAAGGAAGAAGAAGAAGAGTGCACGAGCTGAAGCGTGACTATGTGCAGTACATAATGTACCAAACAGGATTTTGATTTGATTTGAATAGCATTGTTTTCCCCCACTGGAACCTTCCTATGTACTGAGGGGCCTCACTTCCTTTTCTGAAAGCCTTTCCATTTCCTCTCTGTCTGAGGCGTAGCTCGGCCTTAAAAGCAAAACTAGACTCAGGCCCTACTCTCAAGTATTTGTATAAGCAATGAAAACATATGTCTTTTTGTGTTCAGCAGCCAGATGATAGTCAGGTGCCCCTGTCCCCTGTTTTTAACTGACCGGTGCCTCAACCTTTTTTTTTTTATACAATATATACAATACTAGCCAATAACCTAAATTAGAAATTTATATTGGGACAAGCTGAGAGATTCCTTTTCAACTTTTCACATACTCTCACTGCCCGAGCACAGTGTGAACTTAATATTTTTTTTAAAATGTCAGTGTGCCTAAAAGATGCCAACAGAGTCGGTTATTGACCTTTTTGGTGCAGACACGCCTCGATATTAATAGACTGAAAATGTCACAGGGGCTGTAAACTCTCAAGAAGGGCAGCGCACACAATAAGGTGCCAGACTTCACACGCTAGGAACAGATTGTGTGCATTTAATTTGAATTAACGGCAGTGTAGTCAGTGGAGTTCACCCCTCAACATTCCACCTTGAACTCCGACGACCCCTCACCTACAACAGACGCGGCCGTCTTGCCTGCACAGGGCCCTGGATGACGGCGCGGCCCGTGAGAGAGGAAGCCAGGGTCATGTGAACCGAAGAAGAAATGCAGAACAAAAACAATCTCACTATATGTGTTGAAAATAGCGATGGAAAAACTAGTAGCAGAAGTACAGGAGCTTCAGACGTTTTTTGCCCTATACAAATGTTTTCCTGTCTGCCAGGCTCGTCTGCTTGGCTGTTTGCAGTCCAGCTAATAACTTTGTAACCCTCTGTCTAATCACACCACCCTCTTTTCGTTTATCATTCACGTGTCACCCTTCAGGGACATATTTAGGTCAGCTTTGTTTATTCTTCATTATGATGGAAAATCCTGTATCATCATAAAAGACATCTCTTCAAAACATATGACTCATAATCACCGATGCTTGTACTTTACATAACAGGGTAAGAAAAGAAAAAAAAAATACATTTTAATGTAAAGCCAAACATTTCTTAACAGAAATTGACTGTTTCAGCACTTTTTGTTTTTATTATATGGTGATGTTGAGCATCATGACCTATTTTTTGCATTTCAAGCATTTTTAACCAAGAAAAACAGCTTTGATGTTTTCCTTCACAGCTTATAGCTCCACTGCTCCATAGAAATGTGTTGCATTAATATGTTGCTGCCCCCTGCTGCTCAAAGGCAGTAAAACAGACTCAGGATCAGTTTTAGGGTCAATATTAAATTCATGGATCAAGTGTACAGGGTGGGCGGGGGTTTCATTATTAGGAAAGGTAAGGTGCTCGGTGGAGCTTCAAATTGCTATAGATTTATTATGATGTTTAGATATTAAACATAGAATGATGTTACAGTTCTAACTCATACCTGATAGTTACCTACAAAAAGCTCCTAAAAAAGCATGTTAAAAGTAGGCTATCTGATCCCCTATTTCGCTTCTCTCTTACTAGATGAAAAACAATGAGTTGAAGAGAAAGTAATAGACGATGACATCAGAGAGGAAATGGAGAAAAGGCCCTTGTGACTTGTCACATGCGAAGGTGACACCTTTGTCACACAGCACCCACAGGCAGTGCTATTTGATGTTTTCATTAAATCTAACATTTCAAAATGCTGTTGCATTCTTCACTTTTGAAACAATTCATGAAAATAATTATAGACCTGAAGAAATACAATATACAAATAAAATAAATTAAATATTTAGAAATGTCAAATGATCTTCCCTCTAAATTGTGCCTGTGATGCTTTCTCTTAATGAATAAAACACAAAATACACAGAACAGGAAGTGTAAAGGTCTTAAAACATCACAAGACAAAAAAAAAAAAACTGCAAAGGGAATTAGCTCGTAAGCTTAGATTTGATGGTTTAATGGCAGAAGCCGGCCGCCCACCACACGCAACTTATTTGAGTTCCAGACGAAGGTCCCCGTGCCTGATCTTTCACTTTGTTTATTTTGGGCCTGATTTACTAGAACTGACAAGAAAAACATGTCAGACTAGACCATGAACTGCATGTTCTCCACACTGTCTGATGGAAAAGTTCAACTCCAATATGTAAATAAACTGCTGACTGACCGTTGATCTGTTTTTATCTAATCAATTAGAATTTTATGTGCGAGCGAGCAAAAGTCATGGACATGATAAGGCGGCTGGCTCCAAATACTCTGGTGGATGCATCCTGGGTTTGAAGTTGATCAATCACATCCATGTAAAGCATTTTTTGTTTGTTTCTGATGCACATCAGTTAAATAGAACATGGTACGTTTGTATAGCACCTTCATAATCTTCTGACCAATCAAATCACTTTCACACACATTCATACGCTGCCATATAAATCTCTAACCAGGGAATTATCTAATCATTAACACACCAATGACACAACCAATGGGATCAATTGAGGTAAAGTATCTTGCTTGAGGATACACTGGTGGGCGACTGCTCTGCCTTTGAACCTCACAACCACTTCCATGTTTCCTCAACAAGAAATCTTTGGTTTCAAGCAGCTCCTTCATACCGCACATAATGTGGACAAGGATGTCTGCAGTTGTTTTTTCACAGCTCATCCCCTGACTTATGATGTCAGGAAAAAAAAGAACTTACAGTGACATCCGGAGGCCGTCTGGGCCAACTGCAGTAACACTTACCATAATGCCTCATTGATGCCATTTCTAATTGTCTACAGCTGATTATGTTGTAGTTTAAGGTGAGTGAACAAGAACTAGAAGTTCTTTAACTATTTAAATGACTTTAGTTCTTTGTACATAGTTCAGTGAATCATGAAACTAAACTGTGTCCCAATCACACAACCCATTGGCCACACGCCCTGCTTATGTCCTGCTCAGTTTTCTACTCGAGACTTGTCGTAAACCAGTGGACAAAGGTATCATTATTACTCAAGGCTGTTTTGGGAAATCAGGCTCTGTTATTTCCTCTCTGACACACACACACACACACACACACACACACACACACACACACACACACACACACACACACACACACACACACACACACACACACACACACACACACACACACACACACACACACACACACACACACACACACACACACACACACACACACACACACACACACACACACAGTTCAGCAGTGTTAAGCAGCAATTTAAGGCATGTTTGAATCTTGAATGAGATTTATTGTTTATTCAATGCAGAAATAATTACAAATAGCAAAGGAATCAATCTATCAATATCAGAATATCAAATTTTACACTCCCACACATTTTGGTCCCCTCTTGGCAAAAGTTAAAAAAAAGGGTGCGCATGCGTGCACACACACACATACACACATACACACACACACACACACATTTAGCAGTGTTGTTCAATTTAAGGCATTTTTAAATCTTGAATCCGTCCGAAGCAACGTCTCAGCAAGCCCCCCCCCCATTTTATTATATTCTAAACCAATGAAAGAATCCTTAGCCAAGTCTACACTATTATTAGACCTTTAACAGAAAATAATAAAGGATTTTACTCTTACATTGGAAGAGATTACATATGATAGCCAGTCAAGATTGGTAAGTCACTTTTCAGGACTGTCTGAACAAACAGGACTGAACTGAAGCAGCCTTAGAGCTCATGTTTGGATTTGCTAAGGTCTTTTCCACATTGGGGAAGTGAATCATAGCTACAATATTCATGTCTGTGTCCTGACTTTCGAAGTGAAACTGAAATTGTTCAGGCAGTTTTTGCAGTTCATGTGTTTATGTGCATGTGTCTCTGTGGGTGTGCACTTCTCAGTCTTATATTCTACCCACTTGCTTGGCCTTGATAGTGTTTCTCCAAGACTTGAAGGTTGGTGGTATGTGTTTATATGCTGAGGGGCATAGAAAGGTGTTTTCAGATCCACACAGTACCACCCCTTCCTAAACAAACACACGCTCACACGGATCTGAGAACACATGAATCAGATGCACTTACATAATGTCCTCACCACACATTCACATTTGAACCATTACACAATTTCACAAGTGGCCTCTGTTAGCAGGCAGGAAGTAAAACACTGAAAAGTCCCACAGCTGTTTTTTATCAGACGTACATGTAGGAGGGCAAAGTGAGCAGGAAAGAGTGGAGTCATAGATCGTGGGCTGGTTTGACCCGCTGCCGTGGAAGCGCATATGCCTGGCACAGGTCTCAGGATCTGTTCACACCTGGTGTCGACAGTAGAGATGCGTGGTTGGCTGTTGCCACCGCAGATTCCTTGGCTGAACCATGGCTTGGGCAGCCAGTGATAAAAAGTATTTTAATTAAATTCCAGCAGGTGGTGGTTAAACCAAGCCAATTAAAATCATGTACACCTTGATAAATATCATGGTATCCCTTTACTTGACGTGTAAAGCTCATAACACATTCATAGCAGCGGTCATAAACTGCACATAAAGCATTCATGACTGTTTTAATGAGAGATGACTCAACATTCTTACCAAACCTTCCATGAACGTGGAAGACAGAATGAAGACAGCTTTTCAAAGTAAAAGTCTGACAATTAGAAAGCAGCAATGACGTTTTTAGAGTTGACCACTGGGTAATCTCTCCAGCCTTTGTAAATATTTCATGAATATTTTATGAGGTCTACATCGAATGTCACTTTGCTATATGAGTGGTGAAGTATTACCAGATAGCAGATGAAACTACGTAGAATCAACCAAATTACATTGTCAACATTAAATCACTGAATCAATGCTGGATTCCGATGTTGATGTACCATCAGTTTGCACCCTCAGTTAATACTGAAACAATATTGATTTATTACTAAATAGACCAGCTGAATTTCAATTGTATTTAATTGCAACATCATTGAAAGTGCAATGTAACTACAGATTGATGTGCTGTCACCTATCAGGGATGTGGTTGGCCAAGGACAAAAAAAGCAGGAAAATATTTCGACCCATAGCGCAAGGCGGCAACAGCATGGTGTGGAGCAGCAATTTCGCTGGAGAGATTACATTAATGGAGTCCAAGTTAGACAAATAGAGGTCAGCTGAATGTAGGTTAGTTTACCTCAGAGTGTTAAACTCCATTGCTGCTTTGCAAATAATAGACTTATTTTGAAAAGTTGTTCTACATTCATAAATGTTCTACATTTAGCTGAATGTAGGTTAGTTTACCTCAGAGTGTTAAACTCAAAAAAATAGCATTGCTGCTTTGCAAATAATAGACTTTTATTTTGAAAAGTTGTTCTACATTCATAAAAGACATGTTTTGTTCTACATTTATAAAAGGTTTGGTATGAATGTTAAGTCATGTCTCATGAAACAGCCATGAATGTATTATGTGCAGTTTATGACAATTGCTATGAATGTGTTATGAACTCACTTGTCAAGAAAAGTGTTACCAATATCATTACTTGCATTTAAGCACATTCTGAAATAGATCAATTTTCATAGAAAAAAAACAATGATGTGATGTGATTTGTGATGCAGTTGTGGATGAAATAATTGGCCATCTGTGCATCTCTACTTGACATGCAGTGACAGGCGATCTGACGCATTGCACCGAACACATCCGGAGGTGGTCTGGGCCACAGGTGGTGACGTTCTTTTAGCAGTTTGAACGCCTATAGCCGACTGACATCATTGTTCCCTCAAGGATGATCCACGTCCATCCGTGTTCAACTCATTTGATAAATATCGCTGAGAATTGAATGACAGTTGTGTTGTTTGTCTATACTATAGCTATACTGAATCAAGTGGACACATATGAGGTCATTAACTAAAAGAATAAATAAATACATAATTACAGTCTCCACTGTGTTTTTTCTGTTATTAATGGTCATGCTAATTTCTCTCCTCTTTGCTCTTGGTGTTTCACCAAGGGCAGGACTCAGCTCACGCACACGCACACACGCGCACACGCACGCACACACACACACACACACACACACACACACACACACACACACACACACACACACACACACACACACACACACACACACACACACACACACACACACACACACACACACACACACACACACACACACACACACACACACACACACAGCAGAAGAGAAAGACTGTAAAAAAAACAGACTTGTTAAATACTCTAAGTGCAATAAAAGCTCCTGGATCCTGGGGAAGTGAACATTGATCACAAGTGGTCACTCCAGATGCTTTTAGCGATGGATGTAATGTCAGGTGAGTGCAAATTCAATTCAGCTTCTTTTTTATCACAGTGATGAATAAAACTCTGATGTAAATGTTGAGCTTGAAGGTTTCTGAAGGGATAATTTGAAGCTTTGGGAATTTGTTTGTTTCCAGTTTGGCGCTCACTACAAGGCAAGAAATCAAACATACAAAAAAAAAAAAAATAAAATCTAAATTATTGTCATTGTGAGGAATGTGGGTATACCTGAGACAGAATGAGCAAGAGGAAACCACGCTGTTGTTTATCAAAACACCTGCTATTCAATACACGCTTTTCACAGAAAAGTACTTTTCGCCACAACTTCACTACACAAAAGAAGAAATGAGATTAGACATGCATACCTCAACCTGTGCAGTGTTGGTTTTCTATTTTCAGAGTAAAGTATGTGTTTTCCAGTTCCATTTAATGCAGTTAAAGTCGTGTCTTTGTTCGGGTTCCTAGTACAGGAAACTCACCGTATGTCACTTCTAAAACTAAAACCCACAAATTGGAGCCTCATTATGCAGGGACTTTGGATTTTTTTGGTCAGGGCAATTCCTCGCCAGTCATTTACAGTTTTCATGTGTATCAGTCTGCGATGCAATAGCAATCCCAGGAAACTGCGCCTGGCTTTGTTTATGACCATCCACCATCAGCCACCAGCCACACATCTCCATCAGTGCTGCCTCTTCAAATGATGCCAGCATCCTTAAACCTTAATAACTCTGCTCAGGGCAGTTTATTGAT
This sequence comes from Lepturacanthus savala, assembly GCA_030544235.1. Taxonomy (NCBI): domain Eukaryota; kingdom Metazoa; phylum Chordata; class Actinopteri; order Scombriformes; family Trichiuridae; genus Lepturacanthus; species Lepturacanthus savala. Next base: position 13,985,342 of record CM060468.1, on the reverse strand, counting down.
CCATACCAGCAGACCACAGAGCACCGTGGACCACCCATGTACTAACCCTTACTTATTGAAAAAGTGCAACACAATATGTGCTATGAATAGTGTTTGAAGCTGGTTATTTAAAAATAGTGAATGGAGAATTGAAAAAAATACATAATTAAATAATGGGCACCATGTTTAATGACTGACATGTAATCAGTGTTCGCAGTTAATCTTCAAAACTGCAGTTAATTTTACTCATATTAGTATGAGCCTTTTCCCCAGAGCATAAACTGCTTGATTCTAGAACAGTATGAACACATGTTGTGTGACAGCTGTATGATTACAGTAACAGTCCCAAGATTATAATTGTGTCAACTTCTATACCCACATCAGCCTATTAATTATTCTCTTGTGCGGTTGAACATCATTGCAAATATTTGGTTTTAGCATTAACCCTCCACTGGAAGATGAAATAAAGACTCTTCATCAGAACAAACCAGACTGTGTGCGTTTATTATAATGCTGTGTGTAAACACAGGACATACAGTGGTGTGAAAAAATGGTTTCTTATTTTTTGCATGTTTTTCACACTTACTGCAAATGTTTCAGACCATCAAACAAACTTAATTATTATTAAAAGATGATACAAGTGAACACAAAATGCAGTTTGTAGGTTAAGATTTTTATTATGATGGGGGAAGAAACCTAAACCTACATGGTTCTTGTGATAAAGGGTTGCTATGATGTTCTTTTTATGAAATGTGGCGCTACTTTTTCACTAGATATAATGGGACACACACCTTCCATAAAGTTCAACTTTTGTCTCGTTAGACCACAGAGTATTTTTCCAAAGGTCTTGGGGATCATCAAGATATTTTCAGGTGAAGGTGAGAAGAGCCCTAATGTTCTTTTTGCTTAGCAGTGGTTTTAATGTTGGATCTGTGCCGTGCGTCTCTTTCTTATGGTGGAGGCATGAACACTGATCCTAACTGAGACAAACGAGGCCTTTGGAGGTTGTTGTGGGGTCTTTTGTGACCTCTTGAAAGAGTTATTGCTTGGTTGCATATTTTCACCATATGTGGATAAGGGCTCTTACTGTGGTTTGCTGGAATCCAAAAGCTTTAGAAATGGCTACAACTTTTTCCAGACTGATGGATCTCAATTAATTTCTTTCTCATTTGTTCCTGAATTTCTTTAGATCTAGGCACGTCTAGCTTTTGAGAATCTTTTTAATCTACTTCACTTTGTCAGGCAGATCCTATTTAAGTGATTTCTTTGTGGGGACAGCTGTGGCAGTAACCAGGCAGTGTGGCTAGAGAAATTGAACTCATGTGTGATAAACTACATTTAAGTTATTTAAGTTATGTTTTAACAGATGGGGCAATCAGTTTTTCACACAGGGTCGTGTAGGTTTGGATTTATTTTCCCCTGAATTTAATGTTCACTTGTATTGTCTTTGATTTATCATTTCTTTTATGATATGCAATATTCAATTCCCACAACTGTAGGGAAATTAACAAAAGTTGACATCTCAATGGAGCAAATATATATATATTAGGCCCAGTATAATGCTTGGGTTTGGCAATGGTGTTAAATAAAGCTGCAACTACAACACGGATCCTGTGTTAATGACACCGATATGAAAAACACAGAAATCCGATCTGACTCCTTTATCTCCAATAAAGGTCAGCTGTGGCTTTGTGGGTTTGTGAGAGAAAGTGGTTTAAATGATCCATAGACTGGGAGTGCAACTCAAAGAGAGGCCGGTAACGTGTAAATATAGAATTCTGGCGCTGGTAAAATCAGTGCTCCACATGTCATTATTCACTGTTTGTGTGTGCCTATGCATGAGCCTGTATGTGTGTGTGTGTGCGTCAAGGGAGCTGGTCCATTTTCCACTGTTATCTAGCTTCATCAGCCGGAATCTCAATGTATTTATTATCCTCCCAAACTCTAATTCTCTAAATCTCGCTGTATATTCACAGAGCACTGAGTGCATGTGTGTCTGTGTGTGGCTTCTTTCATTAAGATTGTTTTCGGTGTGTGTGTGAGCATCCTCGCGCTGGTGACGGCGCGTGTGGGCTAACGTGTCCATGGGTGTATCTCCAAGGAAAGCAGGGTTTCTCTATTTCAGGTTCTCACGTTGAGAAAACAGTAGGCTGTGGAAATAGTAAGCGAACACAGGCGTGCTTGTTTGTGGACATGCAAGGTTGTGGATGTGCGTGGGTGTGAAAGATGGTGTGCATGTTGGGCACCAGACAGTGATAAAGACTCTGTATGTTCCAAGTGCTTGTAAATGAAAAAAAAATTGAGATGCTCTAATGGTGCAAATAAAGACAATTATTATTATTAAGTATTGGGTATTAAGTATTGAGATATGCACCAACATAATTTTGTTCTGGTTGGATTTGTTGACAATATTAAAATAAATGAACTTCCACCTTTATCTTTGCACAGGTAGAGACAAACTGGTCATTTTCTTTTTGAATCATTATTATTTAGTTAATTTTTTTAGCCCTATTTTGATTAATTCACTTTCCAACGGTGCAGTCCTCTGCAAGGATTGAGAATCTATGAGTCTGATGTAAAAGTGTCTGATTAAGATAATTTGTTGTCTGGAATTATCCAAACTGCATTAAAGTCAGTGCTGAGCTTGGTGGGGATCCACTGCCTTTGAAAGCTCATGAAGAGAGACAAAAAGGGGAAAAAAAACAAGTATACACAACACTGGGATAATATTACTTTATAGGTTGTTTTGGCGACCAGACCCATTTTCACATACAGCATATACAGAGGAAAATAAGCAGTCATTTTAGATGTGCATAGCAACTTTCAGTCCAACATTCACTCTCCTTTGGGCCTCATTTTGCTCTCTACCAACTCCTGAGGGAAATTGCTCAGCTGCTTAAAGCTGTTTAATGCTCCACTATGTTCACCAGCTATTTTCTGACTTTGTTTATCTGCTGTTTGATGCTGTGCATGTAGCATTCTGTGTTTATTAGGTCTTTACTGCTAAAAAAAAAGAAACAGATAAGGACTATGGGCAGAAACAACATTATTTATTGTATACAACATTTAATATTGATAATAGCCGCTTTAAGCAAATGGAATAGATTGTTAGTTAAGATAAAGGCCGTGGATCAAACAACAATTCTGCTCTGCCTCAAACTATGGTGCATTTTTTTTTTTTAACAAATGAAAATCAGGCCTATGTCTACTGACTGATCCTGCAGGTTCACACTCTACAAATTGTATATGAGCAGATGTATCCTCTCCATGCTCTCTGCTGGGCTCCGAGCCACAGCTTCTGTTGTCCAGTTTCCTCAGAGTCAGCCTTCTCAAATGCTTGATTGATCCCTCACAACTCATCTCACACACTGCAGCCTGGCCTTCATGTTCTGTTCTACTCCTCCGGCTCCCTGTGGCTTCTCATACTCCTTTAAAGTCCCTGTTGTTGGCACACAGGGAGAGAAGATCTGTAGCTTCATACCTCCAAGCCATAAGCCAAACACGCACATTCTTTCACTAGCTGCTCGGCTCTGATTTTCCCCACACCAAGATGGACGTCACCACATCCGGCATCCAAATGCTGCGGTGAAATAATCTACTGGTTCCACTCAGATTAAGAGTCACTCCGCATATTTTGCTAAAAGATATTTTTGTCCTATCTATAATTAATTTGAGAGCATGATATTGATTTCACTTTTGTAATTCTTTCCCTCAAACCCTGGCCACGCACTCAAATAACCCCCATGCAACCACCCATATGGGACATTCTGAGAAGTAAAGTGAACGCACCCGCGAGGAGCCAGGGATCATTTCACTACTCCAACACTGCACCTGACATTCTACAGGTTGGGGGCTTATTTACAAGGTTGTTAGATAAACAATCTGAGTGCAGAGCAGAAACCTGAGAGGACCAGCCTCAGTGTGAGAAGAAGCTGGAGCAGCAAATCTGTGAAAGCAACTATATACCCGAGTACACATGTCCAGTTTGAGCAGAAGCAGAGCAGACCTAAGTGCGAGCAGAGGCTATTTGAGTGTGGGTGCAGGGTCTGAGGGGAAAAACAACTACAAAATCTGAAACGTGAAATCAAGAAGTCATGCTCTCAGATTGAAAGACTCCAACCCCAACACTTTTCTTACACATGAATTAAATGTTAATTAAAAAGCTTAAATGTGGACCAATGTAGACATGGAAGCAATTTCAAATGAGTAGTTCACCGAACAAATGCAGCATTAACCTTCACATATGTGACAATAAAACAGCTGCTATTTGCAACAATGCGATGCGTCTTCTAACTCGTAGAAGCCACTTCAGCAGACTGCCTGGAGAAAACATGTCGCATTTGTATTCATTTAGAGTAATAACTGGAATCACAGCTTTTGCTGTTGTTATGACTATCAAAGCATCCATCCATCTTCCACTGCTTATCCGGATTGTGTTTTAGGGGCAGCAGCCTCAGCAGAGAAGCCCAGATCCAGCTCTTCCAGAGGAACCCCAAGGCGTTCCCAGGACAGCCGAGAGACATATACTCTCCAGCGTGGCCTGGGTCTTCCCTGGGGCCACCTCCTGGAGGGACCTGCCGAACATTTCACCAGAGAGGCGTCCAGGAGGCCTCTTGTATTCGTAGTCTCGTCTTTTCAGTTACTAATCAAACGTGACCATTGGTGAGGGTAGGAACATAGATTGCCTGGTAAATCAAGAGCATGAACAAGACCCCGAGATACTTTAACTCCTCCACTTGAGGGGGGGTGGTGGTAAAGTACAGTAACAAAGCTGTAAAAGTCAGTCAGTCAGTCATTTTCATTTTCTTATTCCTCATTAGGGGCACACACACACCATTTACTCACACACTCACACCTATGGGCAATTTAGAGTCTCCAATTAACCTCAGAAAATTTTTGGACTGTGGGAGGAAGCAGGAGAACCCAGCGAAAACCCACGCAGACACAGGTAGAACATGCAAACTCCACAAAGAAAGGTCCCAGACCAAGGTCTTGGCTGTAAAAGTCCAATAGTTTATTAATAATTTCTATCATTTATTTAATTACAAATTATCAGGAGTACTGTTGTTAAACGCTGGTTTTGAATAAACGGGTCTAGATAAAGATTCTTTTCTGTCTGGGGTAGTACTGCCATTACTTGCAGGGTCTGTGAATGCATAAGTAAGACGCTGCAGCTAGTGTGTAGTGTGGTTCTACCTCGGAAAGAAGAAAAGAACTTGTCAATGTTCTTATGAAGTTTTGGTGTTGGCTACAGCCACAGTAGCCTATGGTTGTGTGAGGAATAAAGTTGCAGCTAAACTGGCTAGTATCTCAGCCTATGGGTTTTGAGATGTTACATGTGTTTCTCCCCCATAGGGACATAGGCAAGGTGGGGGGCGTTTGCTATAAAGGATAAACCCTGAAATCCATAAAGCCATGAACAACAAAACTCGGATCATCGGAAACATGCAAATCCCTCCACCGTGATAAGGTGGCAGCTCAAGGAGGGGTAAACCTTTACATTCATCTAATTTTAATGACCTCCCTCTTGTTTTGGGTTCAATCGGAGAAGCCACTTAAGCAAATTTCAGCTGAGGACAATCATAGGTAGTTAAAGCCATAAAATGTATCACCCAAACAAGACAAGGCAACAAAACACAACATTTAACCCAGAACTATCTCCCCATAAATGGTTGTGTTGTATTTTTCCTCTATTAGTCAGATGTTGGGCAACATCCTCTGCCCCATGTGCAAATGATGTGTCATAAAATGTAAAGTAGCCTGCAGTAAAGATTGGTTTGATTAAACTAGAACCACAGAGAGAGGGGTTGGCTGCAGAATGCATGATGTTGTTATGCCTATTATGGGAATAGAATCATGGCATAAATTGCATGAGAAAATCGAACATCTGCGCACATAGTGTTATTGTGAACATAGTGTTTCATAGCACTCACAAGCTAAATTCTATCCTTCGTCTCTGCTTCCTCGAGCGGTAGTTTGACGTGTGAGGAGACAAACATGCTTGAACGTGAACGCACCTGCAAAATGTTCACCTTCTCGACGCGTGAATGGGCTTTCTTGGTCAAAACAGTTTCCTCTGCTGTGGGAATGAGTGAGTGAGTTTTGCAATTCAAGTGATTCCAGTTGGACCTCGCTGTCCAACTGGCAAAGTCACTCAACCAATAATATTCATTGATACAACAGTGATTGGAATCCTTGAAAACACTCGCGAAAATAATATACATGCGTGGATGTTTGATTTACGCACATGACTTATGGCATTATTCTACCTGTAATACCTATGGCCATTTTTTCAGGGTAGGATGAAGAAAAAACAGCACATCACAATCTCCTGCAGCTGTAAAGCAGTTAAATTAAAAATATTTTGTGTATACATATTGTCTTTCATGTAAAAATAAACATTTCAATCAATGCGATAATTTTAAAATCATTAACGTGCTAAAACAATAACAAGATTGACATTACTGTATTTCAGTGGCTGTAGCAGCCTCAGTTTTAAGGTAGTGAAGTTCCTGTTACATGACTACAAGACTTAAACCAATGAGAGCTTGCTGGTGAGGGGGCTAAAATAAAGCTTCAAGGTTATACTTTATTTTTGCAGAGGAAAATGTAACTTTGAGTTCGCCCTGTGTCTTGTGTGAATCACGATCGTATTTCTTGCCTTGTTGGAATTCATTTGGCACTTGAACACAGGGACAGGTATTGTTGTTAATCATTCATTTATATTAGTACATATGAGAAAGGATTGCTTTCTAATATGTTTTGAAATTCAGCTGCACTTTGAAGGCTTTAAAGGTTTTTTTTTTTGTAAATATTCCTGCGAGCACAAATAAGAAATCTGCTTTTCAAGCTGAGAGTCGACGGCCTTGATGGTTTGATTGGAATTCTATAGCTTACAGAAGAGGATCTGTGTTCAGTGTTAAAAAGATGCTATTAAATAGTATCTGAATGATATATTTTAATCAGAATATTTCCTTTCTGTTCATTTTACATTGATTATGTGATTTTACATTGGAATCTTCATCTTTTCAAGCTACAGCGTTTAGAAAAAAAAACTATGTTTTTGTTTTAATTGATTGGCAGCCCTGATATAAGAATTACTCTGTTTTTTTCCACCAACTACTATGAGATTCAATCTTTGCCCTTAATATTTGCAAAAACTCTTGGACAGCATGTCTTTTATCAGCTATAATCTCAAGGTGGGAACAGCAGGATTCCATTTTGAATATTTAACTGGACAGGGCCTCCAGGTCTTAATGCTGCCTATTAGTCTAGAGCCCTGCAGGTTGTTTTTCTCTACCAAGAAGGAACTTTGCGTTGTCATATTATCTTTAGTAGCTGGCATTACTCATTTGAATTCATCAAGCATTAGCATGCTGGAGCCGACAGAAGGCTACTAACAAAAATGCTAATGCAAGAATCAGAATGACAGACACATAAAACTGTGTCTCTAAAAAAAGCAATTTTGCTGGCTTACAGCACTTGTTTTATCTTTGAATGCAGGAAATGTCTTTAACTATCTTGATTTTGTGGCCATATGTTTTCTGCCCCGGAGCTCGAACTTTGCATCACTGGTTGTGTGTAAATAAGAAAAACCTGTCTGTATAACAGAGCGGTTTTCTACCAGGAAATACTCAAACTCTTTGAAATTACTTGCACTCAGAATTTATTTTTACCCCTACTTTCTAGGGCTGGGCAAAATATTCAACACACACACGTATATATATATACACACACACACAGTACAGGCCAAAAGTCATAGTTTTGATCCCTTCAGTGAGAATCTACAATGTAAAGAGTCATGAAAATAAAGAAAACACATTGAATGAGAAGGTGTGTCCAAACTTTTGGCCTGTACGGATTTTCCTGACGGATTTTATCGCTTTTCTGTCTTTTTTTTTCTGTCGCTTTTATGTCTCTAATCTCTCTTATGTCTCAAACTTGCTCGTTAACGTTGCTGATATCAATATGTGAACACCGCCAAACAACTGAAAAAAGTCAGCAGGATGACACCGTGCACTATCCATATCAGGGAGACTCCCAGGACTTCCGGACTTGTATCTTCCCAGACTTGGGACGATACAAGCTATAAACCTAATATGCATATGTGTAAAAATGGGGCGCATTTGTAAATACTAGGCTGTAGCAACAGAGATGAGCCTGAATCTCCTCACGGATTTTATCATTTTTCTGTGACGTAATTCTGGCCGTCTTGCGGCAGCGCACAGAGATACGAAGGGAGAGAAAGTAGGGCCGAGTGATTACGAGCTGGGACTTTTTCGTGGATATTGGTTTTGTGATGCATATAAGTGATATATATGATGCATATACCACTCTTTTGAACACATGCTGTATGAGAAGAAAGACGTTTTATTTTAGTGTCCCCCGGAAACCTGACGGACTACTTTCGTTTTGACCAGAACCGGACCAGAACTCGCCTCACAGGACTGATAAGACACACTGGGGGTAAGTCAGTGTGAGTGTACGACACTGGTGATAGGGATGTTATACAGACTCGTGTAAAAAATACCGAACTATCCCTTTAATATTCAAATTAATATTCATTCAAATATTCAATGATATGAACCTCCAGAGCCCCAAAAAAGGGTATTAATACAGCCTCACTACAAGGAACAGCACTGTTCATTAATTTAGATCATGCAATAATCCTAGATTTGATACATAATTTAATTTTAGCTCAGTTAAACAGACAACTAGAGCTTTGAGAGCATTCTCTGAGGTATAGTTTCACAGGAATATTGAGAATTATCTTGTTCTCACGGACAATGTAAATTGTGTTACTATCACCGCTAGTAGGTGTTTTAGTGCTTCATCACCACTTATTTTTAAACAGGCGATAACTCATGTGAGACCTGGGGCGTTAGTTAGCCGAGCAAGTAAATACGTCATGAAGCTTTATTCGAGCGTGCCCTGCAGGATGTTAATTAAATTCTATGTGAAGTGTTCCTTCTAATGTCATCAAGGAATCTTTGCTGTTGCTGTCAATGCACATTGTTTTAACAAGAGAAGAGAGGAAGATACTGTACCTCCTTGTTCAATTAATCAGACAGACAGCCTAGCGTGTGGTTCATTTTTTAAACACTAGATGACAGTAAGACATTTCAGAGAAGGCAGGAGGAGAGGCAGCAAGCAGGAAAGATGGGAAGGGGAGCAAACGAGGGAAAGAGGGGAGAAAGGGAAAGGGTATATTAGAGAAGAAGAGGAGTAAGAGGAGAGAGGAGGAACGGGGAAGGCACAGAAAATAAAAAGGGACAGGAAAGAGACGCGTACAGAGACATGGTGGCAAGCAGCAGAAGTGAAAATCAGAGAAATGGAAGAAACAAAGTACATCAGGCACAAACTCGGGTGGGTAAGCGACAGCTGTTAGATGGAAGGGAAAGAGGAGGGAACATTTGGGTGGAAACAAAAATACTCGAATAGACACAGAAACAGATTTGGAGATAAATGGACGCTGACAGGGACAAGAGAGACTCTGAATTGCGAGGGCACAGATAGAAGCGATATCAGATTTAAAAGTGGTTCTTTAATATTTTCAAATCAGATTCTTGGTGTCCTACTGCTATCAAAGAAACAAATTAACTGCAATTCTCCGCTGTCTGTTTTATCTGATAGTTTACTGTATATCACTCCCTTACCCCTCTGTATGTCGCTCTGCCGCTTCAACTCACTTTCTCTCTTCGTTTCTTCCCCCCCATCATCTTTATTTCTTCCTTCCCACAACGGGGGATCTTGGAATTCACACTCATACTTTGAAAGCAGCGTATGAATCAAACAGGCTTTAAAATGAAAAACAAACAAGTACAAGTCTTGACAGCATGTTGTATAGTATAAAACATCTGCAGGAAATTACTAGCCTGTCCTTCATTGTAACATCATTCCACAGCTCTGAAGTGGCGACATCTGAAGCTGCCACTTTGAGACACGACATCTTCGTGCACTGGATCTGTTATAGGAATGTTTCTGCAAGACTCCCCAGAGTTATAATTTTGGAAATGTTCATGACAGCCCCGAATGGTCATATTGTAAAAAAAGCAATACATTTATGAAGATTTATACAAATCCACTGTGTGCATGAATTAGTAAACACATAGTAGATTCACCACATCACCATAGACTACTGTTAAATCCTACTTCATCAATTCATGTTTTTTCCTGTACTTTATATGGTGAGGCTCAGGTGATGAAGTTGAATCCACAGACACCGGTTGCTAATTTGCATGCACAATTGATAAATTGAGCCAGTTTGTGTATTCATCTTAACAATGCTTGTCTGTTGGCTTAGATTTCAACATCAATAGGGTTATTTTTGTATAACATGACCCATGAGGGACTCTGTGTAATTGAATTCCCCTGTATAAAACCAAAAAACTAGGGGGGTTTATGCATAGTATTTAATTTAAGTAGCTTAGCCCCACCATTATAAACCCTTACTTAACCACTAGCATGTGAATCATAGTAGCTATCAGAGCAATAATATGACAAGAAGCCTGTATTTTTATATCAGTTGGCAAAAACTGTGTTTCATTATCAAAGAGTGTGTTTGAGGTCTAATTTATTTATTTGTAGTCTGTATAATCTTCTACATTTGAGTATCACCCACTTTGTAATGAAGTCGGTCAGTTTTAACTGTGAATAGGAAGAACCTGGAGAAAACCCATGCAGACACAGGAAGATCATGCAAACTCCACACAGAAGGGTCCCAGATCAAGGACTTGAACATCGTAACAAAATATTTTAATTAAACCCTGACCTCCGACATGCATACTACATTGTACGTAGATTTCCAAACACTCTCTTTCACTGGACTTATAATGTCTTGTTTGCGTTTAGCTCCTTTTACAAGGGCAGCATTATGTGCGTGTGTGTACAAAGGCGGAATGAGAGATCAGAGTTATTCCACCCATATCAGGAAGGCACATAGATCATTCCGACTTAGATAAAGTAAAACAGTTAAACTAAAACATCAGAGCGTTTTGCAGCAGCTACCAGAGACCTCTCAACCTACTGCATGTCACTGTGTAGGTGCTCAGTGGCTTGTTGAGCTCATTCTAACTCTCTGATTGGCTCCGCGTTCTGTCTGTGGATATGTTTTCCTCAACATGTTGACAGCTGTCAGTATGGAGATTCACTTGTCAGGCAGTAAAAATGGTTTCAAAGGGAGAAGAAATGCTGGGTTACAAACGAAAAAACGATCTGCTGATTTAGCCAATGTAAATGGTATAGTATGTCAGACTAGATGCTAACACTGTTGCTACTTCCTGTATTACATTCTCTGTGTTGGCTATTTTTTGGCAAAATATCCAATTCCAAAATTAGTTGTGGCTGTGTCTGGAGAACAATCTGTGGATGCATTGGAGATGCTAAAGATGCGTCATTTCAGGCAGAGGAGATGCACTCAAGAATGAGGTCATATGGGACGAACATTTTTCCAAAGACTTACAAGGTCACCATTAAATAATTAGCATCCCCTGGTTGTTCAAGCAGACCAAGACAACCTCTTTTTTGGATCTGCTTGATTTAGTGCTTACCTAAGTGTGATTAATGGGGATTCTTCATTCTCCTTTCACTGTTCTCCATTTTCTTTTCTCCCTGATTAGTTCCATTTGTATTTTAAGTCCAATTTTCAGTTCTGTCTTTGTCAACCCATCTGCTTGTTTGCCTGCCTGCTCCAATTTGTGTTAAGAAAGTAGTTATGAATATGATCCCGTCTGCTAGCCGTCTTTTGCAGTTGGGACCATAGCAAGTCTCTGAAGAATGTCACTGCAATCTATCTACTCTGTACGTCAAACCACATTTGAATCAAACATAATCTGCTACAGATCTTGTTGGAAAATCCGGCTACAGAACATGGCGGATTGAAATACTCTTGCGGTGGTCCTGTTCAAGCCATACATGACTTAAAGGATTTATGGCTCAAAGCGGCAGTCTGTTAAACTAAATGACTAGAAAATCTTTGGCAGCGGCTAAGCGGCATAATAGTTTGTAAAGGTGATGTGAGCAAGTTTTGGTCAAAGCCTTTGACGGCTACCGATTCATAGCATTAGAACATTCTAAATCCAATTTTTCTGGAGGTATGTTATTAGGGTGGAATCACCCATCGCATCTGTTTTGTAATATAACGCTGAAAGGCCTCCGCAGACACCTTCAAATGAAATCCTGAAGCCAACTGGCCTCACATCTGCTGTCAGCCCTCATCACAACTGTGGTTGAGTAAACGTTGCAGCAGCTCTGCCTAACCTCCAGCATCAAAACAGATCATTTTAAACCTCGGTGATAATTCATCTTAACAACAAAAGGCTGATGGATGATTAACCCTGTTGATAGTCATCTTTCTTTCCATCAATCAGTGTGAGAGACTGTGATTGCATGCCTTTGTGCGGGAAGCGACTTGAAACACAAGTTGACCCCTGGGATCATTGTTTAGATGACTTTAAATTAGTGGTAATTTCTTTAATGAAAGCTATGAATATATGTTGCTAATTGAACATTTTTTTCCACGACTAAGACCATGAAACACTTACTGTGACTATAACAACTGAACTATTAATAGTATGGAGTCTCTGATACAGAGAACCAACCTGCGTGTTTCACGTGTGGACAATAGTGCCTGTTTGTGTTGTGTGAGATTTTACATGAAAAGACAGGATCTGTCTTTACTGTCACTGAATGGGAACGGAAAGTTCTATACATCCAAACCTTCTTTTATCAGTATAGTCTTAGTCTTTATGCCAGACACCTTAAACTGACTCATCTGTGAATGCAACCATAGATGGTTAGATGGTAAGATGGGAGGGAAGATGGTCCCTGGGAGGACACAGGACGCTGGAGAAACTATGTCTCGCGGCTACACTAGGAACGCCTTGGGGTTCCCCTGGAAGAGCTGAACAACGTGGTCGGGAAGAGGGAAGTCTGGGCTTCCCTGCTGAGGCTGCTGCCCCCACCACTCAAACGAAGGGGTAGAAGACAAGACGAAAAGTAAGATAAGGAGAGTAGAATTTCCTGTGATTACATGTTATTTCACGGTATCACTGACTCAGGCTTTGTTATTGATCAGCGAGAGCCCCTTAATGGCTGAGAATGACATATACATTGAAAGTGCTTTATGCTCAGTCATGGTGAGTCACACCTTTGTGATAGAGCCACTGCATGCAGCAATCCTCCATCAGGAATCCATCAAGTTGCTGTCGAGAGTGGTGCTTTTAGAATAATCGTATTAGTCGTACAGTTGAGCTGCTGATGGCTGCAAAATTACCAAAAGTTAGCTGAGGACAGGGAACAAGACAGCGTGTGTGTGTGCATTAATAATCTGTCTCCGTTTCAGGCGTATGGGTTTAAGTGTGTCTGTGTCAGTTAATTTCTCATTATCTCTGTCATGGATAGTAATGTACAAAGGTATGTATGTGTGTGATGTGTGTGTGTGTGATGCAATTCTATAATATGTATCATATGAGCTACAGATTTTATTGCAGCTGTATATATATATATATATATATATATATATATATATATATATATATATATATTTATATATATATATATTAGGGGTGTGACGAAATCTCGTCACACGAGATCTCGCGAGATGTGATTTGACGAGATTGCCCGTCGCGTTAAAATTCTTTCTCGCGAGATTTATCCAGAATGACGGAAAACAGAGGTATTACTATTGACGACGCCCCCGCCGCTTTTAAATTGTTTGTTTGGCAGAATTGGCAGATTGTTTGTTTGGGTTCCCGGCAGAAATGATAAATGGTAAGAGAGTGACTGATAAGACACGGACAATATGCAGACACTGTATGCAAACAATGCCGTATAGCGCGGCGAATATGAGCATTTCTAGAGGATTTCTAGAGGAAGAAGTTCATTAAAAGGAATAAGTTCATTAAAAATTAACGCCTACAGAGTTATAAAATCCATGTGCAACTCAGTAAAATAAAAGTCCCTTGTCCAGGCATTCATATAATTTGTAATTTAGTTTTCTTAAAATCTCATCTCGTCTCGATCTCGTGAACCCAATCTTGTGTCTCGTCTCGTGAGCCGAGTGTCTCGTCACACCCCTAATAATATATATATATATATATATATATATATATATATATATATGGAGGCCATGCATGGGCCGACACAAGCTCTTTTCTTTCTTTTATTCTTCTTTATGTTCCCCTAGAATTTATATATTGAATAAAACTGGTTAACCTGAACAAAACGGTGTGGTCTCCCTTTATGTTGTGCCTACTTTGAGCCAAGTGGTTATAACATATGGGGGCTCGTGCCAAAACTTTATTTGATTAGAATTGGCTTATCACCTTTTGGTGATAATATTGTGTGCAATTGTTGGGGAGTTGCATCGATTTGACAATTCAGGTTAAAATTGTCTTAGGATAATTAGAATTAGGTATTGTTTTCCCTTAACAATACACACATACATATGCCAGTACTACCACCTAACAGAAAAGAATCTTGGCCTATTTATTTAGGAATTTACCAACAGTGCTTTTGTTAATTTGCACACAACAATAGAAATTATTAAATTATTGGACTTTTGGTTTCCTCCCACAGTATCCCTGCCCCTTGCCTATAATGCACTGGGATTGGCTCCAGCAGACCCCTGTGACCCTAATGAGGAATAAGTGGGTGTAGAAAATGACTGATGACTATATATATACACAGTATATGTATGTATGTGTGTAAGTTATGCAGCTTCAAATGGCTTAAGTGACTAGATGACTAGAACCTGATGATGACAGAACCTGCTTATCAAACTCTTAAAGTACAAAAAAAAAACTCTTAAAAAAAATGAAAATAAGAAGTAAAGAATTAAGTTACATGGTCTGACAGCAGCGATTTATCCAACTCTGTGACTTTCAACCTCTCTCCAGCTTCCATCTATTTCCATTTCAATCATTCTGATGCGCTGGCAGAGCCATTACACCTATCAAGTCATCTTGTGCACAAACACACATACACACACACACTTTACATTCTGGCTGGGATGAAGTTGGCTGCCTTTACATTTTTGGTCAGAAAATGTTTTTCCCAGCTGCAACATCCTGACCACAGAAATCTGTGGTGTCCGTAAAGAAAAGGTTTAATCGGTTTTATCCTGTACCGTGTTGCTGAGCTGGAGGTTCACCCAGGTGCCTGTTACATGTAGCTCTGCTAATCTAATCGGTGAACTGCAGCCGGGACTTTTATTACTTGTTTCTCCCTTCCGAAACAAAAGTTCTGACAAGAAGTTTGTGTAAAGCAGATGATTCGATTCGCCACAAAAGAGAAATTTCTATTAGTAGGTTGTGGTGTCTGTGTGTGTGTGGGAATCGGTCTTTCCCAGGTCAGCAATGCAGACCAATTTTATTTAGCACCTCCTCCACCAAAAGATAAATTCGCCACTTCATTTCAGTTGGTGAGAGTATAGAAAAATGCCCCTGCTTGAAAACAGTAAAAAAAAGCATCTCCTCCTTCATATTATTAAGTTTTCATTTCAGAAGTTTAACTGCTGGATAAAAGATGGCTCTTCACCATAAATTCCATTCTCGGTGTATATGCACATTTTAGGCATCACACCTGTGTATGTTGAATATTGGACCAGGACTGTCCTCCAAACATGTTTGCAGGCACAGAGAAACACTTCACTCTCAGCAGATGAATGTGAAAACAGCCATCCAGTGTCAAACTCTGCGCACAAACTACTCTGCATCATCCTCTCGTGAAGTTCAAACACTGTACACCGTAGGAACAAGAAGGAAAAAACTGATTTTTGAATGGAGGTGGCCGGATGTTGAGGTGAGGAGAGTATGTGGGTGTAGCAGTTGCCGGGCATGGACTTGCTCGCAGCCTAAATTATTTACTTCTGTGGTCCTCCCCTATAACATGATATCGTTGCCAAGATTTCTTTGAAAGTAGAAATTATTCACTCGCCAGGCTAAATAAAGCCGCGATAAATAATTAACACATCGCTCTGTGTTTGCATTTCATCGGTGGTATCTTGTACCTCACCCTTTCCGTGGGTGGTTGGCACTACATGACACGATAAATAAAATAGCCATCCACTGGATGTACAGCGCATGAGTAATCTGCTTTGATGACTGCCCTGGTGTGGGCTTCTCATACATATAAGATGAATGGATCTGTGCGGCAGGACAAAAGTCGAGGTATACAGAGGGGTAGATGGAGACAAAGAAAAGCCCCGTCTCGAGGAGAACAAATGCTCGTTTTGGGAGGAAATCCAAGCGAGAATGTGAAACAAAAAAAAAA
Source organism: Lepturacanthus savala (assembly GCA_030544235.1). Lineage (NCBI taxonomy): Eukaryota > Metazoa > Chordata > Actinopteri > Scombriformes > Trichiuridae > Lepturacanthus > Lepturacanthus savala. The sequence continues at coordinate 13,969,091 of CM060468.1, read as the reverse complement.
AAAAAACACAAAGTAGGAGAGGCGTAGGAGGCAATCTGGGAGACAGAACGGAGGGCCGAGTTAATGAAAGCGCAGGGAAAACAAAACAACACAAAAAAACCCCACGGAGACAAAGAAAAGAAAGTTCACGTGTTTGTGAGCTTCTCCGGCAACATGTCAGTTTGTTTATATAACACGGGACAATATCACATATTCTACCCCACATATCGCTTTTTGCATGTGTCTGTGTTCATGTCGATATGAAGTGCACCTATGTGTGTGTGTGTGTGTTGTTTTATCTTTTGTCTCTCCTCACAAGCACTGAATGTTCCCTGGCTGCTTCAAGGACAGCGACAGAGGCAGAGGAAGGGGAGGGAAATAAAAGGACAGAAAGCACGCAGCACACCTTAAGTTCTCCTCCACTCCTTTTCACCGCATTCATTACTTCTGCTGCTGACTGCGTTTCTGCCCTTTTTCACTTCTCAGCGTCTCTACCTTGACTTGTAAATGCAGGAGAAGAATGTTGGGAGTATGAAGCAATTTAAGATTCCACTGTCCTTTTCTCCTCTTTCACTCCTCCTCCTCCTCCTCCTCCGTTATGCCCACTTTAATACAGCAGATTTTCTACTTCTATCTCACCTGTATTTCTTTCCTTTACCGGCCCTGCTTATTTTATCGCTTACTCTCCCTTCTAATGTTGTAGTGTATTTTCTGTTCCTTCATTACTTTCCCTCATTCCGTATTGATTCCTCTTTAACCTCTACAGTCGCTGGCCTACTCACAGCTCATGACAGCTCCCTGTAATCCTTCCATCCCTTCCCTGATCTGTCGGATTTCTCGTCTCCCTACAGTGTGTCACGTCCTCTGGTTCTTCTTTGCCTCTTTGTCCTGCTCTGCGCTTCTTCTGACTCCCTTCGGGCACTTTATTCTCCCTGTGACCTTGGACATGTTGAACAGTCTGCTGACACACCCTCCCTTGTGTCTCTCCCTAAACGACACGTCGGTACACCGTTCCCGGCTCTATTTACCTCTCTCTAGCATCACATGCATTTCTAAAGCTCCATCAAGCAGATCCTTGTTTTTTTCCTTATTTCCACACATGCTCACCTCTGAATTATTAATGTCTACATCAATAAATCTCAAGACAATTAAGTTGGATCAGCTCCATAATTTATGGCTGACTGTTTTCACCTGTCATCAGGATTTGAAGTTTTTTGTTTTTTTTTTTAAACAGAGAAAAGCCCCTGATGCTGAAATCATGCCTCACTGCCACACTTGAAGAAAGACAGCCAACGCTTCCCAGCTGCCCGACCAGCTGTTTATGTGTGTGTGTGTGTGTGTGTGTATAAGTGTGTGTCTTCGGTGATTGTGAATGGAAAAGCCACACCCATACAAACAGAATCCGTACAAACTTACAGTAGAAATAAAATGAAGTAGGCCTGGGCAATAAAAAAAAAAAGTTCAATATAATATCAGTATTTTCAATTTTTATTTAATACAACAAACCAATGCTGCTCCTTCTTTGGCTCAAAATATCTTATTTCCCTTGATAATGGATCAATCATGAAATCAAACAGTCACTTAACACACAAACATCAAATCAAGTTTAATATAACATGATATTCAGCTTTTTTCTCCTGGTTATTATTAAAAAAATATTTAAAACAATCAATAATCTTTGTTATCCACTGATATAAAACATTTCACATCAATATATGATCTAGCTATATCTCCCGCCTCTACATTTACATATTAAAAGTAAGTCAACAATTAATTAACAATAATTATATAGTAAAATCAACAATAAGTGTTGATATTAATCACCAGACATGTTTTTATTTATAGGGATTTAAAACTAATATATATAATATATATAATATAATAATAATAATAATAATAATAGTAACTAAATAACTATTGCCCAGCCCTAATATAAAGTGTTATGATGTTGTCGAGGGACATTTTATTCTTAATTTATTCCGTATCTGGGGATAACTCAAAGACAATATTTGATAGATTGTCCATGTTGTAATTTTCTTGTTTTAAGTCTCAGCAGTGTGATGTTCTTGTTCATTACTACGATAACCTGTAGTGTCCTCCCTGCTGGATGCATATGTGATTACAACCTTCTTCCCTATTGTAGATATTTTAAGATCAACCAATAAAGCGCCTTGATCATCCTACCTGAGTAAAAAGAGACACCGCACAGTCAACCCTTATCACAGTTATTACATCAAATGGAAATGTGACGGCTCAAAAGGGGAAATTAATGTCTCTTTTTCCCTTTGCTACACTTTCCTTAGCTAGTCCCTTTGCTCCCTTTTCTGTGTAGCCTAATATACCCATGCCATAATATGCCCACAAAGCTGCTCTGCTTTATTCAGATTTGGAATGTACCGATGTTTCAAATGGTCCCTATGGCTTCAAATCTGGGGCAGACATCGGTGCAGCACAGATGCAGTTAAGGCACAGCAGGAGGTTTGGTGGAGCTCAGCAGGCTAAATAAGAAAAGCTATGACTGTCTGACACTGGCCAGGCGAGTTCTCCCTGACCACAGAAAGCAGAACAAACCACTTATGCACACAGAGGTGCTTATGTTTGGTTCTCCCAGCACGACAAAGAGACAATTTTCTCCTTAACAGCGTAATCATTAACTTAATAGATATGGAAATCCCGTAACTCCGAGGAGGTGGGAATGCTTTAAAATTTAATCTCAGCATGGAATCAATATATCTACAGTAGAGGGCCAGTGTTCAGCACCATAGGAAACATATTTACTTCTATATAAGGTTAGTGCTGTTGTGAGTGAATTATTATGAATAAATAAAGAGTAAAACAATCCCGAATAGTTACATAGAGGGATGATCAGTGTGATTTCAGCTGTGCAAGAGTGGGGTATGGATACAAAAACACCGCCTTAAAAGCAATCAGTGGGATTTTTCATTCCATTATTTAATTAAATTATTGATGTTATTAGTATTGACATTTAAAGCTAAACTGTTGGTTTTAATTCAAACTCATAAGTGGCCCTTTACTCACAATATTTGAACACAAGCAGCAAGAAACCACAGGAGCAAAACTCTTGGGTTACTAGTAACTAAAAAAACATATTACAAAGCTGTCAAATTGAGATTTTACACACACACCCGCGCGCACGCACGCACGCACGCACGCACACACACACACAAAAGACTTTACAGTGCAACAGGTTCAGGACAGAACGACTTGAACTGTCTTTTCCCCGGGGGCAATATAAATACAGTTTTAAGTAACATAATTCTGTAGAATTTGCCTTTAACTCAAACAGCTAAACTCCAGTTTGTTATTTATCTTAGCCTCTCCCCTGGGTATGGATGCTGTCAGGTTGCTAAATCGTGACTGTGGTTTTAAATCTTCGCAATGGTCCCTGCAGCAAACAGCGAAGTAAAACAGGTAGAGTGCAGTATTTCTAGAATCCTTACCAGCTTTGCAGAAAACACTATGCAATGAAAATATAATCGGTCCATAAAACAGCAAAAACTTCCAAATATACCATTAAAGGCAATTCTCCTTCTACTTTCGCTTTATGCTGACACACTAAATGGTCCAAACAAATCTTTTTCTGCAAAGCTGCAAAACAAAACAAAAAAACCCCCAAAAAACCCACATAATCTCACCAAACTGAACGCAGAAATACATCATCGGAACTGCTAGTGTATTGAATCAGCTTTTCAGCTAATTAGCTCGTTAGGTGAACATGGTCTCTGCAGCAGATTGTGTGGTTATTTATGTACATTGTTTCTTCGAGAAACTCAAATAGGTCTAAAGATTAAATACGGTAGAAAAATATTCCAAGCAGATCCATGTCTGCTTATTTTCTATCAGGAAATGGGTTAAGAAGAGTCAGGGGTCAAAAGCACAGAGGAAAATCCAAGTAGGAAGTCTGAACCCTGGGATTCCTAGTGAGTCTCTTTTGGTTTTTGGTTTGAATACATCACAGTGCACATCAAATTCACAGCGAGTCATAAATATTTCAAATGCTTCACGATTGAAGAGACCCGATATAAAATCTGCCATAACTTTGCCTCCACCTTATCCAGCTCCACAAATAACACACCTGCCAGTGGCTCCAATAATCTGTCACAGAGCCTTTACATTACATTATCCTTCTGATATTTTCTGTGAGTATGAACAACTTTATTCGTACTGCACTTTTCACTGCAGGGAACCCCAAAGTGCTCCTCATAGGTAAATAGATTAGATTAGGAGAAGCACAGTCACAACAGCACATAAAATACAACAATTGTCATTGACAGCTGTTTAAAACCTACTCGAACAGGCGAGTCTTTAACAGTCTTTCCTTAAGCCAGTGGGTGAGCACGTTTCAGATCTCTGGGAGCAACATTATCAAATATTGTGTCACCTTTAAAGTGAGGCTACCACAGTACTACAACTGCAGTCATAAAAAAAGACTTAACGTCGCTGGAAAGCTCTAATGTATTTTGAGCATCGTGTCAGACACTTTACGCAGTTTCAACATGTGATTGTACTCTGCTTCCAGGCTGCCACTGAAATCTGCTCTCGCTAGAAATGAATACAAATAGACTGCATTTTTGTTAGTTACCATTCTGCCTGCTGTTTAAACTCAGAAAGAAATGTAAAAAGGTAAAAAAAAAAAAAAAAATCCACATCGGCTTCTTTAATCTGATATCTGTGGTGTTACTGTAATAAAGAAGCTTTCAAAAATATCCTTTGATTAGAAATACACCTCCCCCACATCTTGCTAAAAGCATGTCTTCTAATTCAGTAATTTAAGTGAATATTACACACTATTTGCTCATCGCTGTGCAATGTTTAACACGCGTAGTTAGAAGTGGGACAGCTCCAGAGGCTCTGTACTTCCAGCAATCTCATCTCTTTGTTGAAGTGGGCCTGAAAATGATTTCCATTATGTGGCTCATTTAAATATTACGTGATATATTTGATATATATATATATTTTTTAAACATCATCCCTTCACACCACACATTTCGCTTCCTTATGCTCTGTGTGATCCTATAGCTAGTATACTGCAGTGTGTGGGGCAGCAGGGATGCTTTGTCAGTGGCGATATCAGGACATGAACAGCTCTGCTGCAGCTCATCCTCCCTACAGCTTTGGTCGATGGCCAGTGATGGTCGAATGCGGCAATCGACAGGAGCCATTCTAATGAAAGCCAGCAGTGAATGTCCACATCCTCTATGCTTTATTGAGACCTTTTTTTTTGTTTGTTTTCTCTTAGCCCACAGATGCCAGACATGATTAGTGTGGCTTTACTTGCGCTTTGTCCACCAGCCGAAGGAAACCCCAGTCAGCAGCCCAAACATACCGCTTTGTAAATCATTTGCTTGCTGCTTCTGCCTGTTTAAAGGTGACATTATGCACATTTTCAGGTCTATATTTTGAATCTGGGGCTCTGCTGGAATATTTTAGCATGATTTACAGTTCAAAAGAGCTCCTTATTTAACTCAAACTGAATCTTTATGTAGCTCTGCAGTCAGCCACGGCCTGAAAGAGGCTGTTGGCTCTTGTCTTTTAAAAGCCCCCCCCCCTTCCTCCGCCAAAACCCAATCTGTTCTAATTGGCCATATACAGTACACTGGTCAGGCATCCACTGGCTAGAGCAGATGTCAACAAACCATTAAAGAACTATAGTAGTAGGATCTGTCTTCTCATTCTTTACTCACAGTGTCAGCTCCTCAAAATCAAACTTTTCATGTCTGAGCCTAAACCTGATCAAAAATATGACATTCAACCAACACTTGTCCTGCACTGACTGACTGTGGAATACAAAGAGATGAGATTGCTGCGGCTACCATTCAAAAGTTTGGGGTAACTTAGAAATCTCCTTATTTTTTGAAAGAAAAGCACTGATTTAAAGGAATTTGATCCTTTGAAAGGTGGGCATACAGAATGGAGAAGCACCACGGCTACACGTCTATTAGCTAACACTCTGGATTGACAGATAGATGTAATGATACTATTGGTTTAAATTGCTCATGATCACATAAATCAAGAATTATTTGTTTGTAACATGAAAAAAAGATTGAATTAAATATAAAAATTAAATCGAAAGAAACTGATTTTGTTGTAATTTGTTTGGCAAATGAAACAATAATAACGCTATGACCAGGACGGGATCTCAAAGGGGTTAAAAAGACATCTTTCATTTCAGATGGACTTAAATGCATCACTTAGACATGATCAATGTAAACCAGTGTTAGTGTAAATAATGGAAGGAACTCGACTGTTCATTCTTGTTAGGAGTTGGGTATTCTGTAAGCCTGACAATATATGTATTGATTAATGTTGTTTGACAGTTGTCTTTCATATATGAAGAAATAAAATCACAATTCTTATGATAGCTACAAGTCCTTTGTAAATTTACAGAGATTTCAAACTTTTCTTTATGTCTTTACTACATTTATTTACCTCATAAGTATGAAGGTAAGTAACATTTGTAAATTTCTGAATTGGCACTAACACTGTGGTCTTTGTCATGTTGGATTCGTTTTGGAGGCCATGTTCTTTACAAAAACACAACCTAGAAGCTTGCAAGTTCATGATGTCTGTCTTGTCCCATCAATCTTTTTTTTTTTTTTTTTTTGTAGAGAACTCCGAGAAAATCCAAGCTCCAAGGACGAGTCTACAGCAAACATACAGGCCCATAAATAAAGTCTGCATATTCCTCTCAGTATGTGTAAATATTACTGAAGCATACAGCTTTTGATTGTGGCTGTCCTTCAGAGAGCTGTGGAGCAGGCATCTAACACAACACTGGACAGTACAGTTGTCGTTTGCCAAACATTCATCCACACAACATTCTTATTCAAACAGACATGAGGGCAGGAGGAGGCATCATGCATTTCAAGTATGTCCCTCGGGGGAAAAAAAAAAAAAAAAAAAAAAACTTGCAATCTCTGGATTAATAATACAAACAGCCACACTGGAGCTTGGCACACACGAGCATGTGCAGACGTATGAATGGCCTTATACTCACACTCTCACGCACCGGCATGTAATCCAGATAAAGCATGCTGCTGATACACGACATATGGAACACGGACCGGAGAACTCCAGGGAAACCACAGGAACCTCTGATTAAAGAATCGGCATGCTTAATTAAGCAGTTTTTTTTTTTCCACAATTCGGTGCCCTATCAGAAATTCACTATGATAAGCGAGCAAAAAAAAAGGTGACAGCCAGCCCCAAAACATGATAATGCAGTAAAAGCAATTTGGGTTTTTTAAAAAGGTTTTTGCTTCTGCTGCCCATAGGCGAGGACGCACCTTCAAACTGTCCTTCCACACCATCCTGTTTTGGCAATAATTCAGCTCTGCTGCAGCGTTGAATTTATGATCAGGTGGGGAGTCCATTTGGTTCGTAGATTCCCACACAGAAAACAAAGTAAATTATCTTTGACACAGAACTGGGATGATCTAAATTGGCCTTAATGCAGCAGTAGCATCTACGCACAGGTGGCGCCACAAAAGTCTGCAGAAATTAATTCGGGGTGATTTAAGCGATGTGGCATCCAGCCATGCTAGGAGTTCCCACCCGTCGTACAGGACACCAAGTGTAATTACAGCAAGGTTTTCAAATAATTTGCCCCGAATGATTGCATGTGTCAACTCTAATAGCATCTTTCATCAATGGAACTTTAAAAGCAAAAAAAAAAAAATACAATAGAATCACAGTGCTGGGGCTTCTTAAGCTGCTGGAAGATCATCGTATAGTGTTGAAACAGTGCAAGTGCTGCCCTTATAGCGCAATAAGTGCTGACTGAAGTTTTGTGCTGCATTGCCTTCCGGGATATAGATACTGCTGCTCTGTGGCAGCATCTTACTCTTATCGCCCTGCTGCTATCTATTCTGCTGTAGTCCTATACTCTCTGACATGCTACACTGCCCCATTGACTGTAATGCTGTTGTTGGGGAGGATTTAGATGCCCATTCGAGGCGGATGTCCTTGTTAATGGGAAACAGATGGAACCCGTCCATGAGACTGTGATTCAAGTGGAAAGCATCGCAAACAAGCTAAGGAAAGGAAGGAAAAGAAAATGTTTTATCAGAGGGTCGCCGGTCAACCTATAGAGATCCTATAGAGCGTCTATAAATATATTTATGAATATATTTATGAATATGGCTGCAGTCACTAATCACCTGCGGACAGAGGAAGAGAGTTTTGCTTTACTTCTGGCCTGAATGCAAGGTGATGGTTTTGTGGTAGGAGTTTGGAAAAAGGCTAAAAAAAATACAGCTGCACTATGTCTGGCCGCACTATGTTGAAGAAGAGAAAACCTGCTAGTGAGCTTTTTAAATGATGTCCATTAGACAGAGAGAGTCCATTAGATACCAGCAGTTACTTGTTTTTCACCTGTCCTTTTATTTTTCTCTGTGGTGAACTCAAGATACTGCAATACTGTTATTAACAGAGATGAGTAAGAAAAACAACTTTACCCCAGACATCGTGAACAGCAACCTACAGGTGGTACAAGTAGATTATTTCAGTTTCTAAATTTCAGTTCTACTGCCCAGACAATACTCCTGTGACCAGACACGTGATCACATCAAGTGTTATAAAATACACATGAAAAATGACTCAAAGGGGATGTGGGGGTGATATATACTGTTGAGATAAAGCAGGGATAGGATTCAGTAGGGAGACAGGACATGGTGCGGTTCTGGAAGAACAACCTTTCAACCCCTAACTAAAGATGGAGAGATACTGTACTGGCAGTGGAGTGGGTGGATAAATGGTAGAAAGACAATGAAGAATGTGTACAGACTATAAAATACTTACAGTTAACACAATGTATGGGAAAATAAAGCCAAAGGTTGGATTTAATTCACCACTAGCAACTGCGTATGTTGGCACACATGCAATTTAAAACCGCACAACATGATGCAAACAATCATACGACGGCAAACCTGTCTTTTCATATGAAAACATTATTTGTGTAGCCTGTGACCAAACGCGTCAAGGCATTTTCAGCAGAACCCCAATGACGCTTTGAAGAGACACGAAGGGTTTCTTCCTGGCAAGAAAGACCACGTTTAAACTGAAAACTGTGGAATAATTACATTCTGAACGCACGCGCCACCTCCCATACATCTGCAAAGTCTGACATCTCGTTGGACAAAAGCAATAGAATGGAAAGTTGTTTGTGTCGGATGCTAATTAAGTGTTCACAAAGCTATTATTTTGTGTGCGACTGTGTGCCGTTGCTTTGGTTATACGTACTGTAGGTGCTTTTGTTCATTTAATTAAGTGAAGGAGGTAATTACTTTCACTAAGGAGGTATTGTTTTTGGTGCCGTGTCTGTTTGTGAACATGATTACAGAGAAACTACAGGGCCGGCCTTTGTGAAACTTGGTGGTAAGGTTTAGAACTGGCCAAGGATGAAACCTTTTTTTATTAAAAGGTGGATCCTACCCCATATGTAGGAAATTTGTGACTGTTACAATTGTTTTTTGGTGTTTTGCAGTTATTTGTGAACCAGTTGCCAGAGAAGCAGCGCCAACAGAAAGTCAACGAAATCACTCACAGATTGGGGCTTCCAAATGTGTTACCAAAAAATCTTCAACGAAAAGCTATGGGAAGCTATTCTAGTCAAATGGTTTCCTCTCCCTCAACAATGTAACTTCTGTTTTTTATAAATCACCAACCGAGCATAAATTGCTGACTAGCTGACCCATTAACTGCCATGTTAGTTTGGCTATGAAGATGCCTGTTTAAAAAGAGATATGGGTGATTTATGAATATCTTATTATTGTTTTTCATCATTCTTGCCAGTGGAAACATTTTTTGGATGCGACTTTTAGTTTTCCAAAAAAGACTTAATCTCATGACTTAATTTTACCTCATTCTAAGTGCTAGAGAAACATTCAGTTGAATCTTCCTGCCTGTATCCATAGCAACCTTGGCGAAGAAATGCACTCTCCGCGTGCCCTTCTAGTTTATATAAGACTACTGACACAAGAGACGAAACACTTGTGGCTGGCAAACCGTTGCCCCGATTCTGTCTGCACGTTATTTTTGAAAAATTGACCAGTTGCTACATACTTTTCCTATGTCTGACTTCCTGTCTGGCTTGATCTGCTCTGTCTGGCTTCAGCATGACTCTGGGACGCTTTTGAAATCCGCCACAGTGTGTCTGGTGGAATCCCAAGCACCGACTAGAGTGGCAGCAATCAGCTCCCGGCGCCTGTGTCGCTTGTGGAACGTGACGCACATTCACTCCGTGGAGTCGTGCTGTCAGCCGCAGCAGTACATGCTAAAATACACATCGAAAACTATAAACTATGCTGTCTACATTTAGATTGGACTAAAGGCCTGAGAGAAAAGAATCATAGCTGGAATAAAAAAAACAACAAAAAAAAAAAAACACTGAATGTCACAGGTTTTTTTTTTTTTTTTTACCAAATATTTCATCACAAGTCTTGGTTCAAAGGCTCGTGTTTGATATGCCAGGGGAGTATCCCGGTGTTCAAGGAATACAACATCAAGAGAGAGGTTTTAAGGGTGCTAACTGTACCATAGACTTGTCATCACAAGAAGGAAAAAAAATATAAAAGCGTGACATTGTTTGCCAACTTTATTGCCAGGCAGAATATTTATTCGTTTATTTTTTTGGTTTATACAAAGAAGTTGAATATTCCACGATTACAAGGTCACGCAAGGTCAGAAAATGGACCAAGCCTTTCTCTGATGGTGAATCTTTGAAAAACTGTATCGAGGCGATTGGTATACTGTTTGCCCTGGCAAGAAAACTTGGTTCAAAAATGTCAATTTCTTCGAATAGTAATTTAGCATTTAAAAGTAACTGATGAAGAGTCCACTGAATCATCAAAAGAGGCAACTGACTATTAAATATCTGACTGTGAGTAAACATATGCTTCTGGTAACTCAACGCGGCTAAAATGAAAAGAATCTGGATTTGCAATAAAACACACACACAAAATGGCATGAAGACACTGCTGCCAAGCCTCAGAGAAAGAAAACGGAAGGCAGCGCATAAACGCTACTGTTCCAATGTTAAGACGCAGTGGGAATTCTTTTCTTAGCAACTACAGCATATCTCTATAGAGAAAGAAAGAACCGAACACAACCCTCTTCTTGCTATTTATGCACCCAAATCAACAGCATCTTCAAGGAGTGGTGGGCGATGCAATTTTTCCCCCCAGTGTTGACTGGTGAGATTAAGGAAAGCTTTTTTTTTTATGTATTTAAGGATGATTATAATCAGTGCAGTTACCATGGCGATGTACCTGCCTAAAAAAGAACTAACATCAAGAGGCTGGGGTTAAGCCCAAAGTTAGTTCAGGAACTAATTAATCCTGCTTCATGAGATGTCTGGTGATTTCAGTTGTTCTTTTCTTTGAAGGCCTACTGTAAAAATATATAAAAAAAAAAAAGTATTCTGTATTTCTCTGCTCAAGCATATAACATGGTGAACAAGTTCCTATGATGTTCTCTGTGGAATGATTTATCAGCCTAACAAAAGAAAATTAAATTAAATCAGTCTTTTTCTGACTTATTTATAAACTCTTTGCACTCGACTGTAAGCGTCAACGGATACATGGTTTCCTAATGATGAAGAAACATAGGAAAAACAGCACTTGCTTAACATGACATTCAATCTTTCCACTTATATTCAGTCATGCCATCGATTTTAATGTTTTTTTTTACCCAGTTGCTATGTGACACTACTTTCTAATTATGAGGGATTTCCATTTTTAGACGTAATTAGATAGAATTAATAACACAGACAGCCTGGATGTTTCTGCTAGGACTCCAGACTGAGTCTTGCTGCAGCTTGATATCCCGGGGGACTCTATTCCTCGCCGCTGATGATGACAATGGGGATGCTCCATCAAAATCAACCTCCCAGTCAAACATTTTGTTTTGCTGATGAAGTCACTTTCTGCTGTGGGATTCACTATGTTGAGCACTTATTTTACACTCAGCTCTGAGGATATTTTTTTTCCCTCAAGTGACAATGTACTACTTTTTTTTTTAATTTGATGTAGCTGATAGTACATTTTACCTCGATATGTTATCTTCTATTTTCTTGCACTAGTTATACGTAAGTACATGCACTTACCCACCACAATGAGCTGCTGTTAATGAGCAAACTCCTTGTCTGGGTGTTTGTTTGCAGCTGCTTTTCTGTTTGTCTGCAGAGAAGTGGCTGCTTGAGAATACCGAGAAGGTGAAATGTGCGCCAGTGTTGCTGCAGATCAGCGAACTCATCTGTCATTGCTAATGTTTCGACATGTCACTGCAGATGTTCGGGAGAGCACAGGATATTAATGGAGTGTTGTCTCTCCACCTCATTTCATCTGATGAATACCAGCAAAGATTATAGACAAAGTGGAGGGGAGAGAAGGTATATGGAAAAAAAAGGGGGGGGGCACAAATATAAAAAAAAAAAGATCAGTAAGAAATATACTTAAATTTGATCTAAAAACAAAATGTTAATGTTTGCGGTTTTTGCACTCTACTTTAAGGAGACGGAACAACTCAAAAGTTAGTTGCATGGTTTCTGCATCACGGTACGATGCATGAATTATGAAGAATGCAAGTCAGTGCATCAATTAAACATTTTATTATTGCAAAGGCCAAACACCCTTCGGAAGACAGGGGGAGCTTTATTTTCAGCACAATGCACAGGACGCTTTGTTTCAGCGCGGCGCCGCTGAACTGGAAGCCTGGCACGGACTCTTCATTACATTTTCCATCTTCTGACACATTAATATTTAAACCCCTTTCCCCCATTCAGTCGGCAAGCTAAGCAGACTAAATAAGATAAATAAGCCTAAACAGAACAGACAGTTACGTGGCTTTGATGGACCGTTTGCTGCCAGACGCATTATACATAGCCACGCTCACTAAAGGAGACTTCCATGCATTTCCAACAAGTTCATGCTTCCAGCGTGCGGCACAGCTGAAGGGAATCGCGCTGTAATACATCAGGACTTCTTCCACCGAGTGAACGGTTTGCGCAATTGTTTTGTTTTGCATATGTGCAATGAGGTAGATAAGAAATCAAACTTGATGAATTGTCGAGCGGCGAGGTCATTAATTCATGACTTGCTGTGCCTGGTGAAAAGTCCCCGAGCTCCTCTTCCATGAAGTGGACCCTCACCACATATAGCACCAGCTCATTTCTCCGCTCAAGAGTCAAAAGGTACGATGTATGCAGTGCAAAAATGAATCTATTAGTGAATTAATTAGTGTCTGTCTCTGCAGCTTAGTCACAGTTGAGCCAGTCATTTAAACATTTCCTCCTTTGCTGCTTAAGCACATGCTAGCATAACCCCGCTCTTCACCCTAACCACATAGGAGTGGTCTGCATCTGTCTTAAACAGGAGACTAAGAATGACTCTTAGATTTAAGAATTTTCATAAATTCTCAGCATTTATAGGACGAAAAAGACACTTTTAGGAGCCAAACACAGCAGAAGGAACATTGGAATCTGCCTTTTATCAGTGAAAGTCTGCTGTTTGCCTTTGCAGCAATTGAGCCATTATAATGCCAGGGCTTAAACAAGTTCCCCTCTGACACCATATCGCTACGACAGCTTACTGAATCTCTGCATCCTTTGCTTGACACTACCCAAGACAATTGTGATTAGTTTCAAGAAACGCAAACAAGCCAGAATCAAACAAACCCGGCAGAATCAATGTGGGGGAACAGCCGAGGCAGGAGGACTGCAAACAGGGGCCGGGAGTCGGGCTGCAGTCCTCTGCAGCCGCAGGGGTGAACAGGTGTCAGAGAAAGGCGACGAGGGACAGTTAAAGCAACGGCATAGAGGCGGCTGGACCCGACTGTGAAAGCAGAGTCTACGATCTGGGGACGTGGAGCCTCAACCCGTGTAATGGCCCACCTGTACGCTCTTAATGGCGGGACTAATCATGATGAGTGGCAGCTGGTCGCCTGACTCCCCCACACCTGTCTCCACTCCTGCAATTAGAAACAGACAGAACACAAGGAAGGGTATTGGGTGGGGGGGGAGGGTGCACGCTGCAGGTGAGGTGGAGGAGGAGGCAGAAGCGGAGACAACTGTGGCTGATGTTTCTCTTTATTATCTCGGCTGTATAAACATGAGCTAGTTTGTGAAGATGTTTATTACATTTATATATTATATCCCAAGTGGTCAAAAAATGTAAACAATTGGATTTTACAGTGACATGACAGTCAATGATAATTTTTCCCGCTGCGTGTGAACGACTCCTTGGATAACATGTTGAAACTGAAATGGAGGATTAATTGCAGTGTCACAAATAAACCAGCAAAATTGGAAAAATTGGAATTGAATTTAAACATGTCGTGCCGTCTTTTTTTTTTTTTTTTTTTTGTCCGGCCGGTGAACATAAATCTTAGTTTTTCTTGCAGTTATGTTTGTTTGCCCTCTGGAAAGTTTAGTACCCCACCAACGCGCTCACGACACACAGCCACTCTGGGTTCTGTCTCACTAGTGGACATCAATATGTGTCTGTCTCCGTCTTCCTCTCTGTTGTTCTCTCCTCTCGTCTCACCCGGCCGCCCCTCTGGCGGCAGCTTGGTTTTTGTTTGGCAGTACCGTGCTTCTGGTCTCTGTTGTTGTTGCTGTCATCAAAGTGTTGCCAACTCTCTCCTCAGGCCGCCATCAGTCCACATCCGCTGTCCCTCTTGCTCCTGTCATCTTTGTCCGTCTTTTGATACTGTCATCCCCCCACCGCGCTGTCTCTTCTTCTACCCTGTCATCCGGTGTACTTGCCTTTTTTTTTTTTTCTGCTGTTCACTTATGTCCTTCATCCATCCTTTTCTATTCTATGTCATGCAGAAGAAAAGAAATGTGTCGCTTGAACACAAATGCACTGTAATAGTCCGCCTCCAGTCAAAAATGTGTTTTTCTTGTTCCTACAGTTTGATGTTTGAGCTTCAGTTTGCAGAACGATTCATATGCGGAGTTTGACACTCGAAAGCTGTTTTCATCATCTGCTGAAAGCGGAACATTTCCCTATGCTCATTGAAAATCTGATTCGAGAAGGATTTGTGACATCACGCATAGTTTTGGAAGGCGGTCATGGTCCAGTATGCGACTTAAACAAATGTGATGTGGAAACACGAAGACTCAAGCACTCACATTCCCTAAGAATGAACCTTTTAGTGAAGCAGAGACATTAAAAGACATTTAAACACAGACATAAAACTAATTATTTTAAGTGGAATATTTTATATACAAATTAAGACACTTAAATCTAAAGCCTAGTTAATACTTCTGGATACATAGCTACACCATTGATGTGACGCAGACCTTGTGCATTCGAAGTTCTGCATTGAGGTAAACTTCACATTGGCAAACATATGCATGGCAAAAAAAAGCCCCCCCCCAAAAAAACCCATCCCATTAAATAACACATATTCTGGACTGTATATGTACAGGACTTTTTTTTTCATGTCTTTTGCCTGTTTTTTTTCTTTCAATCTTACACTGGGATGCAGCGATTTCAAAGAGCAACTGCTTTTATTGCAAATGTTGAAGGGCAGAAAAAAACAGCTAAAAAAACCCATTTCCCCTTAAATAACACACATTCCGGATTCTATGTACCATACTTTTTTTTTTCTTTTGCCTGTTTTTTCTTTCTGTTTGACTTTTTTTTGTCTTTTTTTTTCTTGTTCTAGACTTTTTTTTTTTTCGGATATAGGGCGTGTGTTTGAAGCTCATCGATATCAAACAGCAAATGCTTTTATTCCAAATGTTACAAATGAGTGCTGCTAAACATGGCAGAGCCAGGCTGGCAGTACTACTGTACTTTTCACTGCAAGACTATCAATTTGTTTTCATTCAAGAAACTAACCTTTTAGATTCACAATAAGCGGTCGGTTTAGTTTCAATAATGCTCATTTGTTGTGCCGCTGGAGGAGAAAAGGGCTGATCCCTCAGCAGCATGACCCGGTCAACTGATCTGCGTGCATGTCTTTGGTAGTTAACCTCTGGTCTCTGTGGCATCTCAATATCTGAATGACACTATAGCACATTACGCCGGCTTCTCCCACACGTCGAAGTGACCTTGGGAAAGATATTGAAGCCCAATTTCCTCTAGAGTGTGTATAAACGATGAGACGACCAGTTCTGATGGGTGGTAGGCACCTTGTATGGAAGCCATTAGTGTCTTTCTGTGTGCGAATGCTGACATGCGGCGTGAAGAGCTTTGAACGGCCGGAAAATACTAGAAAGGCGCACCATTCTGAGCGTCAAACTGGTAGCCTGGTAATGACACATCTATTTTTATACAGTAGATGGCAGATGAAGCTTGTCAAGCTGTGTGCATTGTTTTGGCAGCAAGGAAAGGTCAACATATGTGGAAAATCCAGAGATGTCAGAAATGTTGATAGACAATGTCACAGGTGTCACTCTGATGATCAGATATTTGTCTGCCATGACCAGGATCATGCACCACAGTCATGTAAACATGTCAGAAATAATTGGCGCATGTGGGCATTTATCATGATCTTACAGTGGATGACTATACCAGTAAATGACACAAGAATGCATGTCCGCACCTCAGTGAATACTAAAAAATAAATAAATAAACAATATCCTCATTTACCATCCCATCTATTTCTCCCTTTCTTCATTCTTTTAGTCAAAGTCATTTTTTTTAATTTTATTTTATACTTTTTTATTGCATAAATATAAATATACAAAGACTATACAAATATCTCAATGGGTATATATCAAACAGTACAATAGGACTCCTTCCAAATGAAAAGGAGAGAAAGCAAGAATAACAATAAAAGAACAGGGGGATTTATAGCTAAATATTTAGGCATATATATATATAATACAAACGGAAAATAATGAGGAGCTACACTTTAAAAAGGGCATACATCAAAACAAGAAAAGCACAGGAGAACAAAAATAAAACCAAACAAAGGAGAGTTTTGAATTTCTGAATTCACCCATAAGAATAATCATATCCATCAAATCTAAAATAGATTACCTCCTGTTATCCATATAGAAAGGGACATGAGTAAATGTCAAAAGGAGTAATGATGTTTAGTCTGTCATTTTATACTTAACCCATTTAAGCCCATATTTTTTTTCCAAAGATTTCATGCATATAATTATAATCAGTTGAGTCACTAACAATCATATTATGTATCTATCTTTTCCATTTTGTTATAATTTCCTTTGCAGAATATAGCATTTTAATGGCTATTATAGTTGCTGTTTGCACAAACAAAATCTATTTATCCCAAAATGTATAAAATTCATTTTTTGAGTGGTTATTCTAGAGCTTTGAATGATTAAATAAATATATACATGTCAGGGTTGAAAATCATAAAAAATCTAAATAACATGACTCTTTCTGGGAGGGTTTGTCTTCATCATGTTCTCAGGAGGAAGGGACAAGTAGTTGAGGACGTCATGACAGAAAACACTTGGAAACTTAAATTATTTGCTTAAAACCTTCTGTCTAAGTTGTCTACTATCATGTTTTTAGGAAAAAAAAAGCTGTATTTCATTTTTTTTTTTTCCCCCAAGTATAAAATGACAGTCAACGACTTAAAGGCTCATAGGCTTCACTGGGTTAAGTGAAAACCATTTATTTGGCAAAGCCAATGGAGCAGAAATCAACAATGTTTTCAGCTGACATTGAACATCCTAAACTCTAACAAAACTGTAATTTAAGGTGACAACCTCCACTGATTCCAGGTTTCTGCGGCTCTCTGTTTAGGCCAGTGGGACAGATTGTAACCGTCCGTGCTCCGCTGCGCCCCGCTGGCACCATTAAAACTCTTTTCATCCTCCATTCCATTCGGCTTGCTGTACTTGAGTGGACAGCCTCTGTCACTTAAAATGACACAATATTGATCCTCAAAGGAAGAAATTATGCGTTACAACAGTTCATGCTCAGTATAAAGACTCATAGGTCACTGTGAAGCCACCTCCAACGTCATGGTACAAAAACTCAAAAAATTACATTTTTACTAAGTATAAAAAAAGCTATTATTTTACTTCATATTACATCTTTTGATTTTTTTTTTACTTTTATTAAGCTCAGCTGATGTAATAGCTGGACATTATTTAGAATTCCATTTACATGCAAGTGTATATTTCCTGTGAATGCTATTCCATTTGTCATGCTGTTGAGGAGGCAAGATGTTGTCACAGCCACTAACAAGATCATGTTTTACAACGTGTCACTGAACAAATCACCGCATTTCCCCCATTGACTTTCAGCACCACTTGCACAATTCACATTTCAATTCAACAAAATCCTCCCCCTCCGATGCCGTAATGACATTTGCTGCAATCTTGCCGCAAATATTTGCATTTAACGTGGATCTCCGATACTGCAGTAAGTGTATAACAACCCCGGAGAGTTCAGTGGAAGTTTATTTCCAAAGTAACTCAGTTTCAGCAATTTATGCCAGGTTGAAGCTGAATTATTAAGGTCTCTCAGCGCCTTTCCGCTTCCTATGCCTCTTGCCAACTATTATTCTCCATTGAGAAACCTGAGTAACAGACTGCTGCAGCCCTCAAACACACACACATTGTACACTGAGAAATAGAAAGGTGTCTCACCCAGATTCAGGGGTTTGAATGAACCATACTGTGAAATACAAATATCTGCCAGGCACACGAGCTGAAAGGGTGAACGAGAAAGAATACACGCGAGGTAGGGGGCACTGTCATCAAAAGCTCTGCATATATGTGCATGTGAGTGCAACATTTGGATTTGTTACTGTTTCTGTTACTTTTCAATGTCTGGTATCCCCTGCTGTGATTTGGCACACTGCTAAATGAAGAGCATAAAAATAAACAAACAAATAACAGAATATGTCCTGAACCTCTGCTGCTCTATAATGATCCTTTCTCACTTCTACTCTTCACAATTTTTTTCTTTATGTGTTAAAAAACACAAGTTGGTGGCCCCATTTATGCCCGGTTTTGTATGCAGAATTGTTTTATTGACCTGACAACAGGTCAATAAGTTGTCATCACGGATGACGACTCACACACGTTAACAAAAAAGAAGTTGCGAGTTTTATTTAAAGACTACCCAAAAAGTAGAATCATGCATTGAGAGCAGCTTCTAATGTCATAAGTGAGTATATATTCTATTATATTAAGTATAAAAACATTATTAGAAAGCAAAGTGAGAAAATAGTTGTGTTTCCATCCACCTTTCCTCATTTGCATTTTTTAAAAATTGCAAACGAATGTTTGGATGGAAACTCCAGTGATTCGAAAAAAAGGCTAAAAATCTGCATAAAAAGTAATATGCTTGGAGGGGGTAGATTTGTCAGTATATCGATGAAAGGAAAATGTGGCTTTTAGCTATGGAGACGGGTTTTGTGCATAAATCTTGACCGACCAGGATGTGACATCATGGTACGTCGCATGACGTTACACTACGCTGTAATTTGTAGTTTTCTCCCTCCATCAAACTCCGACAGCAGTTGTAACATTAAAAAGTCTTCTTCAGCATCGTTTTGTAGCTGTAAATGTTGATAAAATTGTAGCTAATTCTCCCCAGAGCCGACAGATTCACCAGTAAATTATCCCTGACCAGCTGCTTGGTGTCAACTGTTGTCATGGATACGTTCCCGCTCTCTTAAGATGTAATCTCACAGCGAACTCTCCCTCCCCCAATAATCACAAAAAAATGACATTTCACATTGTCCACTTTAAAATGTCAATACATTTGGATTGACACTCACCTAATGACAAATGTAATAACATAAGATACGATAAGTTAATCCTTTATTTGTCCCACAGTGGGAAATTGTATTAGCAACAGTAGTTGAGATAGTGACAGGTGACAGTGACAGGCAAGAAAAAGAAAATATTGCACACAAACTATATATATATATATATAAATAAATAAATACAATATAATATAGGATAGATGCACCATATATACACAAGATAGGTACGCTACATTGAGTAGGATAGATTATTGCACATTCATTGTTCAGCGGTGTAGATTATTGCACATGATATATTGTTGTACAGAAGCAGTAACAGTGGCTTCAGAAGTGTTTGTTGTAGAGTCACCCTTTTTTTTTTACTTGTCCCTATAAATTTGTTCTATTTTTAACCTCTACTGTAGATTCCTCGAAGATTTACTGGCCTTTTCATTGCAAACACTTTATGATATGAAACAACTCTTTATAATTTGAAATGTGAATGATACAATTGTATAGATTAACTACAATAATAAGTCAACAACATGTCTGTGTAAATTTAAGGTTATATCTTTTCTTTACCCCCTTACCATAGCATTTTTCACTTCTTTTTTTTGTCTTCGATGTTCTGCTGTCCATCCAATTAACTCATAACTCCTCCCTTCTCTCTGTCCTGTTTTCCCCACTCTTTATCTCTCTCCCACCTTCCCCCTTTTCTATCTCTCATTATTGTCTCTCTCTCTCTCCCCCTGTAGCTAAATCCAATGCCAGTATGCATTTGTATGGCCTAATTTGTGTGTGTGTTTGTGTACTTCGTTGTGTATGTGTGCAGTCCACATGCAGTATTTGACCTTGTGCAGCCAACCGTAACTGTAAAGCTCCTCTTTATTTTACCACAGGTGTATGTGCGTCCGCGTGTCTGTATTTATGACATCAGTGTTGATGCAACATGCAGAATTTGTCCTTGTGCGTTCAAGCACATCGGCGCTTGACATAATTTTCACAGGTGTGTGTACATCTGTATGAGTTTGTGCACTTGCTTTTGCTTTCGTGTGTTTGTGTGTTTCGACTAACAGGGCACCTGCAGGTGCAGTCTATTCAATTTGACAGGTTTGGGAGAAGAGCAGGTCAACAGTCAGATACTGTTTAGTCAACACATACCTCACTCATACCGACACACACAAACACACATGCACATGCTAAAATGCAAATAGAAACTGAAGAACAAGTACAGATACATCTACCTGCTTGAAAATGTGAGACAATAATCTCAAAAACAAGATTTTCACTACAATGTGAAAAGTGAATTAAGCTGAAAACTCACTGTTGAAATTAACAGACCTTTTGCATGGCAGCCATATTGACAAGAAATAGTATGCAGTGATATTAATTGAGATTCTATTTGATTTAGTGCAGCAGAGCCTTTTCTGTGAGCCAACATGCAGCCGCAGCCTGACTCTCTTTGACACGAATAGAACAGAACCTAATTAGAATGAATGGGAACACCTGTGTTTAACTAGTATTTAATGTCAATGTGTATCGCACTACGGGCCTTGGGCTATTATGAGAATGAAAACATATACAGATGAGATTAGCCTGTTAGAAATCCACCAGAGGCAAATATCAAGCCATGGTTACGGTGGCCTGGTCATGTGACATGTACGGTGGACGAAAAATCATCGGTTGGCTAGCGTTGTTACCATGGCAGCCGTGGAGTTTGTTGGAGAGGGTGTAGAGTGATGAAGAGATTATAGGGAGAGATGAGGAGGAGGGAACTGAGGATGATCAAACAGAATAGGAGGAAAGGATGGTTACACTTTGGAGCAATAAGCTGTCTAAACTAGTAAGTTGCCTTTTGTTAATGTTGCTGTAATGCAACTCTTTTTCAATAAATTAATCTTGCATTTTATAGGTTTTAATAGACAGAAAATATTGTTTTTCTTCATTATACCGGTAGTCCATTTCGCTCAAACATTAAATAGAGGCTTGTCTCTAATCGTGGCCTTGTTCCATTAAAAGCCTGGGCCTCAATGCACTTGGGTAAATAAAGGCCCAGGCCTATATTAGAGAATTCACAGCAATACTATAATGATGGCTCCGTTCAATTTAACCGTCCCAAAGACAGCAGATAAATCAACTATTCGTACACTTGCTCAATCAAGCGCAGACAGAGTCTGGCTCCAGTAATGCCTGAAAATAAGGTTTGAAAACATCCAATATTCAGGAGTCTATGTGCCTAGTGCCTAGTCTATGAGTAACTCAGAATATGCTTATTACAGTATACGCTTAAATAAACAAACCATCACCTCATTTCCTCATTTCATTACTACACTTGACTTTATCTGTTTAGATGGGAGCCAACCAGTATAATTTTAGAAAAGAGGCTGAAATAGAGATGGTCCCTGATTAGAAACCTCTAAAAAAAAAAGAAAAAATAATTAGAAAAGGGATATAATGGGAGATAATGTTTTTTTCACATCATCACACCCCTTTTTTCACATCACACATTGACATAGTATGTAAACACAGGTTTTACCCATAATTCTAATTATGTTCCATTATATTTGTCATATTTCATTGTATTACACCAAGAGAAAAATGCTGATTTTTTCAGGATCAGGATTATTCCCTTCAAAGATAACAATAAAGAGAGATTACAAGTCTCTGTTACAGGGGTGTTCTTGCAACAAAAGTAGAAATACCCATACAGCAGCTGGATGTCAGAAGTTAGGAAGGACACAGGAATCCATGTATGTGATGTAACGATGCCTGACAGACCATCCTTGTTAATTAGAAGTGAAGTGACCCTCCTGGTCAAATGAAGTTAAAAGCAGAGCCGAATATGCTTGCGATTGAATATGTGTGTGTGTGCTTTCACCATACACACAGCTGATGTAATCTGAGGAAGTTGTGGGTGTGTGTGTGTAGGCATCCAGTACTTCTACAAAGCAACACAAAATGTAGGCTCACACCATGTTACATTTGGAACAATTGAGCACTGCACTTGAGCATTTTCTCTTTTATTTTGGTTCAATGCATGATTAAAAAACAAAAAAACAAACAAAAAAAACACACACACACTTGGCCTCTGCAGTGGGTGTTTAAGAAGTTTACACACCCACTGCAGAGGCCAAATGGAAATGTGAGTTTCAGTCGTTCATTAAGTGAACTCCGTTTGATTCATGAGAACCATCTGAGATCCAACTAAAGGCTGCAATTTCAGGTATAAAAAAAGTGCGCATTCATGTCTATAATGATCAGCTGAGGTTACAAGTACCGTAATTGCTGCAACGTTTCACCTCATAAACTGACAGGTTGCCAGATTCATGACTCACCTGAAATTGGTCCTTGTGAAAAAACAACACTTAAAGTTTAAAATTTTCCAACTTGCTAATTTTTTTTTCTCCAGAGAGAGAAAATTAATATGTAAAACCTTTCAAACATAAAAATATGATTTCAATTAGAGGTTCTTGGTGTCAAAACAATTGAGCTCCATATATTTTTTGCACTCTAGTAAGAAAGAGAGGAGAGTAGTGGTGATCAAGAAACAGAGAGATGTGTAGAAAATGAAAGGAAAGAGGAGGAGAGTGCAGCTACTCTTTCTCCTGTGCTGTATTATTTTACCCCAAAGAATCCTGAAGGAGTGTGGACATTTTGCTTTTTCGATCAATCAATCCGCATCCAAATCTCCCACAGGAAAGCTTGACAATTATTTTTTCCTCTTCCCGTATTTTTTTCCCCCCACAGAAGCGCACGCACGGAAACTCAAACACGGACACATGGTTATTGACCAGCTTCATCGCGTCCTTCTCTCCTGCTCTCCTCTTCCTCATGCTCACTCATGCAGAAAACCAGCGGAACCCAAGGAGGTGTGTGCTGCAGAAACGCCTTGCAGGAATTTTAAAAAGCAACTCTTTAAGACAGTTGTGTGCTGCTCCTGCCAGAGGAGGAGTAGGGCAGAGGAAGAGTCAGTCAGGCATTGTTTGAAAGCACATGGGAGAAGCCAGGGCAGCGTTCCGTCACGGCAATTAAAGGAATCTCCTGGATTATTTTAGCAAGTTTTGCTTATTTATCAAATAAAATTTATTTATAAAGCATGTTTTAAAAAGGGATGACTGACTTATCCCAGCATACAGGGAGTTGTAGTAGTCCAAGGGGGAGGATTAAAGGTGGACAACTTTCTCAGGATCTCTGAGGGAGGGAAACTGGTCGATTTTAATGAAACGGTATTAACCAACACTCGTTTCCCTTAACCATACTCTAAATTTAACACTGTTAAAAATAAGCGGGGAAACAATAAATAGGAAATGTGCTGTTCAGCACTCTGTCTAATAAGTTGTAACAAGCACTGCTATTTACTCTCCTCAGCCAGATTTATCCTGGCGGTCTGTGGGAATTCTCCAATTTTCAGGCCTCCACTTCAATATTGAGTAAACTTTGCTTATGTACTTGTGCACACACAAATGCAGGATTATTCCAACCTGCTATGAGTTAAATTGACCGTACTGGGACTGTACTGGACTTTTACAAGTAAGCTTTCATTTTCTGCGTTAATCAAGTCCGTAGGTTACTGGTTTGAAACAAGATCAAGGCAGGAAATCAGAAAGTTTACTACATGTAGTGCAATAACCTGGTTATTGTAATATCCAAACTTTAACATGGGCAGATACATCTTTTTGTCTTGCAAATAAATGTCTCGGAAGAGACCGATTTGATCATCTACCTTTCCTTGATTTGTTCTTGGCTCTTCCAGATGCTGATCAAGTATTGGATATGTAGTTTTCGAAAGGAAAACCATCCAAATGGGCAACTATTTGTTGTTTTAGGAAATATGATCTTCAGAATCTTCAGTTACTCCCTGGTTGATCCTTCCTTCCCTTTGTGTGAAGTCGGTAACTCTCTGTTGCTGAAAAATCCATCTGAACACTCAAGGCTGAAGGCACAGAATCGTTTTTGTTGCCATTTGTATCATTATTTCACGAGTTGATTTTGAGTTTTATATCAAATGGACATGAGTGTTTTTCTGAAGGAGCCATGTTTGGATTAGATATTATTATCATTCACACCCCAGTAGTGCACTGCCTCTGGCTTCAGGATTCAGTAAAGTATTGTATGAGAGAGAAAACACCAATTACTGAGGTTTGAAAAGGATTTCATGAAAAGTTTAGTATATTTACTACATTAAGAATAATCTTCACTTTCCTGCAGAAAATATATTCTGCTCCTTTCTGAAAATGGAAAGAATGGAATGGATAAAGGATATAAAATTAGTTTTTTCAACATACTTTAACAGACCACTTAGTACAAAATTAAACTTTATTAGGAGTAATAATTCATACAAAGCAGTAGATGTAGGCCACCAGGTGGAGACACTGAGTTAGGGGGGAAACACAGCCTCTTTATTTCATCATCAGGCAACACAACACGTTGGGTTGAATAACCATTACACATGGGCTAATCTCTGTAGCTCAAGGCTCCTTTAGACACAGGCACACTCGAAGAATCCTTCACTTACATGCGTAACACGCTCTGACACGACACGCTGCAAAACAGTAAATGCAAACTGCAAGAGGTTTTAAATGTCCAAAGTGCAAACTCGATTAACCCCTCCCCCTCAAAGCCCTCCTGTTCACACCATTAAAAGCTACAAACAGGGTCGATCGTTTCACTCCCGCAACATTAAAATATATAAAAAGGTGATTTTTCTGAACCAGCTTTGTCAGGCGGTGAAGACAGAAGATGAAGATAGAGCAAGGTGTGGTGCACTCTCTCTACACGGTCCCTTATTCTTCCTACAGGAAGTTCCCCCCTAACTACCTGCCTTCGTCACCAGCAGCCCTGGATGACTTCGAATGAAACGCGCCACCTACCAGGGTGCCGAAAGCTCCCGTCAAATGTGTGACTTCCTCCGAATGCAGCGTGTGACAGTCTATTAGCTGCTCTCATTAGGGCTTCATCGGTCACACCTGGAACGCATCAGTCATTAACGAGTCCCGGCTCATGACATCAACAGACGGCGATTCCCACATCTCATAATCCACTACAGGGTTTTAAATACCGAGCTGCATATTTGCCTTTTTAACACGCTTTGTTCTTGTTTGCTGCCTTTTAATGGAACCCCTGTGATGCTATTTAACATTAGGATAATACACTCAGCTGTGTTTTTGTCTTTTGACATTCTCTGTTATTTACACGCCATTCACGAGTCACATCCGTGGTGAGTTGTGAGAAGCCCAGAGCCTGAGTGGCCTTATTACACCCACACATGCATGGGTTTTGCGCTTTGTTGAGTCGATGCAGTGAAGCCTGTGCGTCTCTGGTGCTGAATTTTGAAATTCTCAATGTGTTTAGTTTTAGGATCCCCTAAGTTAACCTCACTGACGGAATTGACGGAAGTCGTTCCAAGGCAACTGAAAATCACTGTGGACATAATGGACCATGAATGAAAAGTAAAGAAGAGTGTTTTGTGTGAGAGTTTGACATATACTTTCCCTTTGTATTCTACATGAAACACCCCTCATCAAGGGAAGTATTGTAAAAACTACAGCGTTCAAAATGACCATGACTTTGACTCAATAGTTTCATGAAAGCATAAACACACACACACACACACACACACACACACACACACACACACACACACACACACACACACACACACACACACACACACACACACACACACACACACACACACACACACACACACACACACACACACACACACACACACACACACACACACACACACACACACACACACACACACACACACCTTCTAATTCAATGTGTTTTCTTTATTTTCATTTACATTGTAGATTCTCACTGAAGGCATCAAAATTATGAATGAACACATGTTCATGGTGCCATGTAGTTAACAAAAAGAGGTGAAATAACTGAAAACATGTTTTATATTGCTCTGATTACTGCTTTGCACACTCTTGGCATTCTCTTGATGAACCACCAGGTAGTCACCTGAAATGGTTTTCACTTCATATGTGTGCCTTATCACGGTCAATTGATGGAATTTCTTGCTTTATCAATCAGAGCATAGGGTGGTTATTTTGGAGAAAATAGAATATAAAACATGTTTTCAGTTATTTCACCTTTTTTTGTTAAATAACTACACGTTAACACAATTAACACATGTTAATTCATAGTTTTGATGCCTTCAGTGAGAATCTACAATGTAAATAATCACATTGAATGAGAAGGTGTGTCCAAATCTTTGGCCTGTACTGTGTATATATATATATAGCATGTGGATGTTTGGACATTGATAAGTCCCATTGACTTATGTCTCTCTCAGTAAAATCTTAAAAATTTAACTTTGCTATATTGAGTATCATGGGTCTTTATTAGTATCACAGAAGTCCTGTACTTGAGAAAATGCATGCGAAAATTCAGAGTAAAAGTAGCATGCTCAGGGATTAAAGATGTTAGAACAAGTGGCACTTTCATTAACTGACACATTGACTCCAGATATTAAGGGTTACTTCACACTGGTTAAACCCTTGCAGAGCTCCTCTAACTGGCTATCTGGGATATTAGACTAATTCAGTTTAGGTAGGAGTAATACCGAAACAGAAAAAACGCTTCTGTCAGTCCATCTGCATCCAGAACAAAAAACTTGTGCTGAAACAAACTGCTTTTGCTGGGAATAACTCAAAGAATTACCTGTGACGTTAGACCCATACATAGATGTCCGGCAGCTGAAAAAGAGGATGAAACAAGCAGCTGAATGCTTCCCCACCCTCTCTGCTTAAACAAGCACTGCTTGTATGTAAAACAGAAAGAAGGAACGATGATCCCAGTAGCAACATTAAGTACTGCTCACAGCTGTTTTTTTTTTTTTTGTTTTTTTTGGTAGACATCAAAATGTACCCACAAGGCTGCGAGAGTCTTTGCATGGAAGGCAAAAACAACATGAAAGTCATTCTCACCCTCAGCTTTCCACAGTTAGAGGAACAAACATCACGCACATTGACTCAAAGCCAGGTTTCAAAGCGGAGAACGAGATTTGCTGTATGTTTAAACACAGCCGCTAAGCCACAGAAATACACCGTGATGACGCTCTTTTACCGCTGGCGTCCAGTTAACACATTATTGGATTTGCACATTACAGCATGTCAGTGAATCCTCTTGGCGTGTGTGTCTATTCACTATCATCGGATTATTATTCTAAGCAACTCCAGCCCAAACTGCTAATGAAGCTCTCTTTTTCTGTGTGTGTGTGTGTGTGTTCGAAGTCAACAAGCTCATGACGAAGACTTTCATACACCAAGCAATAATATCACTGGTTTAATGGACCCCTTGGGGCTCACACACATGCACCAAGGCAGGTTGTGATTACTCTTCATGATAGCTTTAATGAAGCTCCACTGCTGATTTGCAGATTTCAGGGTCAGGGTGGTGTGTGTGTGTGTGTTTGTCTTTTGGGGTGCGTCTCATGCATGTTATGGGGCTGAAAAAGAGCATCGGGATCTGGACAGCTAATAAAAACAACCCATTCCCATCTAGAATATATTTAATGCATTATAGAAACAATACATGTTTCTGTCTTCCCTTTTTGTTTAAGTATTCCTATTTTAACAAGGGGATTCCATTGAGGCCTGTTTCTCCTTTGTAATACAGCCTTGTGTAAGAATAAATTAATAAAAAGTAGTCGGGGAGAGATACAAATAAATCATAAAAAAGGAAACCCTATTTTATAGCAGGGTAGTTAGAATAATGTTCTCAATGGAACACCACTTCATTTAAGGATTTAGACCATGTTATTCTCAGGGCCTGGGGGTAGTTGAGGCATTATTTGACTCATGGATAATAAACTATAGTGAGATAGCTGAGAATGTGTAGTATTTTAATACATTGGTCTGTGCGGGTTGACTTGACATTTGTTGACTTGTCTGTAAGCAAAATCTTCAAAACTATAATGTTTGCATGGAGAATTTAATCAAATTATGATATATAGACATGCACAGGCCTTGCGAATAACAGACCTTTTTGTGTCATAATGATAATGCAAATGACAATGAATGCTGAATGGCTGAATTCCATTTGGCTGTTAGTTTCAGGGCCCTTGAGTTGTTGATGCTGGCTCACTGTCTTATTGTCTATCATTGATGTGATCAGTGAGACCTGTGTTTTTCCTACTGTGACAAATCAAAATGCCAAAAAAAAACAACAAAAAAAAACTGTTTACTGTCTACTCCTACCGTAAAGCTGAATCTTCATGTTGCACCAATTCAGGTAAATACAGTATAAGGATATATGCAAAGATTCAACTTAAGCTCATGAGAACATGCTGCCACCTTCACACAAGATGGGCTTACTGTTTATGAGAAAAAAGACATCATGCTGCTGTGGGTAGCGGGTAACTTTGACTGAAATTCATAGAGCTGCACAGTTGCAATCACAGTCTCCAGACTGCCTGTGGTGATACTACTGCTGCTCAGAGAGAGTAATACTGTATGTGATCTGGTCTCTCTCACAAGCGCACTTTCTCTCTCAAAAATGTCATCTTCTGTAAGATCTTGTCTCTCAGAAAGCCTCCTCTATTTCCCTTTTCAACTGTAATTGTAATCTTTTCTCCCCTTCTGTCTCTTTACTGTATTGCTCCCTCTTCCGCTGATGACCTAGATTTCAAGCCACCGTGTTCTGCTGCAGTCCCTCTCTACTGACACACAAATTCATACGCAGTAAAACACACCCTTACCTCCTACCCATGTTTTATTAATCGCTGGGCTGAGTCCAAGTTGATGCAGAGCAATAAAAAGGACTTCATGAACGTGCACACACACACACAAGAAGTAACATTAGTGATATTTACAAAGTTTATGGGCCAGTTTAATTGGTCTCATATATTTTAGGTAAATGTTATCTTATTTTAGTAAAAACGTGTTCTTAAATGCGATTCATCACCGATCAGTGGTTTAATTAACTTACAGCAGGCAGGTGCACTGAACTCTCACAAATTGTTGGAAAAAAATACATTCATGGGAAATGTGCGCCTTATATGAATTTTAGAGCACATAAAGCAAAAACCAATAAAGTAACCCCTTCAAATAATCTATTTTAAAAGACAGTTACTGTATTCAAAATCATAAATCTCATAAACGGTAAATGAGTAACTGTAAATGAATACAGTTACTTATATTCTGTATTTTAGACATATGTCAAGTAAAGTGCAGTTTATTTGTATAACCCGAAATCACAAATCCCAGATCTGTACAAAAAACATTCCCTGTCCTTAGATCATCAAATACATAACTTTTATTCTGTTAATGTCCAATAGCTGTAGTGTAGTATGTCATGATATCTATGTGTGGGTTTCCTTTAGACCTGGGAAATTAGTATTTAAACTTCATAACAAGCATGCAGGAAGTAATGGTGGGTGCAGTGGCTAGTGCTGTTGCCTCACAGCAAGAAGGTTACAGGTTCAAGACCTAAGGCTGGACCTTTATGTGTGGAGTTTGCATGTTCTCTCCGTGTCTGTGTGGGTTTTCTCCAGGATCTCCAGCTTCCTCCCGCAGTCCAAAAATATACTGAGGTTAATTGGAGACTCTAAATTGCCCGTAGGTGTGAGTGTGTGAGTGAATGGTATTCCTGCCTCTCGCCTGCAATGCGCTGGGATTGGCTCCAGCAGACCCCGTGACCCTAGTGAGGAATAAGCGGGTATAGGAAATGCATGCAAACGACTTCCAGTCAAGCCAAGCCCTCTTGACTATTCTCACACACACACAAAAAAAAATGATATAACTGTAATTTTAATAAAATGATTAAACAATTTTCCACACTAGTTATCTTGCGATACAGCAACCTTCTGGGTTGTTATGGCTAGAAGTTTCTCTGTATTGTCAAAGTGATTGGGAAAGTTGGGTGTCATCAGCATAGCAATGGTATAAGAAACCATGGCAGCAGATTATTGCACCAAGTGAGTTGGTGTATGTTGAAGAGAGAAGTGGACTGAGTTCTGACCCTTCAGGAGCCACTGTGGATAAGCTATGTATTTTAAACACACATCCCTCCAAGAGACTATAAAGGATCTCCCTGAGAGGTAAGACATTTTATTTCATTCATTCCAATGCCTGTTAACTGCTGGTGAAGCTGTGCTATATAGAGTGGAGCAATTAATAAGATGCACTTGAGAGATGGCTGACAGGCAGGTGCACAACATGCTTTTCACTCTGCTCATGAGCAGAAACATGGCCAAGAAATAAAAAAAGATGTGAAAGAATGTCTATCTGACAAGAGGAGATAGATTTTGAGCCTTTTATTCAAGTTGCAGACTGTAAATATGCACCTGATGAAGCTCTGCTCCATATAAGCGGTCTAAAAAAATATTTTTGAAATAAAAAATTTTATTATGTTTCCTCTGGAGAGTTTCTTCCATCTTGTTTACAGTTTATTTCTGCTGAAATGTCACAGGTAATTTAGTTTATCTTTTATATATATAATATTCAAAGTGTGGGTGACATGTTGCCTATTTCATGCATTAAGTGCCATAGTACAGATGAGGGGGTGAGGCTTTCTAGTTCAGAGCACAGCACGTCACACAGTAAATAAGTCATACAATTATTCATAAACATTTAAGCCAGCAGTGTTACTCATGCTAGTGCTAGTAAGCCATGCATATTTGATGATCACATTTCATTTAGATAAAAACAATTGCTACTCAAATCTCAAATTAATGTCTGCTTAACATTTGAATACCCGAGTAGTGATCAGCTGTGGAGCAGCACAGGTGGTGGCAGGATTCTGTAAAAAAAATATCTTATACCCTACATATCAACATGTACTATTTTAGTTATATATTGATTGATTGATCTCATGATCCACAAATATTTGTCAAAGTTGTTGTGGTTCATTTACATTACACACAACTTCAATTCAGAAAGCAGGGAAATAGGACAGTGAACGGTCCACTGGTGCACTGAGCACCCTGAGCTGCTCCTTTCAGCTATCGGTTGCATGTGACAGTATGTGATCTAGGTCTCTTCAATTAGCCAAATACCAACCAGCTGGAAGTGCAACAGGGCTTTTAATTAAGAGGATAATGACACTGTGATTGGTTGAGTTCATGTTATGCCCAAACCACCTATGAATAATTCTGGAATCCAAGATAACCCCCTTCTGCCATGGGCTATCAGAGAGTGCACTGCACGGTGTCCTCTTACTAGCAACATGACTTGGACACATCCTGTGCCTATGCCTCCACAATGCATCATCTAAATAAGGACCTTCCTGTAATATTGAATGACATTTCACTAGGGAACTTTCATGTGAGTAAAAATAAAAAAATAAAATAAATAAAAAATAAGAAATATTGGCTTTATTTAATAGGTGACACTCCAATAACCATAGAGTATTTTAGGGAATTGAAATTGTTGTATTTTTAGCTCCACCAAGGAGGTTGATTTCACTGGCGTATCTGATTTTTGGCAAGATAAGTCAAAAAGTTTGGGTCAGATTTCCGTCAAACTTGCAGCGATTGTTAGGAACGGTACCATGAACAGATAATTCAATTTTGGTAATGATCCAGGAGAAATCCTGGTTTCTAGATCGCTTTGACTCTTCTGTTATTTGGTAACATTGCAGAAAATGGACCTTCAAACAAACAAATAACATGTATAGTATTAATGTCATATCATGTTCAATCCCCATCAAAAGTTTGGGTACAAACCCAAACCATACACGTGATCATATAACCTGCCTGACTTCTGAGCTATTCACTGCTAAAATAAGTGGCTGGTATTAGCAGTCGTTTAACTGTCCATCCTAAAAGAACAGCTGGTCCCAGTGGCCCATGTGGTTCAAAGAGCCTAAACCACCACTATATCAACAAAATACTTGCAGTAATTTATTTATTATTATTTTTTTTAGTTTTTGTGAGTGTTATTGTGGCATGTGTATTGTATTGTGGTTTGTTTTCATCAGTGAAATTGTATTGGTGTACACTTCAATCCACTGGATAATCCTATTGTGCTTGAATCTTAACTCATTCTCTGCTTCAGGCTATGTTGTATGCTTATAAGTGTGTGTGTGCGCGCAACTGTTTGTGCATATATGCATGCACCAATGTGTAGGACACAACAAACCAGCTGTTGAAGAGAGAAATGTTGAACCTGACACACTAGATAATTAGAACAAGTGTGGTAGTCTTCACTATTTTGTTTTATAATCATGCTGATTAGCAGGAGCAGCTTTTTAAAAAACATTTGGGCACCGTTTATGTTTCATACGACATACATCTACTTTAGATTAAAAGCAAAATAGTCTAAAACAAAGAAAATTCTGTGGTACAAAATAGGATCGCTGGATTTCTTCACATTTATCAGTGTAATTTACCAATTATGTCTGCAGTCCGATCATATAGCAGCTTTTGTTTGAATCCTGCCCTATTCCATTAGGCATCACCAGCATGGTATTATGTTAAAAAGGTCAAGTATCACCACCGCTTCTGATATTTTTACCCATTTTTCATGACAGGTTAGGAAATTGTGTTGTATTCAGTTACTGTAAAGGCTGAAGAGTGTGGCGATGGTGTGGCACCAACACCTTATGACAGCTGATACAGGGTGAAACCCTTACATATTGCAACTTTCTTTACTTTGTTAGTATTTTCTGCACAGAAATAACCTCGCTAGCCAGTCTGTTTTAATCCACAGTGTAACCTATTGGAAAACTGTCATCATTAATTTCAATTCATACAAAAAAGAACACAACTACACCTTTTGGAAACCAGACATCCATAAGCCCGGTTGTTGTGTCTGGCATTTACATTTAATATTCTCTTGGATTTTGGTTGGAAATCAGTACATGGTGAAGTATTTTTGAGGTTGTATTGCACTCTTTGAACTTTGAAAAGCATTGCAGTAAAAGCAATGAGAAACAGGAAGTGAGTTTTGTTAAGAGGCTTCTGTTATGGACACTGCAGCTTCGGTCCCTTGAGGCCATCTGGGCTGCATCTGTAGAACGCTGTGTCATCTCTATAGTGCCAAAATGGATGCTAGATAAAGAGATCAAAGAACCGATCCTGTCAGCTCTGCTCTCTTAAAAGGTCACATTGCACATCAGTATATAATAGAATACGAAAATGGTGGATGAAGATGGTAGCCAAAGATAGTGGTGAGCAGCTAAATAGTAAAATAAAAGCGAGGTCAGGGGTTACAAAGGAGATCAAGTGAGAGAATAGGGGAAAAAAAGAGACAGAACAAGGTGTCTGACACATGACAGTGGCATAACAAATCAGATTGCTCTGTAAACGAATAATCTAATATCCTGTAATATCTGTTATATGATGAAAACGGTGTATGGTACAGCTCACAGATGGTAGTCTGGCAGAAATGGACCACAGACTTGAAAAAGAAAGGCCTGGCATCACATCCAGCTGCCTCACCAAGCCTGTGGACACATCAGCGCTGGATACAATCGCTGCTTGTCAGCTCTGGCACACGCAAATCTAAATGCCAGGTCAGGCTGACATTGGCCTGTAATTTCCCCAGCTAACTGAGCTGAGCTCTCTCAGCTTCTTATCACTCAGTCAGGCAATATAACAGCATGCTTAATGGATTATTGGCTTATCCTGGTGAAAATGCTATATCTGGGCAAATAAAAAATATGTATAGAGGCAAATCTTGAGAAGTTTGTGCTCTCATAAAGTTTGCAATGCGAGGAGATTCTCCTCACTAACTTTATTGGGAAGCGAGAAATTAAATGGTTGTTCATGGTCCTATCGTTTTCTCATCTCTGTATTGTGAGTGCACTGGCGACATACAAGATACCCAGAGCGAAACAGGAAAGATTTGTTCCTTAAAATGTTTTTAAAAAGTTTCAGACCGGATCTCATTCATCGAGAACACTAACCTCCCAAAATGCAGGCTTATTAGAGTTTCCCAGAATTTCTAAAATTAAAATGCATTCAACTACCAGGCTCCTCTGCTGTGCATGTCTTCCTGTTTCAATCCAGGGGGTAGAAACTCTTCCCAACTTAAAGAACAGGTTAAAAGCTTTATTTTTCATTGAAGCTTATAGTTAGGCCTGGCCCTGGCTGGACTAGAACATTGTTATGCTGCGATAGGTTTAGACTGCCAGGACCTCCTGTGATACTCTGAGCTTCTCTTTCTTTCTTCCATCTGTAATACTCGTGACCCACTGATGTACCTTTTAAATGGGTTTTGTTCCCAGAGTCCTGCCCTGTGTTTTCTTATTCACAGACCATGCTGCAGTGCAGCTGCTGCTAGGAGCCTTCGGTTGTTGGAGGGCCCGACCCTGTCCTGGTGGCACCTGGAAGCTGCAATGGATCTCACCTCATTCTCCACATACACCATGAATCAATAATGTCATACCAAACTCTTTTCCCGTTTTAATGTATACACTGTGCACACATCATTTTTTGCAACCTGTACATCATTAAGGAGGGATCCCTCCTCTGTTAATCTTCCTGAGGTTTCTTTCTGTGTTTTTCCCATTAAAGGTATTTTTAGGGAGTTTTTCACTGTATGATGTGATGGTCTAAGGACAGGGGATGTTGTGTTGCTGTTGTACAAACTGTACTAACCCTAACCCTAAAGCTAGAGGGCAACACAGTGACGCAGGGGTTAGCGCTGTTCCCTCACAGCAAGAAGGTCGCAGGTTCAAGACTTCCTTGGTCCTGGGTCTGGGACCTTTCTGTGTGGAGTTTGCATGTTCTCCACGTGTCTGCGTGGGTTTTCACCAGGTACTCCAGCTTCCTCCAATCAGTCCAAAAACATGCTGAGGTTGATTGGCAACTCTAAATTGCTGTAGGTGTGAGTGAATGGTGTGTGTGCACCCCACGTTTGGCTGGCGACCATCTGGGGTGTATCCCTGCCTCTCGCCGTAACGCGCTGAGATAGGCTCCAGCAGACCCCTGCGACCCTAATGAGGAATAAGCAGGTATAGAAAATGACTGACTGACTGACTGACTTAACTAGAGTGGAACATTAAAGTGAAGGCAAGAGTGGTCTAAGATTTTCTAAAGCAATGTTCACACCAGATAGTTTTCAAAAAACCCTTGATTTACATGAACCCACATAAATGTGCCATCAGGAGCCACTATGAGCATGCCAAACCTATAGGTGACACTATTGCTAAAAACATAGAGCAATGCTAGCCAATCAGAATCCTTAAAAAATACAACTACTGACATGAGTTACTTCCTGTTCCAGAGGTTGTCTATGTTGGCCGTAGAGAAGTAGGTTAGCTCCTCAACACAATAGCAGTTCTGATTGCAAATGCAAGCACGCCAAAAGCTTCTTTTTGCTGATACTCTTGTGGATCCTTGTGACCAAATCACTAGAGAATACATGGACCAATTTCTAATATTCCACGGTCTTTATAACATGAATTAAATTCAAATTGTCATTGAAATCTGTTAGGAATAGACTTGACCCCTCGTGTTATGGTATTTTCTGGACTTGTGTTGCAATGTAAGTGGATCGTTCAGAAAATGTTTCCTACTTCTAGGATCAGAGGCTGGATTCAGATTGAAATACAATCTCCATCTTTAAATTATATATACGCTCAATATTTCATGTTAAGGCAGCTACAGAGCAATCAGTCCTGGTTCTTACAGGATTTAGAATCACTGTCTGCTCAAATGTCATAACAGAGGGATGGATACATGCTTAAAATCCTGACTTAGCAGTTCTTTCTCTAAAAATGCCACCGGCACAGTAAAAGTACAGAAGCAAACAAGAAATATAGACAAAAAAAGAACAAAGAAGTGTTTTGGCCTTGAGGCGAAAGCAATCTGGCAGCCAAAAAGGAAGTGTCCAATCAAATAAGCTGCTAGTTTGGAAGACTTGACTGACTGACTGGTTTGCTGTCTACTTCAGACTTCAGCTGCATGTGTTGAGTCTTTGACTGTCATGAAGGCTGCTGGGGCAATCTGGAGCTTAACGACTGTGTTTGTTGGGGGAACTGCTAACACAAAGCTGGTAGCTAAAAAAGCTGTGATCCAATGCATTAGCTGGTCTGAACCTTCCACTTTTTTTTTTTTTTAACCCTTTTATGCTTGAAATGAAATTTGCCCAGATGCCCACCATAAAATGATCTCATGGTGGACCAGGAAGCTATGAAAAGATATCCGTGGAAGAGAAGAGATTTGACATTCTGGTAATGCAGTGTGGCATGAAGAAGTGCAAATTAAAACTATTATTGCCAAGAAATGCTCAAAAATGTTGACATTGTGACATAAATAATGTCACAATATAACGGACACTGAAAAGTACATGTTCCTCATAATGTATGCGAGACACCAGCCAGTTTCAACATACCCAAGGCTAGAAACAAAGGGGTGATGTTCACTTACCGTCCGTCTTCAAAGTAAGCTATAAGCTAAATTGGCAAATAAGGAAGACTGTAGTTAAATACTTTGTGCTAAATGCCAGCATAACATGGTCCCAATGTTGGGAACCGCTGTTATAGTGTTATCTGAGATAGTATAGGTAAGGCCGTAAACCGTGTACTCGTACGTAATCCGAGTGTCACAAAATGTGTCACATGTCACAAAAATTAAACAACATTGAGCTCAGTCATATATATTATACACACACACACACACACACACACACACACACACACACACACATACACACATACATATACATAGATTAAAAGAAAAAGCATCTGATGCAAACATTTCATCCATTTTTTCAATCATGTGCAGTAATTAAATAATTACATTGTTTTTATGTTGCCTTTTTATTTGTCTTTGCCTCTAGTGCCAATAAAGTGTTCACATTACAAGTCATTTTCACACAGTATAAAATAACAAATCCCTGTAATCACTACTTTACCATTTATCTGATTACTATCCAGAGACTATCCCCACAAATATACCCTTTGCTAACAAGCAACTTTTGCAATTACTGCGCTTACACATGCATCGTTTGGCTTCTACAGTACACATGTGAATACAATCCAATAAAATGAGACAACGTGCGGTTATTGCAGCTATATGTGTTTGTGAATTTATTTAGATACATCCAGTGTTAGTTGCGGAAGATATGATCTTGATATATTAAGAAGACTAAAGAAATCTGGTCATACAAACTATAGTTTTTTCTTTAGGCAGTAAAGATATAACCACTCAAATATTAATAAATAAAATATCAGAAGAATGGCAAATAGGAAGAAAAATAGCCAAATGATGCTGATTGCTGATTCTACCCTCACTTTTCTATCATAGCGTGCAATGAACTTTGCAGCCTCTAGGGGCTGCTGGCTGCTCTTTACACTTTTAGCCTTGTTTTTCATTTTAGTTCTGACAGCTATGACTGAGCCCTCACTAAATGAGTTTCACGACAGGAGCACACAGGTATC
The DNA here is from genome assembly GCA_030544235.1 of Lepturacanthus savala. NCBI lineage: Eukaryota > Metazoa > Chordata > Actinopteri > Scombriformes > Trichiuridae > Lepturacanthus > Lepturacanthus savala. The sequence continues at coordinate 13,931,060 of CM060468.1, read as the reverse complement.
TGCCCTGCGTTTACTGTGACAGGAAAGTAGTCTAAAACTCAGAAATTACTTCAAATGTCATCTAGTTTAAGGTCGGCATTAGCCTGCCTCTGACTCACCTCCATTTTTGCTGATGGTCTTTTCCACATCCACCACTGTGTGTCATAGTGTGTGATGAGACCCAGGTGGGTTGCCTCATTACTGTGAGCTTCAGGAGCCTCCCACTCCGTAAAGCTTTGGTTGTCTGCGGCGGGTAACCCAGGCCAGCTGAGACACAGTCGGTGAAAATGAAAGGAACTAATAAGCCAGTCCAGACAGAACAAAGGAAATAGGGGTCAGTAGTCATGTGTATTTAGGCCATGTATGTGTGTCTAATAGCTATGTCTCTGGTCAGCTGTGACACTGTAAGTACATGTAATGGTCAGAAACTAATGTTAGCTAACCCAACGTAGCGCATGGTTTGTTACAGAGAACCATCTGAGAAGTGATCCTTGAGAAATGGTAGAACTTTCAAAGAAGTGCCATTGCAGGAGACTGGATGAACCATCTGTTTATCACTGTCTATCATGAGCTGGGCAAAATGTAGGCTATGTCCCAAATAACCCACTACTCACTACCGAGTTGTACTTTATGGAGAAGACTATATAGTGAGACACGTAGCTGGCAGAATGTCTCTAGTGCGCCACTCAGTAACTTTTATACGTAGGAAGGAACGAGGTCCCACCTCCGATGCTGTAGCCAGATATTATTATAAATCCATAGTTTAGACACAAGCGCATAAACTGAAGCCCGACAAGTTGGATTCTAACATGATCTCGTGAATTGAGCTGCCTCATGAGGAAAAAGTTAGCAATTACTATACCAAATTTGAGCAAAACTTGACTCCTCAGGGCAACTACATAGCTTCTGTATGTTTTCTTTATTGTGGAATCCACCTAATTTTTATATTGTTTGTCCAACAGCTTGATTGTAAAGCCATTAATATGTCCAAGAGGACTGGTAAACACCCATGCTGGTTTACAATTAATAAGTGTTAATTAATGAGTTAATGATCCGCTTACATTCGAATGAAAGATCATCAAATGGTAGGTAGATAAGTAGAAGATAATGACTGAAAGAAAGTATGTAGGTTTACAATGATGCAACCATGAGACACACTCTGTGGTTTACTCTGGGTTGGCAATGATCTGTTGCAACCTGAGGTCTTAATGACTTTCATTTAAATGTTTTAGTTTATTTGTTTTATTGCACTAATTGCCTCCAGCCTTTATTGTAACAGCTGTACGTCTGCTTTTAATTAAATCTACAATCTCTACAGATGCCACATTCACAGTCAGTACTTTAACTAAGAACTTTCACTCCTGATCAAAAGGAGTTGCTCTTCAGAAGATTGAAGACTTTGCTGTAATGGATGATATCGTCATGAATTCCATCTAAAATGTGTTTAATATTTTATGCGTTGCATTTGCATAACATAATAAATAAACTGATGTCTAATAAGTATCTTAATTAAACAGAATGAATCACAGACAATTGCTGTACAAAAGTATGCATTATCAAATCACAAAAGACATAAGAATGCATTTATGTCCCAAAACAAATACTACAAAACCCCCCCAAAAAAACAAGCGCATATAATATTGATGGGAAACTAAACTATGAAGTGATTGTTGCCCTTTGTTCAAGCAGAGCTGAATTGTGAGTTGATTTAATAATTTATGTGGTTTTAGGAGTTAGCCTAATGTTAGGCTATAGCTTCTTTTACTGTGAAGCTGTCAATATCAACACTGCACCACAATCAGGTCATTAATCAGCATTGCTTTGGTTGAGAATGCTCTATCATTAAGGCCTGTATGCTGATTTACTGCCTACATTTATAGCTGTATCTGTGTAATTGTAATCAAGTTGCAGTTTGAATTAGTCAGATTGACAAGCACATGCTGTCATTTGCCAGCGAACGCCTTGAAGCAGAGACAGTTTTAGACACACGAGAGTGTGATATCAATTCAGTTGAGTATGTTTGTATTTTTGTTGAAAATGGTGAACAGTAAGAAACGCAGTTTCTGTAGACTCAAGTCTCTAAATACCCCCATGTTTCATTGCTAAAACTGTGTGAAAACATTTAGTAAGTTTAAAAAAAAAAAAAAAAAAAGACAGACATATGTAATGTAAGGGATAGGTGTGTGAGTGCTCTCCAAGCAACCATCTTGCATTTAGAAATCCCCAGACAATTGTTAGGCTGGAAGGTTACTGATGTTTGGCACTTGTTTGATGTAGACCATGGCAGGCTTTTTGACAGTAATTTGACAGAAAATACCCAACAAGTCCTCTTAATAATAGGGTACAAGGTGTTCTTTCTTAATTCTACAATAGCTTCTTGCAATAGCTTTCTTTAACTGTGCTTCTGTGATACATCTGGTGTTTGTTAGACTTCTGCTTCATTGTCTAGTCAACAAGTTTAGAGTGGATTTTACTTGGCTGTGGGACAATCTGCAACAGTTCATTTGTGTTCCCTCAAACTAACTCTTCATCACTGAACAAATGCACAAACATCCCCCAATATGGAGTTCCTAACCCACTCACAAACAATAAAGGGATAAACAGATGGCTGCCATGAATGGGCTCTAAAAATGTAGGTCTTACCCTCGTGAGTTCAACTTGGATACCGCGCTCATACTAACTGTGTGGTTGGTGTCAGGCTGTTCCGATCCTGTTCTTCTGAGGCCAACCCTGAGCTCAGTGTATGTTTAAGTTTATTTAGGTTAACAAATAGACACAAAACTAAACCAAACCAAACTAAACTACATAAACTAAACCAATTGCAAAATTGCAACAAAAAGAGCCACTCTCCATCTTCTATTTTCATCACCTGGCCTTCTGAGAGGCTTATAGTAGATAAGAGCTCTTGAAGTTAGGCAGCCAACCAAAATTTACAACCTGTGACCATGATATAAACAAGTGGGTATAGGCCACAACCTTTGAAATGTAATGTCATATTGGCCCAAACATAAAGCAATCAGACTTTAAAGATACATCAAAAGTCACATACACACTGTCAGGCTCTTTGAAGTGTCCAACATGCTTTTGTCCATCAGGAAGCATTTTTTGAGCTTCTCATCATCTGAAATTAGTAATTTAGCAGTTTAAAGTCCATCTGAAACAACACTTTGAGATTATCTGATTTCCATATTGTGACATCTTTCCAATATAAATGGGATATTACAAACCTTTTTTTCAATTGGACCATTGAAAAATGGACATATACACACTTGTTGAACAGATCAAGTAGCAGCACTTGCATCAGGTACCTACCTACAAGGCTAAAGTTATCTTACATTCTTCCATTGACTATTGGATGTAATGATACAATTGTTTGAAACTGGACTCTCTCTTTGGAGCAAATTGGAAGGGGGGCTACTCTTTTAACATGTTTTCTTCAGTACTGTAGGTATCGCTCCAGCACAATATAGATAGGTATTTGACATAATGTCAACAGTTATTTCTTCACATTTTATTGATAGTGTTAATAGTAACCATCAATAGAAAAAATGTTAACTTTAATTTTGGAGAAATCTTAAAACATTATACCATTTTAATAATGAACAAATGGGACAAAACAGCACCTTGCATGATCTCGTAAGCATGAGATGACATTTTGTTAAGCCTGTGACAGATGGTTCATCCAATCACCTGCTGAGTATAGTTTTAGAAGTGCCTGCCCTATTTCCAGAATAAAATATTGTCTTATATTTGGGCCAGTTGGTAAAAGTAATGTAATTTTGTGTAGGTGTTTCTTTTTATGGCAATGTTGTGAGGCCTCCCAGACAACCTCATCAATTCTCTCCTACGACAACATACTTTCGTTCTTGACACTCTACATCAGTGAGGTAAGGTCATTATCAAGCAGTTTGGTAGTCCTGATTCAATTTTACACTAAAAGCACAAAGCCATGGCAAAATCTCATGGAAGGGTACTTTAATTTTCTGATTGACATGTATTTGTCACTCAAGGAGGAAGGAGGGGTTGATCACTGCAGCTACACATGCAGTGACATCACTTGCAAACCTCACTGTACAGTATGGGTGGGTACGTCTGGCTGTGGGTGGCGAACAGACACACTGTGCCAGCTGGTGCACCCGTTTTGGGTCATGTTAATTGGCCCACGACAAACCACACATGACACTCACAGTCACACACACACACACACACACACAGTCACACACACACACACACACACACAGAAACGAGTAAAGGAAAGTGCCATCGGAAATTGTACAGTCCATGTGTTAATTAAACAGGCCGGTGTTCCCGCTGTCCCAGACAAGTTTCTTCTGGAATCAACAGGACCAGTGTGGAGTCTCATCGCGCCTATTATGTGACAGGGTTGTCGCCTCCGTTTAATTGCGTCCTGTCTTCTGACCTCGCCAGGGACGTCCAGATTGTTATCAAACTGTCTGATATTGCTTCAGAGGCCTTGCAATGAGAGTTGTCACCACTGTATCATGGTGGTTTGTGACATGGTCACAAAATTGAATCTATACATGGGCATGAAAGACAGGGATTTTTCCATTACTATCCATACTCAATATTTCACAATACTGACATGCTTGTAAGATACTTTCATTTGAAATACTTTAATCTTAATCGTCCTGAATGTTGTGAAAAAAATTAAAAACTTGTGTTGGTGTGCACAATTAGATACTAGATTCTATCAAATGCACTCTTTATCAGCTTCATATTTGACAGACAACAACTTAATGAAATGTGTGTTCTTAATAACTAAATATTCTAAAGAGGTGACTTACACTGCTGCTATAACTTACTCATTAATTTGCTGATTAGACTGCTCATCCATTATTCAATTCGGTGTATCATAGCCTACATTTTTTTATTTATATAAATACATCAGCAGATCTTTTGATGTGTGCGAGATAAAAGTGTTTGAAAACATATTTAGTTTTCCTTTAATTTCGCAGAGGAAAGAATCGGCCTAAACAAGTTTGACTTGTGGATAATTTGTCACAGATAGCGTAGAATATGGATGGATGTTTCATATAATAGCCATGGCATTTAGGACGGAAGCTTATTATCTAGCCAATTATGTTTGGCAAAGTTCAAGCTATTCTTTCAGCAGTTTGAAAGTTCTTTCTTTGTGTCCTCAGCACAGCTCAATATATGCGGGGGTCCGGTACCTAAAAAAGGTTGAGAATCAGTGATCTAATCCGTGTAATCCCTGTTTCTCTTTATTTTTTTATTATGCATGTCTCTTCGGTTTGTCTGTCGGCTTGTTTACTTGTCTCGGAGCCATCTGTCCATTTCCCTATTTAATCTGCTTTTCTGTCCTCCTCTCTTGCTCCAACATTTTTCCATCAGAATGAATAAATCATCAGTTTCTGTATGAGACAGGTTAGGGGTTTCAGGGTTAAGCGTGGTAATAATATTCTCTCACAGCTGATTCGCTTCACACTTCCAGAGTCAGAGTTCATCAATATTAAAGACAGTCTGCTGTATGCCATTGGTAGCATGCATAGCGGTGCGTTTGCACCTACATCACGGTTTGCATGGTTACCCGGATACATGGCCATATTGGACACCAGAATGGAATGTGTGCTGAATATTTACTTTAAGCCAATTTCGGTTATCCTGCTCTAGTACATGTTATGGTTTTATTTCCTCTGTGAATCACTTTGGGACTTCTCTCAGAAGTACATTAAGTCACATCAATATGCATACATTATTACACTATACAAATATATATATATATATATATATATATATATATATATATATATATATATATATATATATATATATATATATATATATATATATATATATATATAATACAGGACAAACTCCAACAGTCAATCATACTAACAGTATGCATGTTTTCTGTTTGTCTGCTTGTTTATTTGTGTCTTGAAGCCATCTGTCCACTTCCCTACTTAATCTGTCTGCCTCTCTGACAGTTACACATTTGAATGAATAAATCATCAGATACCATCTGAGAAAGGTCAGGGGTCTCAGGCTCAAGTGTGGTAATACTATTCCTTAAATAGCCCATCAATAATCAAGACGGACAGTGTGCTGTATGCTATATGTGACACCTTTTTATACTGCATCTTTATTGTTAAGCTTTCACCCCCGCAATGTCAGGTCTGCTGCTAAAAAGATGCACCGGAATTTAAAGTGAAGTCATTGGATCAATGAATTTGACTCTGTGCTCACTCCGTAGCTTTATATAGATTCCCAGAAAACCCTAAAATGGCAAGCGGCAAAAGCATATTTAGCTGAAACTTGTCATAATTGTTTTTTTCAAATTAAATATGCTGACACTGTCTGAATATTAGCAGGCAGACACAGCAGGGAAACCATAACTGTGAACAGTCCAACTGTTTTCTGTTTTGTTTTATAAAGCATGAGCATTGGTGCAGTGTAGGTATACCAAACTGCTACGGTTAGGAAATGGACAAGATTAATGGTTGGTGTGAGACTGAGGGTGAACTCTGGTCTCTTGGTGGTACAACCTATCACCTCTTTCCTGCACATTACTGTGCTTCCTGCGTTGACTGTAAATGTGGGCATTGGAAATAAATATTGTGCTGCAGAATCAGTATAAACATGATTTCTGGGCAGATGACAGGCGACAATGCAACAATACGAAATGTATATTTGACATTTCAAATGGGGAAACTTGGGGACCAACTAAAGTGTTGTTCGTAAAATGAGTCAAATCATCTGATTTAAAGAACAGTCTGCATTCAAATTTTGCTTGATGTTAATAAAGTATGTGGCAATAAAATCACGTCACAATTGAAATCAAATAATTTTTTTATCTAAAACCTCAAAATGCATAAAATGTCATTTTCTCACCAAAACAATAACAAAACATGCCGTCTTTTTTGCTCTGCAGTCAGCCAGTCTCTGTTATTCCTTCCTTCCCTCTCCAACACTAACAGACCCAGTGATTAAAACAGATAAAAATCACTGAATAAAGCAGTTTTATGGTAAAAATCCATCTTTTCTGTCATGATGTTCCAGACGTTTCAGACGTGCTGATCCAGACGTTCAGAAGGTTTTTACTGGATTATCTGCAGATGTCTTCTCCATTTCTCTAAAGCAAATTAAATGATTAAAAGGGTAAAAACAATGAATAAAGCAGTGCCAGACAACCAGTGACTAAAGTCATCATCCAGTTAAAGTTATTTAAAAAAAAGACCAAAATGAAAAAAGTGGCTTAAAGCTGGATAAAAAGTCACCACACCAAAGTGAATTCATTTGCAAAGGGGATAATAATTATAATTTATAAACATTCCAAAATTATTGGAGACATTTTGGATGACTGTCCACAACTCATTACAATATTTAACGTAGGTCTCGTAATGTTTTAGACATTTTAAATCGACACTAATCTGGATATATTACACATTGTGCCTTTAACAGAGCTCAATGTGTGAGAGCGGAGATGATGAAAATGTGCCACAATAGGGGTGCATGATAAATGTATGCAGTGTTGCTGACACTTTAAATTGCTATTTCCACCTTTTTTCTGTCTCCCTTTCTGTATCATCACTCACAAACAGACCATCGTCTTACTGAACAATCCATCTCAATGTACTCCTCACAGCTTCATATTTGCTGCCTTGTCTGTTTTATTTTCTGTGTACCGAAATGACTGCCCTACATTTGAAAATGCCACATCAACTCCGGTGTTGTTTGTTAAATCTGTCTGAAATTCAGTGGAAGCAAACCCACCCACAGCCTGCGCATGCCTCCTTGGGCTCTGAGCGTCATCAGTGCGAGTATTAGAACGCAGGCTCGTTTTAAGGCAGAGAATGGCGTGTTTCTGATTTTCTGTCTAGTTAGGGGATTGGCTGCTTGAACGTTGTTGTGCTCTCAGCCTTCGCCTATGGATTACAACTACAAACTGTGTTTTACCGTGCTCCCACGGAAACGGAAGCCTTTATACGCACTCATCGCGCCTCTGAATACACACTCAAAGAGCGGGTACACACACATCCATACAGGCGCACACACTAAAGAAGCAATAGATGTTTGAAACATCGTGGTCTTGAGCAAGTTGTTTCATTGTAATAGTCAGCGCGACATTTGCAAACGGGTCTCGAGCTTGTTAGCCAAGTTCCATCACAGCGTCTCTCAGCCAATCACATTTTCATACACACTCACACGTCACAGGGTGACCTGTCACCCTCAAGGACTGTTTTAATTTAATTAATATGCATCTGACCTTTTGTTCATTCATAACTATGAATGTTTCTTCCTTGTTTAGGGATGAAGGAGCACCGTCAGGTTTAAAGGTCGGGTTCAACGGTTCCCCAGAAGAGATAAAAAGTCCTGACAGAGGTCACAGGTCATACGCACATAATGAAATATAGGTGGAGTTCTCACTGGAGATTCGTCACATAACACAATGCCTGCTTATAAAAATAGTATAGACTAAATGACATTTAGCACCATCTAACAGAATTTATTTTTATTTTGTCACCTTAGATTGAGCCCTTTTTAATCAACATTGGCCCACCATGCAGCTTTGCCATGTTGCATCTACTCATAGCCCAGAATGGATAAACCAATGTCTCTAGAAACAGCCTTTCATATTTTTTCCCAGTCACCATCCTACATGCTTTGGTACTCAGTTGGTTGCAATCTGCAACACTAGATGCTGCTAAAACGACACATTCTATCTTTAAGAGTGAATTAAACATGAGTGCTACACTTGAACGGCTTCAGGTTTCTAATGGATGTTGGTCTTGACATGTCTGTAGCCCAGGTCAGATTCTGGTACAACTTCAAATTGTACATGCTTTATCAAGGACATCCTCATCCACCAACATCATTTTTTTTGTTTAATTCTGTCTATTGTTAACAAACTAAAGGCTTTTCTGTTTATAACCAGAATAAAGATTCAACACGGTCCTTCACCCACAGACCTTTCCAAAGCCCTTCCGATTTTTGATTGATCCTTCTGCTAAAGAAATTTGTGGAGCTGATTCATGCGCCTTGAAATAGCATTGTTGCAGCTCACGTGTCCTCTTTCCAATAAAACCCACCTCATATTCAATATGTCACTACTTGCTTTGAGCCATTCCTGTTCATATGATTCATCCTGTTCATATGAGATGTTTTTTCTGCACTGTGAGCCCTCTTACTTCATGAATTGCACTACCGGTGCTTGCTTCACTAATTCTGCACTTGCAGCCCTTGGGTCTGTTCCTGTCAGCTGACACACACACACACACACACACACACACACACACACCACACACACACAGTAGATTGCTTTGTATTTTATAAATTGTGGTGCATGATTTAGTTGACGATCTAAAGTCATTACCTGGTATATAGTTAACCTTTACGCCTTTGTTGGTGTAAATTAACAGGATGTCTAGACTACACATCAAGTCTCTTCCTATTGTTTATTAGACAAGATGAGACAAAGGAAGAAAGAGTATTTAAATATGTTTACCATTGTAGGAATTTGTACACAGATGGTTTTATGATCATAAGGGCGAAATTATGAATTATTATTGTGCACAGCTCGATTAAGAAATCCCTCTTCCGTTACCACAAAAGATGCATATTGGTATTATGATTTCTATTCAAATTTTTCAAGGGTGTTTTTAGTCGTAGTAGAGGAGTAGAGATCCTTTCCATGTATATGTATAGTATAAAAAATAATAATAAAAATTAAATACTTAAAATAAATAAAACAGTAAATTATACTTTGAATAGTAATGTTTCTGATATAGTTTGTCCACAAAAAAAAGTAAAATTATCTTGCCAAAATCCTTAAAATGCCATCTCCTCTTCCTCCCTCATAGCAAATTTCAGAATCTATTTCCTTTGAGAAGATTAACCGCAGAGGTCTCTACTTGACTGTAAAGTCAATTATGTGTACCCAAGCACATTCTGGGATAGTTTAGACTCTAAGACCTAACCTCAGTGCTAAAATCCATGAACTCTACCAAAGATAAAATAGCACCATGATGTCATTTCCCATTTTATTATTTTGCTTAATATGCTGTTATATACTGTAATATACTGTAATATGCACCTGTACCAACTGTGATGAGAGTTATCCAACTGACAAAATCAAAAGCAATGGTCTTTTAACAAAGGTTTTGTGACAGATCTTGTGAATTGAATTACTTCTGGTGTATCTGCTTCTGTTTCAGAGCTTACTCCTTTATAGCCCCTTTTTTGTTGTTTTTTTTGTTTTTTTTCCATGGCATACTGTCCTGAGGATATCACATGTTCGAAGCTGCACTTTATCTGGGTTGTGAATAGCAGCTTCAGTCAGGCTACAGCAGCTTATGATATGCTAAGCCAATAAGCTACTGCCTGTAGCTTTATATATAGTTTACAAATATGAGAAATAATATTTTCATTGGAAACAAACATGAAACAAATAAGTGGATTTCTGTTTAAAAATTAATCCAAAAGCAGAATAAAAGCTGAAGTGTATACAAAACATGGTTAACACCATTGTATCCAGTTAGGCCTCATGTATTATCTACATGCTTGCAAATTGCCTTAGTGGCCTGCATAAAATAAAATGCTATTGTTAAAAGGCTTTTCAAACCCTATCACACTCCTCCCTAAATTCACTATATCCATTCTCCTGCTCCCCCCCCACTTTACTCTCATTCTCCATCCCTGCTCTCTCCCACTGATTTCCCTTGCCCTGCATTTTTGTCCCTTTCCGTCCCTCTCCCCCGCTCGCTCACATGCCGCCTTTCACGCTCAACTCGTACACACAATCGCACGCATTGACATTCAGATTTCCGGCTTCATTCAAAACGCTGAATTATTAAAGGAGTCAATTTTAAGGAGGTCTGCTCCGCATTGCTATGAAAACACAATCTCCATTTCAACGGCGAGTGTGAGAAGAGAAGGGAAGCGAGTGAGCCAGAAAAAAAGGAAAGAAGAGAGAAGAAAAATTAGGGCAGTGATTTGAAATTCCATTTATGAATAACAAGAAAGTTTAGAAAGTTGTTCACAGGCATTAAACATTCTAAGCGTGTGGGTTTATGGCAGCCCTGTGTGTCTGTACAGTACAGCGTGCGTGTGGCTCTATAGGGGGTGTGTGTCAGTGTTTGTCTGAGCATGCACTATGCATTTCCAAGGGTACAACTGGTGTCACTGTGCACCACAGGTATTTGCTCCATCCTCTGACCTTTACTGTTTCACAACACTGTAGTAACCTACTCCACTTCTTTTTGTCTTTGGGCCAACATTTTCAACTGTATTTATTTATGTTGTTGTGACTGCAAATTGCTGTGTTTTTATTCACGCTACGTCCCAAATGGGGCCAGCACCAGCCAGCGCTGCAGGGTGCCAGCACTGCAGTGTCTTCAAAATACACCAGATTTATCTTGTTTATAGAGATAATGCTGCATAACTTTTCTTTTTTTCCCCTTTTTTATTATACATGGACAGATTTTGTTTTTACATTTTGTGAAGAAAATGTCAGTATACAGTACATCTTTGTGAATCGGTGGTGCCGGGTGCAAAGCATGTATTTTTTGGTCATTTAAATCATCTGAATACTTCAGAAGGTGCGGTGGGCCCAATTTCAGTTATAACCATAATATGTAATCATAATCATGTAATCACACAATTAAAATCAGTGATATTGACTGACAAATTGAAATGTTGCCCTTGTAAGTTTTTCTTATCCATATTGTTTAGTGAAATACCTCAAATCACAGGCGCCTTTGCAATAAATTAACTGACATGTGAACAGCATTTTAGGCTTGAATTAACATTTTTTAGGAAGTTACATTTAGCATATTTTCTTTACTCTTTACTTAAATTTACTCTAATGTTTGCACACCCCAATAACAGAGTTCACATACCGCAGACTCTGCTAATGTTTCTGTTCTACTTCTGTGTTTTTCTTTGCTCTGTCCTGTTACTGCTGCATTGACCCACTTTCCTCACAAATGAGGCTTGTGTTGTTTCAGGCAGACACTTAATTCATGAGCACTGCATGAGCTGACCGTGAGCTAATCTGACCGATCCGAAATCGCGTTTGACGCCTCAACATGGCGCTGTGTCGCCATGCTCTGCTGCCCCTGCTATTTCACAATCTCTTCCTGTTTCAGTATGTTAAATATGTAATGTATTTAAATCAAGACAGTTCTTGCATGTGCATTACAGCACTAACTGAATTCCTACACAGAGCTCCTCTGCTAAATACAACTGTATCAAGTTTTACATTACATTGCTTATATAAATGCTGTTTTTCCTCATAGAGACTACACATTTACAATTCATCCAGTTTTGTTTAGTTTTTCTTAATCTGTAATGAAAGAAAAGTCAGTTTTTCACCATCAGCTTCAGTGAGTCGGCAGCTTGTGTCCATACGCTGTATAAATGATGGATCACCATTGTGCATAACGTGTAAATTACCTATGGAGACCAAAAAGCATGTTTATATGAGGCTGAAAAGATGTTTTTCTGCTGTAAAGTCAGGCATTTTAACATGTGGGTCCCTGAGGATCGATTCACTCTTGCAGCCGGCCTCAAGTGGCCATTCGAGGAATAGCAGTTTTTGGCACTTGTGTGTTGGCTTCTTTTTTTTTTCAGCCCCAGAGGTTGCTGCTTGCTCGTGTCTCATAACCCCATCTGGAAAGCTTACAAGACCTGAAGGTGGACAGACATGTGGCAAAGCATCAAGGAAGAAACTACACACACAAAACAAGTCTGTGAATCATGGTTAAGGGACGGAAAAAAAAAGAAGCTAAAAAGAGTTATCGGACAGAACAGGCATGTCTATCCCATTATCGTCTCCCTAACAGCTTCCCCTTAACCGTGTTCACTCCCTCCTCAAAAACCTTTATAGAAATGCATAGATGATGCTCAGAAATGGTAACGGTGGTGGTAGGATGGCTTGCAGGGATGGGTTAGACACAGATCACCTCCAAAACAAACAATCCATTAGATTATATGTTGGTACCTGGAGGGCAGGGATTTAAATTGTTTGGAAACTGATTTATGTGAGAAATATATAGCCAGTTTAATGTTGTAAACTAGTGTGTACATAAATGTGTGCTTCCATCTGTACCCATTACCAAAGAATTAGGAGGCAAGCTCTCTTTAGTGTCATTTCACACACTGCAGATAAAAAGACCATACACAGATTGACTGAAAGGATGGTTGTAACCAAGATGGTCAAGGCAGATACAACTGTGTCAGCTCACATCTAACGTACTGACACCCAGGACAAATTATGAGAAATGATAGCTCTCAATTAGGGGAACAACATTGCCCCCCAGTCATTAATTTAGGTATTTATAATTAAATACACTTGAAATTTACATTTGCCGCTCTTCAGATTTTAAGTACCTTAAATTTATGTCTTGGAACACACATTAGTGATAATAAGCACCTATTTGAATAACAGCATCATCAGTTGCATAAGCATTAGCTAGCTGGAAGGTGTTTTGGAATGCATGATGACATCTATCTAAAACGCTAGTCATATGGGAACACCATTGAACTGTATATGCAATGTCTAACAGCGCCAGATAATTTTTAAGTGTTTTACAGGACTTTATATGTTTGTTGAAACTTGAAGTTATTCAAAATGAAAACAACATAAATCCACTTACCACCAGATGTTTTAAAGGCTGACTGCTGGAAGGTGGATTTATCATCAATCCATTGACCTTGGATCGGCATTGTAATGCACGGCTCCCTGTTGTGAGGATGTGTACACGATTCCTGGAAGGTGAAAACATACCGGTTGATTTACTTGTTCCAACACCATGTTCCAGTTCCTGCCAAGATCCTGCAACTTCACGGATACAGACTAGTTTCCTGGCTCTCTCCCGAATAAATGTGTTTTTATCCCAAATAAACCTGCATATTTTAAAGCAGCCTTTTATCGCGAGCAGCCCAAGGCACACCTGTGCAATAATCCTGCTGTATACTCAGCATGCCACACCTGTCAGGTGGATGGATTACCTTAGAAAAATGAAAGGTGCTCACTCACACTGATTCAAACTAATTTATGAGCAAAATCTGAGAGATATAAGCCTTTTGTGTGCATAGAAAAAAAGGAATCTTAGATATTTTTTTTTCCATCTCATGCAAAATGAGAGCAAAAAAACAAAAATTGTTGCATAGTTTATTTTGTTCGGTGTATATTCTCTACTACTGTGAGTGTTTGCATAATGAAACCCACAAACGCTCTCTTCTCTTCATTTAATTAGGTGCATCAAGGGCATATATTTCATTTACCAGTCAGTTATTGCTGCATATTGGTTTGCTCCTGGCAAAGTTGCCACAATAATTGTGTTTCTGATTAGACAGAAACAGTGGACGAAACTGAAAAGGTCACACTGACTTAAGTAAAGTAAATGAAGGGCCACACATTGGACAATTGAATTGAAACATGAAACACAGTGTTGAATTGTTTTAAACTACATGAATTTGGTAGATATTGCTTTAGACTGGGTGCTTGTTTTTAAAAAAACACGTTTGAATGAGTCACTCATTTATTGATACATGAATACATGTGTGGTTTTACTCATGCAACATTAACTAACCTATGAGAATGAATTCTAACATGACAGTGGCGCCATGAAAAGCGTCGCCTACCCATGTAGTTTCGCCTAATGGATACGGTAACCTTTCTTCGTAACATCATCAAAGTCTGGCATCATTTTTGATGTATAAAAACACACAGCACAAGGGACATATGTTATCTGTCTGCTATGATCTGTGATGAGAACTAGTAGTATATCACAGAAAAAGGATTGTTTCGTGCACACGAGCGGAGCCACAGAAACTAAGCGTCCTCTGTGTGTCATCGTGTGCCACTCTTCTATCTGGTTTCCCTGCGTTCTGGTTGTATTCCCTCCCGTGTTATGCTTCCCTTCCATGGTTTCCCTCTGCACCTGCCCGAGTCCCTCCTTAGCTCTGCACCCTGAGCTTTCCCTCCCCTGTTCTCCAGTATTTAAGTGCAGAGGCTTGTACTACAAAGCGACTTCAGCACACCCAGGAAATCGTTAACCATTATCTGGCTACACCTAATCTAACAACTGCAATCCTGCCGCGATCACGCTAAACAGCCACACAAATCGGTGGGTCAATCAAGCTATGAAAGGTGGCTGTGTTACATTTAGCCAATTACTTGGAGAAGAGTATTTTAAAGGCTTCTCATGTTACAAACTATGAGTAAAGTATTTTTATATATAAATGAGAGGGATATAAAAATAAATAATAATATTCAGAAAAAAGCAACACAGTTGCTGCTGAAAAACACAGGAAGAAGTGAATTAATGCGTTAAGTTAAAATGTTAAAAGGCTAATAGTATCAATGCCAGATCATTAGGGCATGAGTAGATCTGACTATAATTATACTTGTGTATTCCAACGAATTGTTGCTTGGATGTATTCAATGTTGTGCAGGACGATTTTAACCTTAGTCTTTCAGCCGTAACCCTGGCAGTGGGAAGCAAATAGAAATGAACACATATCAGATATTAATTCAGAGCAGTTCATGCTACTGTACTTCAATCAGTCTCTGTGGAGGACGGTTCAGTATACAAAAGTAAAATGTAGGACTTTGATCTTGCCTGCAGCCAACAGGAAAAAAAAAGAAACAAGCGGACAGAAGGGGTGTTCTTCCACATCATTACATACACGCTGAAGAGCTTGCCCTCCCAAATAATGAGGGTCACCAATTAGTAGTAGGGGGGTATTATGTTACATGTCAACACGTTACTTACTCCCACATTAATTAGTATAAATTAAGGGGAAGCCTAATCGCTATACAGTAAACACATATCTACATGTGAATATGCAAATTTATGTAGGTGAGGGACAGCTAATTTGTCACGGGAAACGTTTCCAGACCCATTTGCAGTCTCAGTAGTAGTATTGTCATTAGGCCGTTTTTCCAAAAAATTTACCCTAATTTACATATATTATAAAACACAAAATATCCAGAAACTCTTTGTTTAAATATGTTGACAAAATACAGGCAAAATCAAAAGAGGGGGATGTGGCTATTTACTGTCTCCAAAATCCTATACATTAGTAAATCTGTCATTTAGAAAATATAGTACAGTAAATATAGTTGGAAAGAATAGTGTTGCCGATTTGAAGATTTATCCAGTGTAGGAAAACTCCATTTTGAGAAAACACCTTTCAGAGATCATAGAGACAATGAATCCATTTTTAGTGCAAACCACTATTTACAGACAAGTCATTGTTAATAATGTCTTTAAATAGACCTAATCTTTCTGTTAACATAACCAAGTCACAGCTCGAGAGACAGATATAGAGGAGAAAGCCTAGCAGGCACTTTCATATGTAAAACAGGAGTTAGGTCATAGCACTTTTTTTTTTACTCTCAGGCTTGTTTGAGAAAATAAACAACACCGCTGACTCTGTGGCAACAGCAAAAAACAAAAAAAAAAACAAGTTCAATCCATGTTCTCGTCCAAATTTGCCGACATACTTGCACATAAGCCTCTGCACTTTGTACAAGCTCGGGAACAGTCGAGGCCTGTGGCAAGCCTTTTTAACATTTAAAAAGGCTAAATTTGACTATCCAGAATTAACACTGCCAATATCAACAACGTCTTTCTGACTAGTCTTAATTATATTCTGAATAGTTGCATCTTTCTATTCAAGATATCTGTAATGCAATTGTGCCTAGTCTAAATGACAGATATATCTGGAATTTCGTTTTGACTATAGGCACAACAGAATTACAGACATCTGCAATGACAATCACTGTAATTCAAATAAGATCATCTTAAATGACAGTTACAAACATCTGTAATTCAGTTTTGAGTAGGCATAATAGTTATAGAAATCTCAAAATGCCATGCATGAAGTTTCTCTATTTTAGAAATCCAGAAATATGTCACTTCTTCCCACCCCATACTGCTGTGACACGTTGCTGTTGACACAGGTTTAACGACTGCGGCTGCCAAAAGTGGGAGCGTTTCAGCGATGTCATATTGCTCAGTCAAAACTGTACTTCAAGATATCTGTAATTACATTCTGACAAGGCGGAACGAAAGTTACAGCTATATCCCATTTCAGATATCTCTAATCAAAATTAAGATATTGATAACTGGATAATATATATCTACTTTTTAGAAATCTGGGACATGCTGAAAACGTTTAACTGTAGTGAATTAAGGATATCTTAAACTGGAATTATGACTAGAATCAAGTTGTAGATATCTTGAACTGGAATTCTACTAATCCTATTTCAGTTAGAGGTATCCGGGTATTCGGATATCTCTAAGTGAATTGAAGATATGTGTAATGATAAACCCCATACACAAAAAAACATGCAAACATGCGTGTCATTTTTCCCAGGATTGTAGTTGTGGATATCTCAAATGTTAATTTTGACTAGCCCCAACTGAATTACAGATACAGTACAGGCCAAAAATTTGGACACACCTTCTCGGGCAATGTATTTTCTTTATTTTCATGGTTTTCACTTCATAGTTGTACCTTATCAGGGTTAATTAGTGGAATTTCTTGCTTTATAAATCAGAGCAAAGGGTGGCTATTTTGAAGGAAATAGAATATAAAGCATGTTTCAGTTATTTTTTTTTTGTTAAGTACATAATTCTACATGTGTTCATTCATAGTTTTGATGCCTTCAGTGAGAATCTACAATGTAAATAGTCATGAAAATAAAGAAAACACATTGAATGAGAAGGTGTGTCCAAACTTTTGGCCTGTACTGTATCCACAACATGTCCAGAGTGACTTTTAAATGTTAAAAATGTAAAAAAAAAAAAAAAATGGCTTGCCATATAAGGCCTTGATGGTGATTGCAGCACATTGTGCTGCAATGAGACTTACATTTGCAACCCACAAGCCCAAACAAAGATTGCGGTGCAGGCTCCTGGTCAGTATGGACAGGAATGAGAAATAACTTTATGATAAAAAATGTTTTTTCCCAACTCCTGATGTTGTATCAAAATCAAGTATGGCATGTGTGAATAAAATGTTGCTGCTCATATATTCACAATTGATACAACTCTTTCATGCCATCTGTTCGTGAACCTGCGACTTTGTAAAGATGATGACTTGGGCTCTGACATGAAGTACAGCTCTCCTTGCTGATAGTAGTGTAACAATAGAACAAGATGGTCTGTGTCATCTCTGACCAGAACAGTTGGTTTCAAGGCTACTGTTACTGCTGTTTGAACGATGAAAACAAAGTATAAATGAGAACTGCTAATTTTAGCTACAAGTTTGACTTACTTGACTAAAATGTTTGATACAAACAAAGAGATATTGAACGTACCATTGTTTTAATGGTCCTTAACAGAGCTCCGAATGTCAGACCTGCATCAGATCAGGATGCAGGTGTGTGGGTGGGCAGTGGAAAATTCAGTCTCTTTAACCCATTTAGATGCAGATACAACCATATGACCATTACTTCTGCGATTTATTTTTCATTTGGGTGCAATTTTTTTTTTTACCAAACAACAAAGATGATAATCAATCTTTGATGTCTCTAGGTAGTATGATGGAAATTAATAGCCACAGTCCCTTCGTTAATTTTCTCTTTTTGCTAAAGTGTAAAAATAAATAATTTTGCTTCATCAAATCTACATTTTTTGGGACTAGATTGATTAGTCTAAAAGAAGGAGACAGCAGCTCAGAGCTTTCTCCAGCACCATGGGGTAAGGCCAAGTGGCCTTGGAAGAAATTTAGCACTGATTAAGGCAATATGTGAAGCTGCCAGGTTTGACAACCTCCACCACTGACTCCACAACACAGGCAAGAGATACCAGAGATATCATAGATGTAATGGACCTTTTTCTTGTGTTAAATGTGGTGTTGCACTCCATATGAGCGCTGCAAATTATATCACAGACCATGAAACTTCAGCCAGAAGAGGTTCAGCAAGCGGGGGGAGGAGAAAGAAATGGAGGAATTTTTGGAGGTAAGTTTATGGGGGTTGGTGGGTGGATCATTCATAATTGTATTAGGGTCATATTAATAAATGCAATGCAATTATTATAAATAAAACAATTTTACAATTTTAAAACATTATCTTTTCCATATTTCCTATAAAATCTGTTTAAATGTTTTTACATTTGCAAATTAGAAGGCTCCAGACCACCTTTGTAATGACATATAGATTTGTACTACATACTTCTAAATCTCAATTTACTATAATATAGGTAGATTAAAAGGTGTCCACCTGCAATTGTGATTTTCTAGAAAACAGCTTTTAATTCATGACTAAAAATTTATGTGCAGATCATATTTAGAAGAATTTCTTCATCATCCAACTAAATATAAAACACACTGCACTAAGTCATATATAATAATACAAATATTTTAAGTGTTGCCTTATTTTAATATTTGGAAATTCTTTCTAGAGTTGCTTCTTATTCTGCTGTGTGATTACAGGTTATCATTTACATTTTGCCTGATTCAATATGAATTGTATTGTTCCTAAAGTCAAGGTGCTGATTTTGCATGTAATTAACTCTTTTACTCTATCGCATTGTATTTTCAGTTACTGGGCTGCCTATACACTCAACTCACATTGTTAGGTTGTCCAAGCCTGGTTCGAGCCGACACTGACAAGACACAGCTGAGACACATCAGAGGAACATATTGAGCCTGAAGTGAAAGTTGACGTTAAATCAAGCCTGGACTTTTCGCTTAAGCCCAGCTTACTTTAAGAACATTGATACCCCCCCCCAGAAGCTTTTGCTAACCTCAGGTTTCTGCTTTCGCCCTATTAGAAGGATTAGAAATGCTGCCTTTTTTGTCTCCGATGGCTTTAGGGGTGTGTTGTTGTCTGCCTTTGATTGACAGCAGCTGACACGCTGAGCACAAGCAGGGCAGCAAGACGCGGGGAACAAACCTGCGCCGTAGGCGACGAGTCATGGACAGACGGTGTGCTGTTAGCAGGGGTGCTGAAAAGTAAGAACAACACCGGCATCTAAACGGAGAATAAGGCAACTAATCACCTGCAAACTGATGTTAGCGGCGCACCTTTCCCTAATGATGGCTTGGTGGCTCGTTTGAATGCTGATGTGAAGGACAAAAGGTGTATTAATTTTTGTAAGTTAAGTACCAAGGGATTCACGTGGAAAGGTTGTGTCGTTACTGATGCAAAACCCATTATGAAACCAAAATATGCCAAGTATAAATTTATCCTTTCTGGAGGGCATCCATGTGCCGTAGAAAATAAATAAATAAATAAAATTCTAAATAAATAAATTTCAATTGGAATGTAGCTGTTATGAATAAGACCCGAACCTCAACAACACAGTCACACACACATTGATGCAGATTCAGCCCCATCCCTGTGGCCCATAAACATTTCATCTGTGTGTCAAGAGACAGGATCAGCCTCATCAAACATTCATCCTCACGTGGCAGGTATGCCATTGTGTTCCTTCCTGGGCTCACGCAACAGCATGTCTGTATCCTGTATTAACCCTGTAAAGGTGTGGTACCTCTTAACCAAAGCTGGAGTTGCCTGTGTGTGAGGGGGATGGAAGGGATGAGCGGAACACTCAAACAACGCTCCAGTTTCCTAATGTGAGGGATGTAAAAGACATGCAGGGTATGATGGGGCAAGACAACATAAATATTTAAATCTGAATGCACAGGCAATTCTGTAGCCTTTTTTTTTTTTTTTTCATCCTTCACAAACACACACCGCACAGCCATTGAATGTAAATGTAGCGGCGGAGTCTGAAACCATCCGCCTCAGGGGAGCATCTACATGCTCCACAGCAGTCACGGGCACAGACAGGACTGAACACGCGGTGGTGGTGAGAAGCATTGATGCATCTCATGTGTAGGAGTTTCATTTACTTCTACATCCGCTTTCCTGCCCTCTCTTAAAAGTTCTAGGCTTTGTTGGAGGTTGGTTATGTAGCGTGTGGTGACTGGAGTTTGGAACACACACACACACTATATATATATATATATATATATATATATATATATATATATAATTTCTTTGGTGCAGTTTGCTTGTGAAGCATGACAATATCCTTTTAGGATGCTGCGGAAAAGAGGAGATGAAAGGGGGAAAAAAAGGGGAAAATGAGTAAAGGAGAGGAAGGGATAAGGGGGATAAGCAGGGGAGGTCAGGAGAAGAGGCAGGAGAGGAAGACAAGCATAAAAAAAGAAGAAGGGGAAGACAAAAGAAATAATCACATAGGACAAGTGGAGAGGTGAAGAGAGGAGTGAGATGAGTGTAAATGTTAGCTTTATATCAACAGCAGCTCTTATCTAATGCTCTGCAAATACACAAACACTCGCATTTTCTCTCTTTAGTGTTAGATAATACAAGAGAATAATCAGCAGGTATCTGCCTCCTCTCACTGGCCTCTGGATGAGAATAAAACAACACATGACATACTGTTCCTCCTCCATCCTTCCCACTGTTGTTCCCTCCTCCCTTCCTCGCTGTACTCCCACCATCCTTCTATCATTCCTCCATCCTCCCTTCACTCCACCCACCCTCCTTAACTCCCATCCATCTTTCCTCCATTACCAAACTCGTCTTCCTTCTTTCATTATTACTCTTCCTCTCATCTGTCACTCTTTTTACCTCCATGTTTTCCTTTGCTAAGCTTAATCTTCCGATTTCTCTCTCACACACACACACGCACGCAAAGTAGAGAAAACAAAAACAAACATCTTCCCACAGATGATTCTGGGTTATATAAATGTTTTTGCTGGATTCCTTGACATTCGTTGTTTATTTTTAATATTGTTTCACACTTTTATTTTATATGTATATCGGATCAGGCCAAATAACACTGGTGAATATGGAAAATCTCCCTCTTGTCATGCTCAAGTGGATACATATCATTTCACACTCTGTTTTGTATTTTTTGTATAGATCTGTTTTATAGAAAGATCCTCAACTTACAATGCATGGAAGAAAAAAACAAATGAATACAGATGCTGATCATATAATTAGAATATCATAAAAAAGTAATTGATTCATTAATCATTTATTTCATTAATTCCATTCAAAAAGTGAATGTATAATCTATTGATTATATCTGACAACTAATGAAATCCAAAATTGAGTATCCCAGAAAATTTGAATATTGTGGAAAGGTTCAATATTGAAGACACTGGTGCGACACTCTAATCGGCTAAATAACTCAAAACAACTTCAAAGGCCTTTAAATGGTCTCTCAGTCTAGTTGTGGCTAGACAATCATGGGGAAGACTTCTGACCTGACAGTTGTCCAAAATTGAGGCTGGCTGTTCATAGAGCTCTGTGTCCAAGCACATTAATAGAGAGGTGAAGGGAAGGAAAGGATGAGGTCAAAAAAAGTGTACAAGCAATAGGGATAACTGCACCCTGGAGAGGGTCACAAAGAGTGGACTGCAGTTGGAGTCAGTGCTTCAAGAACCACCATGCACAGATGAATGCAACTTTTACATGATATGTTGCATATATTATATGACCAGCACATACACATCCAAAAAGATACAGCCAAATGTCCCCATACAAAAAAAGTACTTATCAAGTAACCTAAATATATGTACAAGACACATAATGACAATGACATAGTCAGACCACGAGGATCCTCAATGAGGACACTGGCCAAAACTGCCCTCCTCCCAATCCTACACATTTTATTTTATTATTCTAATTATTACTTATATGTAATTATAATATAATTATATGTGGTCACATGTAACAAAGATTGACTTATTGAAAATAATGACATGTTAAGATACTGTGTCAATTCTCACAAATCTCAGCTGCTGCATTTCCTGCAAGTGCGAGTCTGAGCAGACTAATAATACACTAATACAGCAAAATGTGTGAGTGAAAGTGAGAAAAGCAAAGACTGTTTGCATTGCTTCAAGACAGAAAAACTCCTCAATTTTGAAGCTACCGCTTGGTTAACAGGATGGATACTGCGCAACTCTCTTACTCTGCTAATTAAAGCTCATAAGAGTCTAGCTGCTGGCTGTGTAGCTCGTGCTGGCTGAAAGCATCTCTTAATTACAGCTGATCAATTTAATGAAACTGCTTGGACCAAAAGGGGAGTATTTTTGTTTTGGTCACGGTGACTTTGATAATTCTATTACAGAGAACATTATTTCCAAACAGTTTTGGGAGTGGCCATACGGTGCATTTAATTCAGGCAGGTGTTGTTAAAGAGGAAAATGTACTGCTGGCCTCTAAAGCACTGAGCCAATGCTGTCATACAGCTAGTGATCCAGCTAAGAGGTTTACAGTGGGGTCACTGTTAGAGCTCCCTTATCCTCTGCCCTGCTAGCAAGCCATTGACTCTCTGTCACCACACACACATACACACAAACAACACTCACACACACATTCATCAACAACCAGGATCTTGTCAGAATGCTACTGACAGACCTCTCTGAGCTCCAGTAGATTACTTCCTGTATCTGATTGTGGTTTTTGTTTAGCTATCTGTCATTTTCTACCCAAAAGGTCATGGAAACACAGTGTTCTAGTTTTAAGAGGAAATCACAGACATTGTTTACTTTGGCTTAATTTCCACTGCGGTGTGAAGTTGTCATTTTATAACCTAGGCTGCTTAGAAGCTTAGAACGGCAGCACATTAATGTGTTTGTTTTAAAATTAACTTTACGATGCCTGTACACCAACAGTGCAGAGTATACAGGGCACTGATTTGTTTCCATGTGGAGCCTACAAAATGATGAGACTGCACTCCAGCAGGATTGCTAGGCTGCATTCACACAGAATCAGGCTCTGCAGCAAGTTCACGCAGGGCTGTGTGGGTGAGTTGGAGCGGGAGTCATGTGCATGTTTATTTGTTTCAATTATACAATAGGAGTCTCACCTAATTTGCACCTCGTGGCAAAAACACATTAAAATGATCTGTTGATTGTCATATTGACATAACAGCAGCAACCATTTCAATCTCAATGGTATCTGTTAAAATGAAATAAAAAGAACACTTTTCACTCAACACTTTCGGTTTCACTTCGTTACCAGTTTCAAACTAATAGCCCTATAGCTTTTCTGTGCAAAGTCACCTTCAGTTATTTCTTAACAAAGCTTTTATTGTGAAGGCCAAAATGAATGAATGAATGTCAAAGATGACTCACTGTAAAAGATAGGTCTGGTAGCAGCTGGACTGTTTGTTAGGCTCATTTACCATCTGTTGCAAATCTCTACCAACAGCCACTTCATTAAAGCAGACTCCCTGTAATCTATGGTCTTGTATTGTCAATGTACCATGTGCTCTTTATTCTCTTGTCAGTTCAAATGAATGTACTACAGTTTAAAAAATGGGCATTTTGATGTTGCAACTTCCTTGTAACATATGCCAGGTAATTAAATATTTTTTAGTTTCAGTAAAAAAGTATATGTTCATAGAGTAAAATGCTGAAGTTCCAAATCAAATGTACAATGACCCGAGAAGATTTTCTGCTGTCTTCCCTTGAGAGACAGATAAACACAAATAAACTTGTTGAAGTGCTGATAAAATCCCTCAGAATTAAATTAATTAAATTGTCAATGTCTGCTGAAGAGCCTTTCCTAAACGCACACAATATTAAATGTCCGTTTGCCCTTGATGCACGCAAACACAGAGATAGCGTTGCAGTGGTTGCATTTCATTTAGGCACAAAAATAGATTTTGTAACAACCATTGGACTAGAAAGGTTACTACCCAAAATCAGTTAAGCACAGTACCGCACCCATGAGACCATGACACTGTCAGAGGTATTTACTCTATACAAACAAGGACGTTGTTTGTGTGTGTGCGCTTGTATTTGTATGTTTACTGCTTCTACAAAATCCAATTTTACTGCAAAGGATGGGAAACAGTGTGGGCTGCTGAACATCCCAGACCATTAAATTACAAATATTTTGTTTAGCAACACTAATTTCAATTTACAGTCTTAAAACTGTTTGCTTACTGCTCATTGAAAACCCAACTAAGAGCAGTGTGTAAAGCTAATAATTCCATTATATATTGAAAAGGAATAAAGTATTCAAAGGGGAATATGTGATGACCAGATAGTACACAGTCAGCGATTTAGAAAAAAAGTGGCTTCATCTTTTTAATGTTTAAGGTATAATATAGAACATTATACTACTGCTGCAACTGATCATAATATTAATTAATATAATAAAAGTTGATTACGTTATTAACAGGATGGCCATAGCAAGCACATGCACTGCCTGCACATGGACGAGCTTTATCGGATAATAAAGGCATCGAAAATGCATCAAATTCATGAGCACAGGCTAAGGATAGTATAGGGACTGGATTTGTGAATACGGTAGGAATCCCTGGCTTAAGATGCTGTTAATCTGCTTTGTGCCTTTTTGGGTACTGCATCATATTCGATCCCTGCGCATGCTCAAGAATTTCTGCCATGGATTTCACCCAAAATTGGAAGGAGGTGCGGACAGCGTCATAAATAGTAATGTTGCTAGAAATGTCAAATGATACCATCACTTCGAAGAAATCAACAACTCACTTTTGGACAGACGAGGTGAAGGAGTTCGAGCAGTTTTTTGTTGTAGTTAAGTAGTCGCCAAATGAGAAGTAGTTCTAACATCACTTGTTGAAAGACCTATAGCGCCACCTAGCATAGTGGAGTCAGCCATGTCACTGACCATTATCCAAATTAAATAAACTGTGTGTACTTGGATTTTTGGACAGACCACCTGCCAAGCTGCAACATAGAATTTGGCAAAATCCAGTACGATCCTACCATGTAACCACACTGATGTATAATAATACCCAAACCACACTCAGAAACAGATGCAATGCATTGTGGAGACACTAAATGAGATGCAGCAAAGATGGTACAACTAAAACAGGATCTTAACAAAGACATCTTCAGAATGGCCTGAGAACGTTTTGGCACAGAGGAGAAGGGTGGGCACCAATGGAAGAATCTATAAAACAGCATGACAGAAGGGAGGGAGAGAGAGAGATTGTGTGTTTGAGAAAGTAAATCAAGATGCTCAATAAGAAGATCCAAAAACACATTTGCTTTATATAATTTTAAGGGGAGGGTTGGGGATGCGCTGTAATTCGAAGGCAGGATTTCTGTCCAGTGAAGGATATCTGCAGGGTTGGAGCTTTTTGCCAGGAGAAGATGGACAGTCACTGTCCATCAACTGGAGGACGTTGTGGTCCAGGGTCAAAAACATCCATTGAAAGTCAGATGCCGCCTGACAACATCTTCTCCTGGCAAAAAGCTAGTCATGAGAAATGTAAAGTGTGTTTTATGAAATCAAAAAGCAAACAGGAGATTTGGCAACACAGATTTTCTATATTGTCATAAAATCTCATGTGCAGAGCCAAACCAACGATGAATGATCATACTGACAAGTAGGGTGTGTGCATCCAAAGCCTGGTCATATTTCACTGTGTGGTCCAAAGACTATTAAAACATGGTAATGAGACACACCGATGCACTGGGTGGGCACGGTTTGTTTAGAAAACACAAACAGAGTTCTGTTTACAGTGCTTCACCAGCTCATTGTGCTTCGAGAAAAGAGTTGTCGCACTAACCTTTATTTGGCTTTGTACTACAACATAAATTTCTCATAGAACGTCAGTACAAAGTCAGGAGAGTGTGGATAGAAAAACTACTAACTCAAAACTGAGTTTAGGTCCAATGTATAATTGATGGACAATGCATGTTGAATTAAAGGTTGCATTGCTTCATTATTCCTCACATTTGTCACACTGGGTTACTCTTCATTCAAAATGTCACATAACAAAACACATTTTCTCTGCATAAGACACAACTATAAAAGCAAGAAAGGAAAAAAAATGAAGAATTTATATTTTCATAATTTCTGGCATCATTCATATCTGGATGTCTGAGGATCTGGAAAGATGATCAGAGGTTGTCAGCAAACCAGCAGCTTTTCATTTTGACCTTTTGCTTTCTATGCGTCCTTGTGATCATGCCCCCATATCACATTACATGTTGAGTTAAGTTTCATCCCACTTGTGTATGCATCTTAAACAGAACATAACTTAATGCAAAGTGGTTTTAGTTTTCATTTTGTGCAAATGGTGACAAAGCAGGCGATGTAATAACTGAACTGGCACAGGTAGGGGGGGAAAGATCACTAGTGCCCAATGAAACTGCCAATTTGCCAGGGAACAGTCACTCAACTTGATCTGTACTGCTCTAAAATTAGGAACCTCTCCATGAACAAGACTGCCCTTCAGCTCTAGCACTGTGGGGAGAAGCAGCGGCAGTCAGGCACAGCTCACATTTTCAGCACTCCATCCTCTCTTGTCTACCACACCGCATATAGGGTAACCTCACTTGTGGCAGTTTCTCTATAAAATTGTCAGTCGTATCAGCTCTTCAGCACTTAGAGCCAAGAGACTCATCATGGTGAGGAAGAGAGTTTACAACCTCTCTATGAATTCAGCCTTATAGTTTGACCCTCTGCCAAACTGCGGTTGGATTCAGCAGTTTTAAGTCAGAAAACCTGGGCAAAATAAGAATATAGCATGTAATAACTGAACATGCTGGAAGAGAAGAAGTTTGATTTAAAAAGAGGCAGTCACAAAAGTACATTTGGTTCCCTTGTTCGCAAAGCTGCAAAAAAAATGCTTCTACATTTCTGACCATTTTCTGCTAGTGCCAGATGTGGATAATTTGTATTTAACAGTTAAAAGGTGAACAAAGCACTCTCAATTAGTTGATCGTGTTCTTTCTAAAGTTTTCTAATGTACTGCTGACTGAGTGAAGAAGTGGCCATTTAGAAAATAAACGGTGAAGTTAATACACTTGCTTATGCTGCCATGTCCTCTATCTGAACTCTGTGCGGTATATTGAAGTTGTCAGCATCAGCCTAATCAACCAAATCAGCTGATCAGCTTCTCTCTGCTTCACTCCATCTAATCACTGGATTTAGCTTGCAATTACACTCTCCTGATTCTCATTCTTTCTTGTTAAGTGTGCGCATGTGTAGGTGCTATGCATATGAATATGTATGATTGATAAATGTGGTGCACACACGTGTGTGAATTTGTGCATGTGTGGATTCAAGTTACAAGAGGTTTTATTGTCACATGTGCAGCAACACAGCAGATGGCAGCACCGGTGGCAGTGAAATGATGCTTCTTCAAGTTGTAATTCTAATTAAAATGTATAATAAAATGAGACAGAAATACAATTACACATTAAATTGTTACATGCATTCTCTAATGGGTGATAAATACTTCTGATGAACATATAAATATTGTGCAGTGTATGTTTACAAAATCCCAAAGTTCAACAGTCTTAAGGTTTGCTGATTAGACCTGCAATGATTAGCTGATTAAATTATTAGTTGCCAACTATTACATTGATCCCCAAATGTTTTGATAATCAATTTGAGTCATTTTTTTAAGAAGAAAATGTGCAAATTCTCAAGTTCCAGCTTCTCAAATCTGATTATTTTCTGGTTTCTTTAGTTTTATAAATTAGCAAAACTGATGATATTTGGGTTGTGGACTGTTGGACTGGACAAATAAAAACACACAAAAAAAACACAGAAACCATGATCAACATTTTACACCATGGTATGAACCAATCAAATAATTATTTCAATAATAAAAATGGTTTAATCGATTATGTAAACAGTTGTTAGTTGCAGCCCTATTGCTGATAGCAGCTGTCTCTCGCTGCTGGATGTGGTTTGTTCTGATGCTTCTATACTGCTCTCCTGGTGGTAGCAGTAAAAACAGTCCGTACCTGGGGTGGTTGGGTCCTTGATGATTTTTTTCCAGCCTCTCCCTTGCTCCCATGCTGCTCTGGATGCAGACCTGGTGATGTGCTGAGCAGCTTTGATTATACTGCAGCGATATACAGCCCTGCTTGGAGCTGCTCCCATACCAGAGGCTGCCTCATTGCTCCCGGTGATCAGGATGATGATGGCAGCTTTGTCTTCAAACTTAATGGTGGCGTTGGGGTCGTTGGTAAAGAGGGCCTACAGGACTGAATTTAGCACAATCCCTGGGACACATTCTGGAGCCCGTTTGTCAGGAAGCCCACAATCCTTCCACAGTGAATGCTACTCTGTCCAAAGTCCCTGAGCTTGATGACCAGCTGAGAGGGTGGAAGGGTGATAAATGCTTAACTGTGGCCAATCAGCAGTTTCACATGTGCTCCAGGCAGGTGAGGGCAGTATCAAGGGCAAATATGTTAGCATCCTCCGTGGACTAGTTTTGCTTGTAAACAATCTGCAGGGGTCTAGTGAGTGTGAGAGACGGCGTGGGCTTTGACTTGTCGCTTAAAGCACTCTGTAATGATAAACGCTTATTGCTATTGGATGATGTTTGTTATGGCTGACATTTTGCTTTGTCTTTTTTTGGGGTACGGGAACCGTAGACAGAGAACTGTTGAAGGTAATGGTGAATACATCTGCCATGCAGCTCATTTGCACATATTTTGAGAACTCAACCAGGAATGCCAAACAGGAATAACAGATGGGCCGGGAGCGTATCTAGATTGATCTTCACTGGGCAGGGATGTTTGTATACTTGACAGAAATTTCTTACCGTTTTGTTTTAGTTGTTCTAAGTTAGAGGATAAGGAAAACTAATTTCTTACTGCGGAAATTTTCAGCCTTTCGGCCCCAATTACAGGATAAGGATAGGATGGTTAAAAAAATAGTGTACCTGACTGTTTTGAACTGAGAAAAGCACAATTGATTGGTTATAAGTAAGTCTGTTGTGTTAGCTTTTCTTTTAGAAGTCACAAAGTTACAAGATTGATGCTTATTTCTATGAATGCCTTTTTGTATCCGGATTTCAAAACCAATAAATAAATTTACAGTACAACCAGACATTTGGAGATAGAAAGTTATTTCAGCTGTGATCTTACCTGCACCCACTGATATTACCCTGGTAATTCAAACAAAATGAGTTGATGCAACTCTCAAAGCAAGCATGTTCTTCACGTGACAAAATTTAAATGGCCTTCAGGAAAAAAAAATACACTGTGTGAATAGTAATATGTGCCATACTGCTACAGCCTGATCATAAACCACTGTAGCAGGTTACAGAGGTTATCTTCACATATATTGACTATGAGGTTCCATTCATCATTGTGGAGAACATGTTACAGTACAGAAAAAGGTAGAAAAAAAGGAAATGTTAGACTTTGTATCAAGTCATTCACTCATGTACAGTAGAACAGAAAACTAATCTTCTCTGGCTTTTGCAGCATTTGAACAGCAGAACCTTAAAAACCCTAAAAGAATGCTCATAGGCCTAGATGATACAAAAATATGTGTTTATATTGATTGATATTGATAATTGAGGATCATTTTTTAAATACTTGAGGGGCATTTTATGCATAATGAGCTACTTTTAATACGTTAATGTAGAGGCAGACGATATAGCTCAAACATATATTGATATAAAATATTTCATATCAGTAGATAATGATTTCTGACCATTTTTAATGATCTGTTTTTTAAATAACCACCAGGAGAAATCCACTATATATTAAATGTATTTTGGCATTATGTTAAATGACTGTTTAATTCAATGATTGATCCATTAAGTCATATGAGGTTTAGCATTGGTTTGCTTGGTTTGAGTAAAACTAGGGATATTATATTTAACCATTTTCTTATTGTATTGATGATGTGATATTGATGGTATATGGTATATATTGATACTGTTGCCAGGCCTAGATGTACATGTATTATCATTCTAAATGACTGGTATTGCAGCAAACTCTGAAGTGCTGTTGACACTGTGAGTCATGTAACAGTCTTTGCTTAAACACACTCTTCTTTGTTTCACCTGAAATTAACTCATCTTGTTTCACTGTGCATGGATGCTCTTTTCCAGGAAAGCCCCACTCTGTGTTTATTCACTTACACCTGGTTGATGCCCAGTACAATCAGAGGCAACTCTACTGATGCAACTGGGGGTTAAGTGCACTGTTGAACACAACTTATTGTGAGAAGGAGCTATTGCAATTCTCCCTCCCATCAGATTTGTTGTACTGTGAGAAAACCAGAAACCACTCCACATGTTCTTCACTGTGTAGTTAAAACAACAGTTGGCCACCCTAAAAAGGAAAGATTTCGGTTTAGTTGTAAAAGATTCTAACGTTAATTGAGCAAACATCACATGATTAGGTCAGCTGTTCCGACGGCTTGGAGCATAGGAACTGAAAGCAGCCTCGCCGATCTGCATTCAAAGCACCGCGTCTCAGGCATATATTGTTTTCCATAATGAATGAACTCCACTTTGTGCTAACTTTAACTGATATTACTAGGCAATGCAAAGTGAAGGTTAGTCATACAGTAAAAGGCTAAGCGTTTTTGTTTTTTTTTTCTTCCGCAATTCTGCAAAGTTCCTAGGAGCAGCACCAAAGAATTGAAAGTCTTCTGCTGCTGACTGATTGAAACAGTAGCCAGGTGGAGTTGAAAGACGCGACCCCATCACGACCCTCTATATCGAGGCCTTGGGGGAGCTTTGGCGACTGGCACAACTTCACTAATGAAGGGTGAATGTTTCATCTCTTCATTAGATCCCACCCACCAAACTCACAGTCTCTCCCTCTGTCAGTTTCCTCCTCTCTTTGCTCTATTCTTTCCCTCCCCGTTCGTCTCACTCACTCGGTCCACATTCCTTCTCACCTTTCTGTCTCCCCATCTCCTTTAGTCTCTCCTTATGCCTCGTCTTGTCTACCATGCTGTCTCATTTCACACCGTGTCTGCTGGCAGTAACTTAATGACCCAGCGCTGCAGGTTGAAAGCAAGGAGCTTTGGTCTGCTTCTCTATTATCTATTACACCTCCAGGGAGGAGTCTAACCTATGTGTGTGTGTGTGTGTGTGAGGGGACATAGAGCTGGTTGATCTATTACCTGCCACAAGGTAGGAGAGGAGACTTATTTTGCAACAGTTTTGCTTGTTTGTGAGTCTATGTGTGTGTGTTTGTGAATGGATAGTGCTGACAGCGATACTGCAGGACATGGTGAAATAAGAGGGGTAAATGACGGTATACAAATTCCAGATACAAAGCTAAAAAAAAAAAACAGCCTCCTTAATTGTAACTCTTATGATGACGGGTCCTTTCTCCTGTTAATCCCCCAATTTCACAGTGATACACACCGTTTCTCACTTTTCTGTGTGGGATGTGTTTCGTAGAACCTTGCACATTCAAGTGATCCTTTGTCAAAAAAAGCTTTCATCATTTATCAACCTTGATACTGTGTAGCACCTTTCAGATGTGGGAGCTGTAAAAGCAGCAAAGGTTTTACAATGTTATAATAGGTAAAATTGTTAAACTCAAATGTGTTTGGTATCTTATTCTGAACAAATATGAGAACTGATAATTAACATTCTTATGCATATATAAGAAAGTGTCTTATGAGTTCTTATAAAAGTCTTATGATCTAAAATATCTATGTTTCATAGTTATTAAAACATTGTCTTATCAATGCATGATGATATTATTTGACATCTCATAAATATAAATTATTAGAGCCTAATTATAGTTGAACTAAAGCTAATTTTCAAGACTTTTATATAGAGGGAATCAATAGACTTTTTAAACCTTCAAGGTATATAAACATTTAAAGTTGATTTGCTCCTCCCTAGCTCCACACATGCAAGACGACACAGTGCAGCAAGAGAAGTACCATATAGTGGCAATGAGAGCGCCGCTGTGGAACAGAACTCAGATGTTTAGCAATTCCGTCAGAGTGGTTATGTTCTAAAGCACAGATTCAACACCCACACCACCACATAGAGCTGTGAGGAGCTGCTGCTGTCTGCTCTGCAGAGAGACCGGACAAACACACAAACCTGCAGCAGAGAGTGAAATTAATCAACATCCATAATTATTGATTAACCATTATTTGTTAAAGTGGAACAGTGTACATTAATGAACATTATTATATAAAACAAATGCTCCCAATTGTAGGCAAATATGTGGTGTAAGGATATATGGAGGGTAGGCCATTTGCTGATTCAAAGCCTAATGTTGGCAGGTATGCAAGTATGTGTCATTGCTTAAATACATAAAGTAAATGTTATTTAAAAACAGGTAATTCTTAAAGACCTACATATTTTCCCAAGTGCTCTCCTTGCTTTTGGACACACCTTGAGTCATGAGCCACTGCTTACCTTGCTGCCCCATAAAGTTGTGATGAATGGGCCCGCTGGCCAATGTTCTACTATTTATTATATTAGCAGTGGTTACGTGGAAGGTTAAACAAACCCACAGATAATTATGCTGAATGCACATTTTCCCCTCAGTTCTACGGAGCATTTTACCGTCTTTCAACTCATTGTTTTGGTTTTATGGCCCCAGCTTTATTGTACGATTCACTCCCCTTGCTCTCATCAAGCCAGTTTCCAGCAGCTGTTTTCAGCGATAAAGCTCAGATACACCAACTGTAAGCTATCTGCCCAGCACCAAATAACAAAGTCTGTGACTAATTGTGAAGTTAAAAGGATAGGGAAAGGCTGTTGATGTCACTTACAGTCTACAATATGTTTTAATGCAGTTTAGATGGATAAAAAGAACCGATAAGACAAACATTTTCCGCTACTATACCCTCAGTTCTGAGAATGAGGCTTTTGTGTCAGCACCTTTTCAAATTAAAGAGCACCACCTCACTGCTATGCACAAACCATATACGAGGAAAATGTCTATGTGGGATGACACACAGACAACAATTTCCTTATACAGCCTCAATATATCATGAAGTAATGCACCCATAAAACATGCTGTGTTTTGAGTATGGGGTGATACTCATCCTTTCCTGACATAGAAGTAGACAGACATATAGATGATACTGGTAGCAGGTGGGAGAAATGGAAGAATTATTTTATAAAGCACAGCACTTTATGATAAAATAGCTCCTAGGATAAAATGATTATAGGCTGATCTAATAGTGTTCCAGCATGCAGGTGTGTTTTACTTTATGCACTATCCTGGCCAGACTTCACTATGGAAAACTAGAGATGCTAAACCAAACGGCAGGGAGAGCAATTTAATTTCTTTCAGTTGTCGCATTTAATTGTAGGAGAATCCATTCCTGATTTAGCACATGGAAATATTTAATCCACAGTGAAAGGCAGATCATGCTCTCCAGGACTACAGTTAAAAAAAACAGCTATCAGTACACTGCTACTGCTGTCATATATTACTCATAATCTCCAAATCTCTGTTGGCATCAGTGAACAATCTCCTACAGGTCTATATGTCATTCTTCTCCTTAGGCTAAACAATACTGAGGATGAAGTGCTAGGTATTGAAAGGTTTTTTTTGTTCTTTTTTTTTTTTTTTTTAAGAGTAGCCTCCTCAAGCAGCTGTGAGGCACTTCTTGATACAAATAAATAAAGGCGATTTGTGGACACAGGTCCATAGGGTTCATATCCCAGCCAGTGGCTTGTTGCCTGTCGGGGAGTGCATTAGTCACATCTATTGTGTCATATCTCTGCATTAGTCACATCTCCTTTGGTGATATTATATAATGGGCATCAGACTATCTGGCTATCCCCATGTTAATGTAGCCTCCTGGCCTATAGTTAAAAAAATGAGCATGCTGTACAGTTGGCATTACAACATCACTCTTATTCTTGTTAATGTCATTTCTCATGTAATATTAAATACTCTGAGCTTTTCCTTTTGCAGTAAGGGATGTTGCCCAATGAAGATGTTGAACTATTTTGATAATCATTCAATCATTCTATTTGAATCATTTTTAAGAAGACAATGTCCAAATTTTCTGGTTCCACTTTGGAAAATCTGATTATGTTCTGGTTTCTTTAGGCTTCTATAATAGTAAACTGAACATCTTTGGGTTGCAGACTGGACAAAAAAAATATATATATATTTTAGGTTGCATATTCAGCTTTGTTAAACATTGATAAACATTTTACACTATTGTGTAAACCCAGCAACGACTTGATTGTTTCAATCATCGATAGACTAGTTGATTATCAGAGCTCTGTAAGGAAAGTCCAACATATTAATGCTATGTCGTGATTAATTAAGCTTAATATAGCATATAACAGACGGAGTATTAAAAATTCTAAAATCTGAGTTGGCAGCTAAGAACTGCAGGCACAATGACAATATTTACATGGTTAGTTGAAGATCGCGGGTAAAGGTACAACCTCATATGTTAATAACCTTTTAGAGGTTGTGTAAACATCACTTCCGTATTACTCCCTGCCTTTGTTTTTTAAAAAATAAGGGAGCAGTTGAATGCTCAGCTCTTATGTCATGTGTAGTCAAGTCAAATCACAAGTTTGCCTCAAGGGGCTTTACAACCTGTACAGCAATACAACATCTACTGTTCCTAGACATGCAGTTTGAATAAGGAAAAATGCCCTAGTAAAAGATAGGAGAAACCTCAGGGAGTGCAACAGAGGAGGGATCTAAAGATATTTGCCACTATTGTTTATCACTCACAACACAGAAAAGATCACCCGTTTCTGAACCCTTTAAAACAGGGACAATTAAAATAAACCAATAAGCATTTGCTGTTTTTTTGTTGTCGTTTTCTCAATTCTAAGTAGGTGAAATGCATTTTACCAAACACTAGCCTGTCTCCGATTTGCTCTCTGGGAGTACCTACTCATGTTGTGTAAGTGCTTGGCCTAACTGTGACAAGTACATGAAATTCATGAAAGTGTGAAACTACTGTAATATGCACATTTTGTTACCCTGCAGGAGATATCTAGGCGACCATTGTGGGTCTTGACTTGTTGTTGAAATGGGTGTGCTTGAGAGCAACATTTGCTTTTTATGGTTCCACAGAGATTAACATAAAATACATTAGTTACAGTACATGGACAAATATGCCCCATGCTAGTTGTCATCAGTAGATAACAGTTGTTGTAAGCGGTGGGAAACCACCTTACCAGTGGGTGCCAACCTCTACCTGCTTCAAGGCTCACTAGAAATGATTTTCAAATATGTTTCAGTCCAGGGCTTCCTACCTGTGGTGCTTAAAACACATGACAAGAGTACCAATGTGCTTATTATATCCATCATATCTGTTTAGCCTTGGTTTATGGTTGAGAGAAAAAAGGTTCACATGGGTCATATTGAATCTTAAGAACAGCAGATTTAAAGCCGAAAGCATGTTCCAAGTACATTTATCATGAATTACCACAACCTGACACCCCGTGAAAGAAAACTGGCAAGCGTCCAACCTTCTGGGATTAGACCATTTTTGATGGTTGTTTTTCTTTACTGATTTATTGCAGGGATTTACACAAGATTAATCAGACAAAAATAATTATGAATATTTCCAATTTGCAACATGTGCTCACTGCACGTTGTCATAGATTAGTATCCACAGCATTTTCCACGTGTACCAGTTTTAGATTGTTACACCAATTCATGTGGCAAACATTTCCATGAGAGGATCCATGTCCACTGCAAAGCCTTTATTATGCAGTTTCATGGGCAAAAAAGAAGAACTGAGGCAACTTCCACAATTTAAGAAAAGATAGTCTTTGAATTATGCATGTTCTTAAATTACCATACATCACAAAGCTTAGAGAGACAATTAAGAATTCCCACTGTTATGGAAGTCTCTCTTGATCGGAATACCTTGCAATAATAAAACCGTATCCATGTCAAAACAAACTGCGTTTCTGGAAGGAGCCTGTGAATTAAAAAGACACCGCTTTGCACTGACAGTTAGTGCAGATAGTTATTGCAGATCCCACAGATAATCCCTCCAGGAACATTTTTTCTCATGCTATATGGTTAATGAAGAAACACGGGTGCAACATCCCAGCAATATGTGGCAGTTTGTGCAAACTGTAGGTAGAGGCAAGAGAGACTGAAATTCCAAGACTTCTGGATTTTAAACAGTCACTCAGAAACATTTTACTGATATGAAGTTGATGGCTAAATTAAAGCAGCTCTTCAGACGTTTATACTTAAAGCTATGGTGTGGAACTTAAAAGGGTTGCGAAGGGGTGGAACATTTCCAGTAAATATCCAGAAACTTTCCATGGGAAGCTAAGATGGGGAATTTTGGAAATAGTCAATACAATAGTCTTTTGCTTTGGGGTCAAAAATGTGACCTCCAGGGATCTAGAAATCATCTGTGCCTGTGATGGAGAAATACACAGTGCATGAAAGTGGTGTGGCCACTATAGCCCTGCAGTAAGCAGTGCGCTGTGTGCACGTGATCAAGGAGTGCATTGAAGGGACAGTTCTTATTTTGGAAATTTCATCCATTGTCATGATTTTTATCGTAGCGATAGGTGTTTTATCTTTTTTTCCCCAATACAAGCTGTTTCCAGACCAGTGGAGCAAAGCTACTATGACTATTGGTATTTATTTTTGGTTTTCCTCATCAACCTCAGCAAGTACACAATCCAGCAACTCTCAAACACTGTGGTGGACGAGTATATATATATATTTTTGGTTATATATATATATATATATATATATAACCAAAAATAAATACCAATAGTCATAGTAGCTTTGCTCCACTATATATATACAGTGGGGGAAATAAGTATTTGATCCCCTGCTGAATTTGTAAGTTTGCCCACTTCCATAGAAATGATCAGACTCTGGTTTTTATGGTTGTTTACTGGTTATGGGTATAGACAGAATATCAGTCGAAAATGCATAAAAAACACACAATCTAAAAGTTATAAATTGTTATGTATTTTATTAAGGGAAATAAGTATTTGATCCCCAAGCACAACAGTACTTTGTAGGGAAACCTTTGTTGGCAAGCACAGCGATGAGACATTTCTTGTAGTTGGTCACCAGGTTTGCACACAGCGCAGGAGGGATTTTGGCCCATTCATCTTTACAGACAGTCTCTAAATCCTTCAAGTTTCTTGGCTGCCTCTTGGAAACTCTGAGCTTCAGCTCCCTCCACAGGTTTTCGATCGGGTTAAGGTCTAGAGACTGACTAGGCCACTCCATGACCTTAATATGCTTCTTCTTGAGCCACTCCTTTGTTGTCCTGGCAGTATGTTTTGGGTCATTGTCATGTTGGAAAACCCACCCACGAGGTATCTTCAGTGTTCTTGCTGAGGAAAGAAGGTTTTTGTCCAAGATGTTACAGTACATGGCTGCATTCATTGGCCCCATAATGCGGTGAAGTTGCCCTGTACCCTTTGCTGAAAAACAGCCCCAAAACATGATGTTTCCACCTCCATGCTTAACCGTGGGTATGGTGTTCTTTGGGTCATACTCACGTTTTTTCACCCTCCAAACATGGCGGGTCGAGTTAATGCCAAATAGCTCAACTTTGGTTTCGTCAGACCACAGCACTTTCTCCCAAGCCTTCTCTGAGTCATTTAGATGTTCACTGGCAAACTTAAGGCGGGCCTGTACATGTGCCTTCTTGAGCAGGGGGACCTTGCGGGCACTGCAAGAGTTCAATCCATAACGGCGCAGTGTGTTGCCAACTGTTTTCTTGGTGACGGAGGTCCCAACTGCTTCCAGATCATTAACAAGCTCCTGCCGTGTTGTTTTAGGCTGCTCCCTCACCTTTCTCATCATCATCCTCACTCCATGAGGTGAGATTTTGCGGGGAGCTCCAGACCGAGGACAGTTGATGGTCCTTTTATGGGTCTTCCACTTGCGAATAATGGCACCAATAGTTGTCACCTTCTCACCAAGCCTTTTGCTGATGGTTTTGTAACCTATACCAGCCTTGTGCAGGTCTACAATCTTGTCCCTGACATCTTTTGACAGCTCTTTGGTCTTGCCCATGGTGCTGTAGAAGTTGGAATGTAAGAAACTGATTCTTAGAGCAGGTGTGCTTTATATACATGACGAGTTAAGATCAGGAGTATTGGTAATTAGTTGACTGAGCACCGCTGTGTGCCACATGCGCACCAGCCAATCTGTAGGAGCCTGAATTCTAAGTGAGTTGTTGGGGATCAAATACTTATTTCCCTTAATAAAATACATAACAATTTATAACTTTTAGATTGTGTGTTTTTTATGCATTTTCAATTGATATTCTGTCTATACCCATAACCAGTAAACAACCATAAAAACTCGAGTCTGATCATTTCTATGGAAGTGGGCAAACTTACAAATTCAGCAGGGGATCAAATACTTATTTCCCCCACTGTATATATATATACCCCGTAATTCCCATTAAAAGTTTCCAACTTTGAAAATTCTTAAGAATTTTGCAACCCTATAAACGAATAATTCATTCAAGCACTTGTAAAATGAGTCCAAAAAATGGTGAATAAGGCTATCATCATCAGGAAAGGTACAAGTTTTTTTAATCTTGTGTCTATGGAGACACTCTCTGCAGGGGTGAAATTCTGCCAGGAGTTGTATGATGCTATAAACAATTAATCCATTTTGAAGCTGCAACTTGTGCAACTCAAACTGGAAAACTTGTGTAATTATTCAGATACAGATGTCACAGCTTTAAAACAGTTTGTCAAAAATCAACATTGATGTCCCAATAGCTAAAATGACTCCTTTTTTTAAATGCCTTGATTATACTAAGAAAAGTGCAATAAAAATGCATTTTAGGGTTTTTCACATTTTCGTCTTTACTCTGACCTTTCTTGCATTGTTTCTTTTATTTTGTTAAAGACAAAATTGCATAAAAGAGATTAATCCCTTAAGCACTCCTGCAGAAAGTGTTTTTAGAACAGGAACAGGAGCATGAGCACTAAGGCACTACATTATTTATCACAACCATCACATACTAGACAAGTGAAGTCACAGTGATTAAAAAAGCTGGGTGGGGCTGTCAGGGAAAAAAAAAAATATAAAGCAGCTGCCTCAGGACAAGCATATAAGCCTGGTTTAGCAGGGAGTTTTAGCATTAGTGCCAAAGTGACCTACGTGCTGTGGACTCCTCCAGAGTTCTTTTTCTTCATGCCTAATCATAAAATTGGCTTTCTTCCCCAAACATTGCAGCTATTACCTAAAATCTAGGGATCTGGATTAAACGACACATAACACAGACATCTAAGATGGTGCTCCAATTGTGTATTGTGAGTAAAAGTGACATGGAGCACATCTGATGATGGCACATTTCACACAAGAAACATGTTGATTAATGTGTTTAAAATTCAAGTTTCACACAACAGTAATTTTTCATTCATGGCTCTGTGCACAATTAATTGCACAGTTTTTGTGGGTCCAAATATGTTTAATTGACCATGTATCCCAGGATGAGACTAAGCTACTACATTTCAGACTTGAAGAGATTTAATTAAGCAATAAGCCAAAGTAAGAGCTCAGAGGTATTGTTAAGCACAACATGAAGCAGAGAAAAGTCCTACTCTATAAACTCCTCAAGTGAAAATGTTATTGCATTGCAGTAGCTACATGCATAAAACAGCAGTGGGATATATAATATATAAATATAAATATTATTTAAAAAACAAGTGTATTTTTTTAATAATATGTTGGGCAATGGAAGTCATGTATTTAGACTGAATCGAAGAAGAACACTGACATTAATTAGCAATAGATTCTCCTGAATCCAATAGCAATATGTCACAAGAAAATCTGAGCAAACTGTAATTATTTAAAGGGCCAGTATAGTAGATTATTAATTTAAGTAGTTCACTTTGATTATGAGAAGCTATAGGTGTTACTGTCCAAAGTACCTTGCAATCTGCCTCAAACTAATAAGATGAAACATGGTGGAATCCAGCCCTTGATTTTCATGTGCATCTCAAATAATTAGAATATGGTGGAAAAGTTTGGGATTTTTATTATCTGTAAACCTCAAATGACAAGAAATAACAGACTGAATTAGTTCACTGTATGTTTA
This sequence comes from Lepturacanthus savala, assembly GCA_030544235.1. NCBI lineage: Eukaryota > Metazoa > Chordata > Actinopteri > Scombriformes > Trichiuridae > Lepturacanthus > Lepturacanthus savala. The sequence continues at coordinate 13,890,310 of CM060468.1, read as the reverse complement.
ATGAATCTATATAGTATAGAAGTTTTTCTTTTGATGACTGACAAAAAATATTGAACTTTTTTACTATATTCTAATTCTATGGGATGCACCTATACTCCATTGTAAACCAGGACTGGGACAATGGTTTTAGAGTTTAGAAGGTTTAATCATGACAATAATTACTGAGGATGAAAGGGCACCAATTTCATGGTATTTAATACATTTGGCCAATGAATTAGAAAATTAATCATTTTGAATATTGTTGTCTATTAAGGCAACTTTATGTGCATACTGTTAGTGACCGAGGCCCAATGTTTCTACATTTAGTTCTGCCATATTAGGCAGCTCCTTATTCTCATACTCCTCTCACCGTGTCCACATATCCTAATTCACACTCCCTTCCTTATTGTTTTATCATCCATTACTTTTGACACTATCCTATCTCTCAGTCCTCTGTACCTTTCAGTATTTTCTTCAGTCCCTTGCTGACAACTCGTAAATCATTTTTGATCATTCTGCCCTCCTGCCTTTTAGGCCCTTGCCTACTTGCATCTTAAAATATGAGACGGATGGACACAACAGATTCATCCATCCCTGCATTTATTCCTTTCTTCTCCAAATCCATCCCCACATGGAGCAACTCTCTCCATGGGGAGTCTAGAAGATGCCTCCGATTTATTATTTATTTCCATCCTTTTGTCCAGCTGCTCTCTGCTGTCACACATGCACGCACACATGCAAGTACACATGCACACTCACAGCCAGTTGTATTTTGGTGAGCCCCGGTGGGGACATAAGTCACATTTCAACTGAATCAAGACAACAACAAGTACCCCAATAAATAAGGGAGAAATGGGACAAAGAAGGACCAATATAACTGAAAAGAAATGGGAGCAAAAGGAAGCAGTTACACAAGAGGAGGAGTGACAGATGGACACAAAGGCGTAGGGGAGAGAAGAAAGGCTTTGTTATACTAAATGGGTGCCAACTGGAAAACTAACAAGACCATTTGAACCATCAGAGCGAGTGTGAGTATGTTGGGCAGATCTAGGGCTCTGGAAGTGAATGGCTTTGAGTTGCAGGATCCTTTCCTGACTGCAATGAGCCATCACCAAGGCAGAACCTGATAGGCGTCTTGACAATTTCTGATGGTTTTGCAGCTTAAGGAAAAAAAAAAATAAAATGAGTCACATTTCTCAACAGCAAAAGGCGATGGTCAAATACCATCATTTGTCTGCATGAGCAGTTCTATTTCACAAGACTGGCAAATACTGAGACAGGAGAGAAAGAATGTTTTTGTTTGTGGTGAACAGATTTAATGAGAATATATTTTTCTCATTGACTATAAAAACAAAATAAATGTTCAACATTCACCTATTTTGAATTATGTGTCACCTTTGTTATGTAAAAAGCAGCAATCCCCTTGAGGCTGCAGGAAAGTGATTTTAGAATAACTGAGAGGGTTTCTCATTGCCAAGCCTACCAAGAGCTCTTAACAAGTTTAAAATCACTGTAAAAAATAGATTCTTGTGGTTTACTGTTGGAAAGAAAATATGCAACATATGTAAAATGATATAATAAAAAATAATATTCAAAATGCTCCAATTTTATAGCACTGATTCTGGGGGATGGCAAACGTACAAACGTGTTTAATATTGGAGTGGAATATCAGTCAGTCAGTCATCTTCTATACCTGCTTATTCCTCATTAGGGTCGCAGGGGTCTGCTGGAGCCAATCCCAGCGCGTTACAGCGAGAAGCAGGGATACGCCCCAGATGGTCGCCAGCCAATCGTAGGGCACACACACCATTCACTCACACACTCACACCTACGGGCAATTTAGAGTCTCCAATTAACCTCAGCATGTTTTTGGACTGTGGGAGGAAGCCCTTGCCTACTTGCATCTATGATGATGAAATATGAGACGGATGGACACAACAGATTCATCCATCCCTGCATTTATTCCTTTCTTCTCCAAATCCATCCCCACATGGAGCAACTCTCTCCATGGGGAGTCTAGAAGATGCCTCCTATTTATTATTTATTTTCATCCTTTTGTCCAGCTGCTCTCTGCTGTATATCGCCCGGGAGTCCAGGGCCGGAGTACCCGGTGAAAACCCACGCAGACACGGGGAGAACATGCAAACTCCACACAGAAAGGTCCCAGACCCAGGACCAAGGAGGTCTTGAACCTGTGACCTTCTTGCTGTGAGGCGCTAACCCATGCTCCACCGTGTCACCTCTGGAGTGGAATATTGTATATATTATACAATATTATATATATTGTATATATATATATATAATACTGTTGCTGGTCCATTTGTCTTCAATGCAACTACAGACAGCAGGTGACATGATTTTCTTTTTTTCCTCCTCTTTACAATGTCTGAAAAGAGGAAAAGGAACCCAGGAGAGACAGTTCTAGCATGGTTCAATCCTTGAACAGCAGGGACATTAATGTTAGTTCCAGAGGCAGTGGGGATGTAAACTCTGAGCCCAAAATGGTTTCTGAGGCACATTCCATAACTTACATCAGTTTCGCTACGGACAGATCCAGCAAACAAATGACAAATGACTCTCAACAGATACCGCGACAAACATTAAAAATCCTCCAAAGTATTAAAGAATATTTTACAGTAGATTAAACATTTTGCTACAGGTGTGTGAAAGCACTTCCTCTACCAAAACCAAATTTTCCAGCAGTGTGCATTCTTTTGGTGATACACAACATCCTATTATTGCATTAAATCATTGCTCGTTTTGTACATTTTTTTTCAGCTTGGCGATAGCGCCACAGAACCAGGGTACAAGGGAAAGTGATTGAAGCTAGTTTCCTTGAAACATGTGAAAGTGATAGCAGTGGTGAGGATGTGTGGTTGTTTGACAGTGAGACAGATTCCTCAACTCCTTTCAATTATTTGGAATTCAAACTGTTCTGATGCTGATAAGACATTTTGCAGCCCACACAATGACACAGGGGGAAGAACAACATTATGGTTTCAGCACACATTCCTTGGGGTGCGTGCTTACTCTACACATGTGTGCTATGTGTTATGGGGAGAACACGATTCTTTAAATGTACTGTAGCTATGTGTGGGTTTTTGTTATGATGCTATGTTTGCACGTGCAGAAAATTGACATGTAGTGGATTTTGATGGTACCTTGAAGAAAAATCTAAACTGATTTTGGTGCTTTGTCATATTTGACAGCAGCCATCCACCCTGCTCAGATGTCCTTCAGCAAAACAATGAATTCCTTCCCAGTCAACTCAACTATTATCAATTGAAACTACCTAAAATCTCATTAGATGCATGATTATATTTGCATGTCAATCCAGTGCGAACGCATGTCCACAAAACAAAGTTTTAAAGTATTGGTTAATTCCTCCTGTACAATACCAATACCATGCTTTAATTGTTTAGTTTAGACGCTTGAATTATTTGTATGTGTTCGTGATTGTGTTTGAATGACACACTTGAATGCATTTGCACTATTGGCATTATATTGAAAGGCACCAACAGTCTCTGTCAGCTTCATTTACAAGTATGGTAGCACATAAACACATAAATTAAAATCTGGCATCCAATCTTGCAACAAACAAAACACAGGCTAAATAAAAGATTCACGATTCTGCTATTCATCAAAGGGTTATATTTCATAACAACATACTCTGGTTTCTATTTTTAGTATCATTCAAGTGCAGATGGAAGCCCATTTAACTAGTGGTGTACCAAGAAATATGAACTGGCTGTTTTTTTAAAAGAAATTGCAGTTCAGACTGCGTTAAATAATAATGAAGATGACAAATTGCTGCTTTCATTTGCTGTCCCATTAAGAGTAGTAATTTTCACTTTAGTGCAATGTTAGTCACTCTTGAAAAATGCATGCATTATGTCAGAGTTTAATGGTAATTAAAATAGGATGACTGTAAAGTTCAGAAATCAAAATGAAAAAAAGGGCACTGTTATATAAAGATTAGTGTCATCCTCATATGAATGAATAGGCACATTTCTTGCTTCCTGAATGTTAAAAATAGCTGAGCAGCGCCCTCACCCATCTGGTGATTACCTTAGTTATGGGGTAAATTTTAGCCACCTCATCTGCTCAACATCAAAACAAAGACTGTCATACTTAAGTTTCCCCAATTTTCCAAAGAACAAAATCATCTGCAAGGCATGGATGAGGTTAATTAGGAGGGATGAAGGGCCATCATTTTGCATTCTCTGGGGTAGCACTTTTGTGTGCAGTCTTCATTTTGATGAGGAGAGCACCTACATTTCCTTTTGTTTATAAATAATTCATGCTTCTTTTTATGCTGAGTAGTAAGCAACTTAGTAGTAAGCAACTATAGCATACCAAAATGTTGTCAAGAAACTCAGCTACAGCTACTATATTAAACATTATTAGCTTAAGAAAACATAACTTCAACACCAAGCAATAATATGAGCATGAAGCAAAAACATAAATCATTTCATTTCTGCATTATTGTGATAATATTTTTCCAACACTGTATTCTCCACTGGCAAACTGGGTGTTATTTAAAAGTTTACAATCCAGTCTATGCAGAGGTACTAACTTGTCTCTATAAGATGAAGTCATTCAGACAGTCTCACTCAACAATATTTCCAAGGTCCCACAAAAAAGAACTTCTGCTACTTTCAAACCACTTTTAAGTTATTTTCTTTTAGAGTTCATGTGGTTTACAAAGCCAGAGACCATATTTTTACGCAGTGTAAACTCGTTTCATACAACCTATCTTTGAAAAACACATCCTGACATGTCACACTGATACATGGGGTGTAAAATTATGCCACATGATTTGATTCTAGTGGCTCCAACGGTTCCAAAGAGGTGTCAATCATCCAAGTTGACCAATGGGTTCTTGAGATATGCCTTTTGATACTCTCCCAGCACTTCATGTCTGATGTGCACTTGAGACCTGAACAGTGGCCACACACACTTCTAGCGTTCTACCATGATGTGACATAGGCCTATTGTATTGTTCCATACGTTTTCACTAAACTCCTTTCCAAAAATTGGGAATTAAAGTGTTCCCAGAATAGAATCTTGCGGCACATCTGTGTTAACACCCATAAAGCCATAAGCCAAATAATAATAAATAATTTGGTAAAAACAACACATATCCAGTAGGATGACAACCACAGCAGACAACTTACTAATGCAGCACAGTTAAAAAAACAAATCTTTAAAGACAAGCCCCCAACTAGCTCAAGTATTCAGAAGTCTGATGGAAGTCGGTACAAAGCTTCCCGCTTGGTCCTCAATGGGAGTGACCTGTATCTGTAGCCGGAGGGCAGGCGACTGATTTGTAGTCCTTTTCTTTTGAGTCGGTTTGCGTAGATGGTGGTTGTGCTGTGATTTTGCTGCACTTTTAATGATTTTTTTTTTTAGAGGATTGATGTGGATGTTGTTCAAGACACCAAACCAGGTGCCCTGGTGGAAGGTGCAAGTAGGTTCAGGAGGTTACAAGACAGGATGGGGTGAGGCCAATAGTAGAGAGGAAAAAACCTGAAGCTTAATTTTATTGCTGCATGTGAAAAGAGAGAACAGGGTGTAAAAGTGAAAAATGGAAAAGAAACTACATGCACTTCAGTCCTGTGACTGGAGAAGGCACGGTCATGAATCATTTAAGATGAGGTGTTTTTAGAAAAAAAGAGTTATTAGTTTGAAAAAGACAGGACACGAGAGGTTGGAAATTATGCATTCATGCTCCTTGCCTGTCATGCTCCTTGGCTACCTGCCAAGCTAGGGCTTCTCTCTTCTTTGCACACCAGAAGTGTGTACTTCACAGATTGTTGGTGGTCATGTGCACTCCCAAAGTGATAGCATTTCAGTAAAACAGCAAGAAATTGCAATACATAAATTCATATATGCAAGTACATTTACAGTCAACAGAAAAAAATGTTGAAATTAGAAAAATCAATGCATTTTAGTCACAAAAAGAAAATTGTGTGTGCGTGCGTACATGCACATCCATCATTTTTAGCACAATAATGTGAATCATTGTACTGTACTGTACCATATTGCACTACTTACACTGCAAAAATATATATTTGTTTCCTTTTACAGATTTTTTACTGTATTTCAAAAATACATAAAAATGCAAATACCATGACAAAATAAGCCAAGTACAAAGTACATTAATATACAATATAATTTATATGAAAAGACCCAGCTGCCTGAATATTACCCTTCTTCTACATTGAGAAGACCACAGCTGCTATAAATTTGAACACCCACAATTCAATGAAAGTAATGACCATTCATTTATTTTCTGAGTAACATAGATCATGGCAATTAGATGAAAGAATTGCTCATTTCTAATATAAAAACATTTGAAAATGGTTCAAATTAGGACTAAATATGTGAACATCAAGAAAAAGAAGTTGAGTTTTACTCAGCTGATCCATCGGTATGGTCAAAATATTCCTTCATATACTACAAACCGAATTATCCTGTAGAGTTTTATGTACAATTCAAAGAAGCATCCCAGATCAAACTGCTGTGTCTGCCAGCTAATCAAATATAATATAACTTCTTTAATTCAATTAATAACTTCTTTAATATAATTTGTGTCCAAGCAGCCTTGTACACCCTGTCAAGCTCTGTCTACAAGCTGATCAGTGCTCAACCAATAATGCGCATGCACACAAGCATGCATGCACAAACAGGGTATAGGGAGTGGGAGGGAAAGAGATATACAGTCAGGCTGAAAGCTGCTCCGTTCTTGCTTCACTAATGGATTTCTGCAGAGTCACACAGAATCTCTGGTCGGCTAATTGACTTCCTGTCATCTGCATATCATTTACATGCTGTTACCCCGGGTGATGAGGTGCAGGAGAGTGTTGCCTGTGAGTATGTGTGAGAATGTGTATGCCTGTTCGCGTGTGTTTTGTTAAGTGTAGATGAGTGCAGTGTAAATGCTGTGAGATAGACCCATTAATCATGTGCTTAACCTCATCAGGAACCACACACATACACATAGAAAAAAAGAGTGAGCGAGAATGAGAAAAAAGAAAATAAATAGTGCTAGCTGTCCATAGTGGGTGACTGTACTCAGGTGGCGGTGGGGTAGGTCAGCCAATCAGGTTGTAGGTACGATCCCAGCTCAACCTTGCTCATCATAAGCACACAAGCATGAACGGTGCACTTGGGCCAGTACAGGGACACGGTTGTGATGACATTAGACATTTCATTTTGTAGATTATCAGGTGCTTTGTTACATTTCATCACCAGTGATAGGAATAATTGCTACATTTTTTGATTCACACAAAGGTAGTTAGTAAAAGAGAGTTTAAGTAACACATCATACAGGGAGGGAGAGAGTCTATATACAGATCTATAGTTTATACATGTTGACCACCAACAGCTAACTTAGTCCTAACAGAATAATCTTTACCCTGCAGTGAAGCAAAAGGGTTCACACATCTAATAACAAAACTAGGTGGCCCATGCTGTGATGCTGCCTTTAACTTATGTTGTTTTTTGTTTTTTTTCATTTCTAAAGTATGGATAAAAAAAAAAGAGTTTCACATGTTCACATTTATTTAAGAGAGACACAGTATTTCATCCTGTCACAGTCTGAACTGTATGAACACTTTCCAAAACTTTAAAACAAAAACACTGCCTTTTTTGATTTGCTTCTCATGCAATCAACTTTGTATTGATTTGGAAAAGGCTGGCCTGTCAAGTATGACTGTGTGTGTGTGTGTGTGTGTGTGTGTGTGTGTGTGTGTGTGTGTGTGTGTGTGTGTGTGTGTGTGTGTGTGTGTGTGTTTGTGTGTGTGTTTGTGTGTGTGTTTGTGTGTGAGAGAGAGAGAGATGAAAAAAATAAAGATTTTGCATTAAACTGCCTGTTAATTGCATGAAAATAATCCAATGTCTCTGATTTAATTTCAGCTAATTATCATCAAATATATATGTACATTTACATTTTCTGGCAGATTTGTTTTGACGGACAAACGCATGCAGCAATGTTGTGCTGCAGTACACAGTAGGGGGTAGCAACTGCACTTGTGTATGATAATGTAATCCCAAAAACCTGATTATTAAATTAGTTGCCAACTATATTAATAATTTAATTAATCGATTAGTTGTTGCAGCTCCTACCCTTGACAATTTGTTTTTTCAATTTTGTGGGGGGGAGGGCTGAAGTTCAAGAATGTCTTCACTTATACATGTCTTTGTTGAATCATGTGTAAAAATGATCCTTTTTCTGTAGCCATAGATATTTGTATTTCTTCAGCCGCATAATATAAACGTTATCAACACATCCCCCATCTCACACGGGTGAATTCACCGCTGTATTCACACATTGACCTGTGAACGTCCGCTGTGTGAAACATCACAGACTTTGTGGGGCTGCCTGGTTAAAGCCTGTTTAATTCTGTTCCAAGTGATACAGACATCTGCGTTCACACACACACACAGCTCTGCTGGTTGATTGCAGGATAGGTTCAGGGTGGCAGTGGTAAGTAGGGTAAAGTGAGATAAGTGAAGCACAATTACAGCATGAGTAGGGAACCTGTTCGTTGTATCCTAAAAAGGAAACCAAATCCAGCCTGATCCCTTTCCTCTGTTAATCTGCTCACAAAACCGAGATGATGGAGAGAATAATGAGATTAACAGAGCAGTGGGAGCAATGGGACTCACACCTAGATATACAGCTTCACTATCTTTTTTCTCATACAAAACAAATAACTTTAACTAACATTGAGACATCTGCAGTCTATAAATGAGGCCTATATTGTCACAATTAAAAATACAATGCTCAACTTGCTCAAAAGGAAAATCATCATATTGTAACAAGACAGATAGTTAAAACGTATGTATTTATTGCGACTATATCTGTAAATGAAAGATTTATAGCACACATTTGGTGTGTATGCTTATAACTGTATCCATAGCAGTGTCTTGCAAAACCATATATTCTTTTTCTCAATCGTTGTCCCACATGCCAGATGCACTCTCTCTCTCTGTCACTCGTCGCTGCGTTCTGCTGACACACAACTGGAGGCGCATGGACAGTGCAGTAACAAACTGTAGTAAGCTGGGAAACCGCCTTTTAGCTGGAGGAACCATGCTCAATCCTGTATGACAGCAACCATTCATCCTACTCAGATGTCCTTCAGTGAAAACATTGAAATCCAAGTCAGGCCCTCCAGTATCGATTTAAAATATCACACACACACACACACACACAATAGAAGACACTGTGAATTATCTGTGTGTTTTTTTGAGCTCGGCATGGATCTGACATTAACGTCTATATGTATTTAATTGTTATGTTGGTTTAATTGTGTTGATGTGCATGTTGCATGTGTTGTACTGCATGCGGATGTTATTAATATGTGTGCAAACAGCATGAGGCAATGTATTGTTTTGAAGTCTCATCTGATAAAAGGTGTGTTTAGTGTGTAATGACAAGATTGCTGAGCAGATGCTCAGCAGGAGGCTGAGATAGAAAAAGAAAGAAATTTAAGAGAGGGAGCAAGAGAGGGCGTGTGCTGATCTGGAGAGAGAGATGAGAGGGTAGTGCTAACAGAAAAAAGGGGATGAAAGACAAAGTGGTGAAAAGCTGGAAGTGGCACGGGGCGAGATGGAGAGAGAACAAGAGTCTTGAATAGAGAGAAGAGAAATCACAGAGCAAAGAGAGAAGCGGATCTAGTATTTAGAGAGGGTCTAACCTAAAGTTTGCTCATAAAAGAAACACTAATTGGGAGATAAATGAAGAATCCGAGTTCAGAGACAGAAAAGGGGGGCTAGAAGACACAAGAGATAATATAGCTGGAAAGCTCTGATTCAGTCAGGATTAGCCTTGATGAGCTGAAACCCACACTGCACGGTATGGAATATAAGATAAACTAATATAGAATAAAAACTTGAACACTGTATGCTCATGTACAACCGTGGTGCTATGAGCATTAAAAATGTATATATTCATATATTTATATTTATAGAAAGCATCATGTAATTTCATAATGCATTAGATAAATTATATGCACAGGGCATTAAAATTCAGAGGGAATCAACTGTAACAGAATGGATTTTTCTCACTATTTCCCTCGCCTGTCACTTTTTTTTTTTTGAAAAAGAGCTAAATTTGTCTGCTTCACCAATGAATTTTAAGGGGCAGAAATTCACATAAATAGACTATACCCACAATGCAAAACAATTCAGAGAACAGACAATAAAGCTACAGCTAAAGTGAACCTGCCAAAGTAGGAAGCGGCATGTGATCCCCAACCCTGACTTGAATTGGCGTAACGAGTCTGCATGTGCGGATGTAAGAGTGAGCACATGCAAACAAATTATATGGGGATGCAAACCGTGACAGCATGCAAGTGCGGGGAGTGAGGGTTCATTGATTGTCTTAAAATAAACAAACACACACACAAACATGCAGTTGCACATTGAGAGAGGAATGCAGATTGAATTTTGTAGTACTAAAGGCGCACACACACACACGCACAGCTAGCGTGGCTTATTAAATGCCTTCATATCAAAAGCACACAGCTCTCACACTTCAAAGAGGAGCAGAGACCTGAGGCACAAAGCACAACACAACTTAGAACTCACTATCTCAGTTTACACACACACAAACGGGTCTAAGGACAGTATATAAAACTTTGACTTGTTATCCTAAACTTGACCATTGCACACTACACACAGGTAAATAGTAACCACAATGTACATTTAATTGTCAGTATTAATTGTGTATGAACTCGCAAACAGCACTGTTTCAGTAAGGAGTCCTAAAATCTTTCAGAAATATGCAGAAACCGCATGCACAAAACCCTCCTCTTTTGAAGTCCTCTGTAAGTTAATAGCTTCTGACAGAGTCTGTCATTCACCTCACTGATTCTCTCTATCAACATTCTGCTAAAGGAATGTTGCACATTACTGACAGGTCAAATCACACAGCACTTTGGTCTCAGGAGAGCAGAGAAGAGAGTGATGCTATTCTTTCCTTCTTCAGTGCAAACTGACCATATGGTGTGCTGTGGAGCTTTGATTTTACTACAGTGTATTGCGTCACTGTGGCGGGCCGTCATGTCAAGGTTACTACCGAAGAAAAGGAAAAAAAAATGCGGCATAAAAGTGAGCCATCGTCTTTAGGAATTAAGATATACACAGATGCTGAAATTGAGGCCAATGCTGAGTTTTAGTGCAGTAAATTAAGGCTGAAGAAGGAATAGACTGACAAAAAAAATGATGTAGTAATAACGTAACAGCCTGCTCATAACATCAAGCTCAGAAAGACATATTCTAATGGAGTCAGTCCACTTCCAGTCTGCTCAGTTTGCCTTAACAGCTTTTTCCAATAAAAAACTAATTGCATTTGTTAAAACTTAATGTTTTAATTTGACATGCCTCCATGAGCTGAGCTCTTTGGTCCAAGTGTTTACTGAGGCTTGACACATGTAACGTGTTTTGGCATAGTAGCTATGATAGATTGAACACCTTTAAAGTTCAACATTTGGGTTGGGGTTGCTTTATAGTAATGAAGCTATTAGCTTTGGACATGTGAATGTGTTTGCACATGCACTTTGGTGCTTGTCACTACACAAACAATGCCACTTTGTGTGTCACACAGAGTCACCAACTGCTTGTTTTAAGGGTTGAAATGTGGAGACGCTTACAAAATGATTTATAGTACAGCATGAAATACAAAAAAGGAATAATAGCCAATTCAAGCACGCTAGTTCCTTCTGTGGTGGACTGGACGATGAGTCAGTGGTTTTAATTTTCTTTATTGTCCAAATGGCTTTGAGACTACTCATATTCCATCTCCTTGTGAAGCGGATTTTAAGAGAACTTTTAAAATTTCGCAAAAAGATAAAATGCAAACTAGGTGCATTTCCATCATCAGGTTTGGAGCGAATAAACCCGATAAATAAACTCGTAGTTTGATCAGAACGTGGCAGTATAGACTGTTTCAAATGGCTGTAATAAAGAAGAATAGAAGAAGTAGAGGTTGGACCAGTCGCCCCTGAGAGACAATTGAAGAGATCTTCAAGAATTTGTTTTAATTGGGGAAGTTGTAATAGTTCTTTCATGACAGCTGCTGTTGGCCATGTTTCATACTGTCTCGAAACAAAGCCAAATGAATACTAGAGCAAAGACAGCAGAGGCTGAGGAGTCACGAGTTAAATGTTCACTACCTCAGAACTTATTCAACAAAGTTGTTTTCATCATCATTTCATTTCAAACTTTTCTAATCTAAAATAAGTTGCTCAACTATTGACCCAGTAGAAGATACTTGACTGTACGTTTCTCATCAGCAGAGTTTTTTTTTTTCTCAAGCAATTATTTCTCCTCATTTCTCTTCATGTAAACAAAAACACACTGGAAAATGTTTCTCTTACAGAAAAGAACATTTTGTCAAAAAAAAACCCTGAACCAATCACCCAGGTTTCTCTGGAAACCTGCTCCGTCCATCTATCAATGTGCCAATCTGACTGCTGCACCAAACTGTCATTGGAACATATACTGATTAAAGGCAGTGGGGCCGGAACTGCTCAGGGAATCGTAAACACACTTGCAGACTCAGAGACATGAGACGGTCTCACATTTACAAGCATGTATACAGTAACACACACTCACCTGCACACAGAGCAGGCGGTGGTAAACACTGTAATTGGAGTGGTAACAAGCTGGCTGTCAATCAAAACCCTCTTCAGCTCACTTTGCTATTCTGTTCATTCTGGTCTCTCTTACTCGGCAGCACTTTAATCAGCCACAACAGGGACTATAATTTCTTCCCCAGACCATCCTTGCTATATATTTCCATCTGTGCATGTTTCATAGTGAAGATTGACAGTAAACATGGGAATGGGGGAACTGGGATTGCTTATTTGATAAAGCAAACACATGGTATGTAACCAAGTGCCAGTAGGACTGGAATTACAGCATTACACTAGGTGCCTTCATACCAAAGGAAATCAGTGACAAACAGTTCCCTTAGTTATGATAATTGGCTCAGAAATTAACATTTAGACTAACTGTAGGTTGTATTAAATTGATCAGTTGGCTATAGAGGGAGCATGTACTCTAACATCTGACTTACACCGGTGCTTTTTCAGCAAGGTAAGTCAACAACAGGGTCAGAAATTAATCTACAGATGATTTTGAAACCAGCATTCAATCGATCAGCCTCTTCTGATGTTAAAAGATGTTCGATCAAAAGCATTTAGTTTTTGTGTTAGTGTAGCTTTCCATTTATTGTTGTTAAGTAACTAAATAACTGGAGTAATTAATATTCAGATTCTTTCTGCCCCTCCTGCAGCATCTGGAGGCTGAGCACAGTGTCATTATGTACAGCCCTTTACTACCTTTACCTTCATTTAACTGCATGAAAGCACCAGGCTGCTATAGTATAACCACACAAATACATTCTTATTGAGGACTATTTTATATTTACTTCATGCTGTTTGTCTTGATATTAAACATATTGTTTTACACATCTTAAATGACCGTTCTTAATCAACAATAATATACCTTTAGTTACTGCCTAGAGTTTTATGCCCCAATGTAGTTTGTTTACTGGTAAACATGTACTGTATCTCGAGTCAATGTTCTCTGCTTTGGGATGTATCTTCAAGCTACCAGACTTAAAAAATGTATTAAATTATTTTCATTATAGATTTTTCTGACATGTACAATCTCTACTAATATGCCATGCCACCATTTATTAAGCCAACAAATACAAGTTGTAAAATGCAATTGATTTTATTTATTTTTTTTAATAATAATTTTCAGCACTCATTTGATATTTTAAAAGTGGAACTCCATTTTCCTCAGCTTAAGTGATTTGGCCTGTTCAAATGAATGCATTCAGCAGGAACAAAGCATTCATCATAATACATTAATCAATATAATTGAAATTTTTTATCTTCACAGTAATAGGAAAGTGGGATAGGTAATGAGAGATTTATCACAGGTTATCCAGCCTGCAGCTGAAATGTCTAGCGATGAGGTATTCCATCACATCAGGGGATATTTCTTCATTTTCCACATTTCAACGGTTACAAATCCTCTGGATTTTCAAAAATACAAGCACAGCTCAGGAAGTGAGTTGTCGACAACCTGAGATTTCGGTATTTGGAGTTGACTCCTTGATATGATTATGACCCATTAAACCATTTTTGCTCTAACAATGTGTGACGTGACTCATAAAAAGCAGGTAATTATGTCTATTGTTCTTTCTTCTAAATGCTTTGTTGTTCAAATATTAACTTTCATGGTGCAAAAGCAGTCACTTCACATAACTTTCTTAGTGTTTATAAAAGTCAGATTCTTTGTGGTCTCTCTTTGTTTAGGTAACCGTGATTAGATCAGATATTCGTATTTGCCCAAGAGATGATGAAAAATAAATAATTTGTGTCTGCTTAAATCCTGACATAAGAGCCTTTCTCAAAGTGGCTGGCTGCCAGCAAACTATTAGACTGCATCTGAAATTAAGAGGCTTCACTAATGTAAGCTTTTGTTATATTCTAAGTGAGTTCAATGATGTGATGATAATATGCAAAAGCTAAGTCTTATTGAAGTGGCAAGCTGCCAGCCAACTGCCCAGCTGTATGAGGAAATTAACGCTTGGCTAATCTTCAGTTTTTGTGATACTGCTGTCTCTGAATTCCTAATGAGTGCAATGATATGATGATCCTATCTGTGTTGCGAGCATCCAGTGAAGGCAGTATGCCAGCGAACTACTCAGCTGGAGAGAGAAAATAGCTGCATTTCCTGCTCTTCATCTTCATTCAGTCTCACGCTCTCCCTGGGCCTCTTTTTCTACTTCTTTCTGCATCCGAAGCCCAGCTTTTGAAAAGTCTTTCAAACAGTGTGACCTAAAACAAAAGTATTTGCGTCATGTAGCAGCGGGTGCTTTGTGGTGTGTCTCACACAGACATTGCACATTATCAGACTTTGTCATTCGAAAGCATTTTAACATTTTTCTATGATTTACCTACATTTCCAACACAGTAAATACAACTTTATTTAGCCTATTTATAGCAATGCCTTACAATATGATTCATGACAGATGAAAAATATACATAAAGACAGGTGCACGAAGTAGCTATAATGAACAAAGTGGAACGGCTTTTTCTTCAAACAAGACAACAAATGAATATATTTCACAAATAAAATGTTAAATAAAAAATGAACAGCTCCAATGAAGTTATTTCTAATTTGTCATGGGAGATTATGTTGAAAGAATCTCCACTTGCAATGCTACTTGGGAAGGTACATGTCTACATTCACGTGTGTGATTTCTACGCGTGGGAACTGAACTGAATTCCAGTTTGCCTGAAATATACTTCACATGCCTCATCGCTCACTGGACCTGCCTTCCCGTGCTTTCCTTGCTTCCTCCTTTCCTTTTTATAAGATGGATATGAACACTCCCTTTGGGACAGAAAGAGAATGCAGGGTAAATAACAAACAAACAAAAAAAGACATATGGAGAGATATACACAGGAACATGGAAGAAATGAGAGCAAAATCAAGACAAAAGGTCAACAGCAGGGCACAATTCCATGTGCTCCATCACTACAATCCATCTATTTGTGTGTGTGTGTGTGTGTGTGTGTGTGTGTGTGTGTGTGTGCAAAGCTGTATATAAGGATAAAGCTGAATTGCTATCTAATTACCATCCCCTCTGCCCTCCTCCTTCGCCTGTACTCCTCCTTTCCTTTCCTCTACCCCTCCTCCATCACTTCGTCTCTTTCATCTTCTGTGTGTTTCATCTCTTGTGTAAAAAAAGAAAAAAAATCGTCTTGCTCTTTGAAACAATGGCACCTGCATAATGAACTGACAGGGAAATATTTACACAGCGTCAGACGATCATGAACTCGGCTCGATCTGTCATGTTTTGGAGAACAGCATGAGTGATCAGTGAGTTCATGTACAACTATGCGAGTCTAAAAACATGCTGATTTATCAGAAAGCAGGGATTAACTCGACCTATGCATGATGAAAGCTTATGCAATAAGTTTATCTGTAGCTACATTTAATTCATTTGTTAATGTCCTGATATGAATATTATATTCAACAGAGAAACAATTGTAGTGTGTGATGTCTGCATCACCATCATCATTATCCTGTTATGCCATCAATGTTAATATATTACCTTACCCTGCCTCCTGTTTCACTATGTATAGAGACATAGTGAAATACCATGGCCACTCTTGAATATGATTGGTTAGATGGTGTAGATTCCCCTTTAATAGCCAGCGTAGTGAGGAACACTTACTTTCCTTTCTGAATTTCACTGGATGACCAGGACTTGGAGGTGAGTTTTTTACAGATAATCAGATCTGAACAACTAGTGTGACACTGGCCAGACCAGATACTGGGTTTTAGCGGCAAGCTGTTTTAACGGTTTCCAGCTAGAGTGAATATGTAGTGTAGATATCTGTAATTCAGTTATTCCTAGTCAAAATGAATTGTAGATATCTGAATGATTTCAGATATACATACTGCCTAATTGTCATTTCAATTATCCACAACTTCTTTCTAGGAATGTTGTCTCTCTTATTTTGGTTTCACATTTGTTTTTTTGCAATTAAATTCATGTTCGAGGCGAAAACACTTTATTCCACCTCACTTTTTTATGTGAAAAGTTATGAGCATTGAATGAGGGACAGAGTTTTTTAGGGATTAAGCTAGCAGCAGGGGTAGTCACGTTCCCAGGTTACAGCATCTGTGCCACACACACACAAACACACAAACACAAACACAAACACACACACACACACACAAAGTTATTTCGCTCCATCTCTCCCACTGATGACATTCAGCAAATCACCAGGAGATTGAATTGGAGATTGTGACAGCGGTGCATGAGTCTCGGACTTCTGCTCCATCAGATCGGGAGTGTGGCGACTAGTCTGGCTGGGAGGGCCCACTGAAGGACCCTCACTGGGGGCCACCAACTGCTGCTCATTCAGTTGCCGGGAAGTGGCAAGAAGAGAGAACTTTGCTCGTAGGCCATGAAAACGAACCAAGCCCCAACACTCACTCATACGTCAATTCAACGATCTAAGGTGATGTTGAATTGCCAACTCCTAATCTTGTACTTCATTTTACTATAGTCATCTTAGTGATCAGGTTATCTTACCACTTAAAGAGAGTAAGTTTCATAAATTTCTTCTCAATAGTATCACTTTTGCATGGCTTTTAAAGTGTAGGTGGAGTTCACAAAGCAGACGGAAACCTTGGTCACTGCGTACATTCCATTTGGAATATGACATTGCATTTATGCCGTTTATGAAGCCATTCCTGTACATATTTTAAAAATTCCAAAACGTGAACTCTTGAGCAGTCGTGTGGTCTACTTTTTGTAATGGGTATACTTGTACTCATCCAACCCGTGAAACCTGTCTCGAAGCAATGCCATCACACTCACTAACGCATAGAGTCAGCATCTTGAGTCTGGTTATGTATTATCAACAAGTCAAGTAATTATAAGCACTTTTTTGACATTTAGCTACCAGTGACATTACCAATACAATTTGGAAAAGCAATCTACCATATTTAATGAACACAGCATTCTACATCAGTAGAAGGTTCAATCAGATTTAAAACAGTGCTTGGATTCAATAAACAACTGATTAATTTAACTTACAGACTTATTTCTTTATTATCAACATTTAAGTTAGAAGAGGCTAATTATTATTATTATTAAAGACTAATTATGAATATGTGTAACTTTGTGAAGCCCAGTATTTTCCAGGAAAAGAGCTTTCCTCCAATTAAAGACAAATCTGAAGTAAATATCATTAATTGCTTCTATTTTTCTGTTTGACACTTGTTATCAAGGTTAACTCAATTTAATAAGGTATAAAGAAGAGTAACAGGATAGGATAACATGTCACTGTATCAACACCGTTTCATAGTGGTGTAATTCAACAAACTACAATATATTCAACATATTTATGTTATCAACAAAGCACATATCACGCTGCATTTGACTTGTGCTTTGTTACGTATATTCTTTACTGTCATAAAGTCTCACTGCAGTTACCAAATAGATGAATTAACTCACTCTGGTTTTCTATATGCATGCATGTATCTTCACAGCAACAAGTAAAGCAGCTGCTACAAACCACAGCCCAATGTTGACTGATGCTCTTCATTCAAAACCTCAGCGAAGCTGTCACTTCCACTAGCCATCCCCTAATATCACTGCTATTAGCTTCACTCACCTGTTGTTGCTGCTCTGCCTGGGGTCAGTTTAGCGTTGTCCCTTTGTTTTCCTCCATCCGACAAAATAAATCCAAAAGATTAGCAAGCTTTTTAAGAAGTTCCTCTTCGTCATGCTGCCAAACACCGGCTTTGTCCATGTTTTCGTCCCATAACAAAGTGTTAGCCACTGCCAGGCTAGCAGTCGCGTTACCTTTATTACCCGTTATTCATCAGGTGTGTTGCAGTCAGCTTCAGGGGAAGCACAGAATGCTATTAAACTGTTCCTTGTCTCTCTCCTCTTTGTATTTGAATGCAGCTAATTTGTAATTTCCCTCCATATTACCTGCTAGATAAATATGCACATATGAAAGATGATAATAATAATAATAAGAAGAAAAATAACACATCACCTTGACGTTAACTTGACAGTGATGTCATGATGCATTCAATGACACACAGGCTGTCAGCTTTTAAAACTTCCTGCAGCCCTACAATTTGGGACGCTTGAGTTTTTAACCTGTCTCATCTGTGTCATCGTCTGAAAAGAAGGAGATAACATAATGCGTTCTGTTTATGACTGCACATACACACATGTATATACACAAAAAATATTATTTGTTTTCCTCCTCATACTTTTTATGAAACACAAAATTCAGCATGTCACTCCCTCTGCAGCTCTTATACAAAACCACACTAAAATGGATAAACATGTAAACTGCTTCACAAACATCTTAATTAATTTATATTTTATTATATTCTTTCATTAATGTCTCCATTTTAATGCCTCATTTATTCAATTATTGATAGATATTCGGCCATAAATAAGTGCAGTTATTTATCAGGGAGTCGTCTGTATGTGTCTTTAAAGACTATTTTAATTTCAGTAATTTTAATTCACTACAACAGACAGCATGACTAAACACTACATTGCTCTTTTGTCAGTGACTTCCTTTTACTTGACCAGATGTAAATTAAGGGGGGTGAGGTTATGTCATGGGATTTCAGAATGCAACAATTCTTGGCAACTTAATTGGACTTGATAAGATTCAGCTGGTTTAAATGTTTAAAGAAGTTAATACTTTCACATCGCATTTCATATTAATTAATTCACATCCAGTCATACATCAAAGTATGTTACGTTTTCAGAATTGTCCTACTCCTACATTTGGTTCTTGCTTATACACGTGAAGTCGTGACACAGATCATATTAGCAATGCTCCGCTAATCTGTGGCAGCAGAACAGTAATATCAAGATCTTTTGTTCAGCACTCCTTGTATCAGGTTTTAATGTAGATAGATCACCTTCACATGTCTTTTCTTTACGTCTTTTCATTACGTCTTTCATCTTCTGCATTTCCTATGTTGTCTAAAGAAGATCAATGGCAGCTGCATAATGAACTGACAATATGCAGGCAATATCTAGACAGCATGGGTCGATTCTGAACCTGGCCAGATCTGTCCTATTGTGAAGTGTAGGTAGAAGAAATAAGTGCTCAGATTCATGAGAAAAAGGTATATTCTATATATTTGTTGTCTCTACCTATACCACATATAAAGGTAAGTGGTCCAGTGGAAAAACAGCAAATTAATGTGCATTGCAGCAAATGTAATGCAATCAGAGCCTGGGAGTGCTCAACATTATCAATGTGTGCTCTCAATTTTTTTGATTGCGCTTTTCAATAATCATTAGCTTTTTAATTTGCAAATGCAAATAAGATACAATAAATCAATATTATTGAAGGCCCTGCAGAACCCCAACCACACAGGTGTTTTCAGTTACCAGTTCAGTTAGACTTATGGTGAGGTTGAAGCTGTGAGTGTGTAGTGACTTTACTAACACTGAGATACATGTTTAAGAGATTTCACTTATAGATATCACAACTTCGTACAGCATAAACTGTAGTATAGCCATGAATTTTCTCAGAAAATGAAGTGAGTACTGAAGTAATTCTAAATGTCTTATTAAGTTGTCAAGTGGTCTGACAACTTTTTTCTGTTGATTTATTTTCAGTGGAACTATATGTGCACTAAACATCTTGTTTAGAGGAATTTGTGGATAATATGAGGGTTGAATTCCTTTCCATTGGCGAGGCTTTAGAGATCAGAGCTTGTAAAAGTCCAAATTCTGCCCATAATATCTCCCAATTTCCCTAATCCCAGGTGTCCATCACTGTAATGGAAATGGTTATTTTAAAGTTACAGAGTGGAAAGATAAATGCAATATATAGTTATATTGTTATAGTTTTTGTGAATGTCACATATAAATGCAATTGCTTTGGACAGGGTGTGGGACATCAGACATCACTTCAGTGTGGCAGCTGTTACTGTAATGCAGCTGGGAAGATGGAAGAGTGCGTAATGGGAGGGATGCTGGTAGAGGACAGTGTGGCTGAGGAAGCTGGAGAGTAGATGATTAGAGGGGTGCTGACAGAATCAGGTTGATTTTGTTGGTGGGTTGCTGATGAAACAGAGGGAATCCTATCAGTCGCTGTTGTACTGTGGTATAAACCCAGGGCAAGGGCACTCCAGTTCTTCTGAGCTTAGCTGGAAACCTCTTCTCCAGATCAATGAAATAAGTCAAATGATCCTTGTCTGCTATCATCTTGGTAGTTTTTTTTTTATTATTATTACTTTAGTATGGCCCTTTTATTTGGCAGGTCTGTTATTATTCTGATTCCACCATAGTTGCAGCTAAATACTGGTCACATGTTTTATGATATTCCTTTGACAGCATGGTCAAAGATCTGAAACATTACATTGCTATGTCAGTGAAAGAATAATACATTTTTTAATAAAATAAAATAAAATTGTATGTTCATGAATGATTATGTAACTTCATATTGTGATAGATTATTATATTTTGTATTTTTAATATTAAAGTACTGACTGAATTGTGCTGTAAAGTCTCTAATAAGCAGTTTGAGGCTTGAGGTAAATTTAATGATTGAAGATCATTTCATGTGAGTGTATTGGTTCATGAAAATAAGGGGTGTATAGGTCATTCCCTTCTTCGCATGCCAGTATCTAGTGTCAGCTCCAATGCCATGCCAATAATACCTACTGATTATGAAGTGATTTTTTTTTCTATGCTCCAGTGTGACCCTAAAATGCTGCAGTAGAAAATTCTGAAAATCTCATCTGCTGTCTCCAGACTGAAAAAACAACCTTTGCAACGTGTCCTTCATTTTTTTTTTCTTACTTTCTTACTCATACCCTTAAGGCTGCATTTTGTTGCTCTCACTGTGGACTTTGCTTTCCTTTATAAGTATGGGGTGCATTATTTGATTTTCACTGTTCTGTAACCATATGTCTAATGTCTCTATTTATATAGTATTCATAGTACAATCCTTTAGATTTTATACCTGGTGTCATACCCTGGGTAAGAAGGGTAAGAAGAAGAAAATAAAGCAAAATATAGTGTAGAATATGGCAATGGTTTACAAACTAGCCAGCTAACAGGTCACAAATTCTGTCTTGAATGTTAACAATGGATCTAATAATTTAATCTTGCTTGAAGGTGGTGAGATCCGAGCCCAAAGTGTGTGGTTTTCAGGCAGGAACAATAGGAAGAGCTGGATATTGTCAGCATAGCAGTAATATGAGAAACAATGTGAGCACATGATTACATCAAGTGAGGTGGTGTATATTAGGAAGAGAATAGGCCCGAGCACTGACCCATGTGGTACCCCTGTGGAAAAGCTGTGCACTTTTGAATAAAATAGTCTGAAAGTTCAACCTGAGAGGTAGGATATGAACAAGTGGAGGGTGGATCCTGACATACCGAACTCAGTGAATGTGGAGGAGAGGATTTGGTGGTTAAGCTCATAAAACACAGCTAACAAACCTAGAAGAAATACAGCTAAGTACTGACTAGCAGCTCTAGCTGAATGTAGTGTTTGCATACTGACAGGAGTGCCATCCCGGTGGGGTAACTCTGCTTCAAATCACACTTATTCTGATTGTACATGTTGCTCAAAATAGTAATTCAGAGCCTTGGTTATATACTGTGCATTCAATGTTTTTGATAGGAAACGCAGGAGTGAAACTGGTCTGTAGATGTCAACTTGGGATGGGTAGCGTAATGGGGTGATCCAGGCTTTCTTAAATGCAGTGGGGAAGACGACTTTTGTAACTGAGAAGTTGATGATGTATGTGACTGCAGGGTTAAATGCCAGAAAAAGGGTCCGTAGGAAGCTGCATGATATTGGGTCCAGTGGACAGATAATGGGAAAAGATTTCAGCGGAAGTTTGGAGACTTCCTCTTTATCAGAGGGGAGAACAAGGAGAGTTTGGCAGACACTTTATCAGTGAAGAATGGGGTGAGCATGTCCACAGAGTGGAAGGTGGAAGAGGAGCTGGTTTGAGAAGTGAGTTAAAAAGCAGCAAACATTTTTCCGTGCATCTGTGGCGGCCGTGCCCCAGATCTTGTTTTGGTAATATTTCTCAGCCTTTGTTAAACTGGAGGAGGATGATATCAGTCGACACTGGTAATCAATATAGCACATGCCCATTCCCCCTTAACAACAGCCAACTGTGCAGCATGTGTGTATTTGAGTCATCTGTACCTGTATATGTATAGTATGTATAATGATGCGTAACAATCTTGCTTTAAGGTGCCATTATTCTAAACCTACTTCCTTTCAATATTGTATTAGTGGCTATTTTATGCTCCCACTCTCTGTACTTCCTTGTGTTCAGTGGTGCGGTGTCTCATCTCTCCTCATGATAATGAGGTGTCCTTATCATCATCTACCTACTATTCCCAAATATGTATAATAAATTGTTGTAAACCCATGAAGTTTGTAATACACACATACACACACATTCCACATGCACAAAGAATATGTGTATAAGGACAAAGTACATAATGCTTTCAGCATAATAACGGACTGTTTGTTAACACACTTCATAACCTTGTGGTTATTTGGGGGGGGGGGGGTATATATTTTAAGATGTGAGCACAGTATTATATGTATCTTTGGTTGGATTTATGAAAAGATTCACCTCTTGTGGAGTTCCACATTTTGTGAGACGATTTTTAAAAATTCTTATACTAGTCATCATAAATAGTTCATCTGATTAATAATCAGACAAATTTATTTGAATTCAAATTATACAGATATATTGTCGTTAAATTTGTGTAAGTGCATGAATATATGCAATTTAGTTTAATCATGGGAGCTATTCATTCCTTTCTGCTCTTTTCTACAGAGCATACCAGAAAAAAAGTGTTGCTATGCCAACCATTTAGAGGTGGATAGGTGGATCTTCCCCAAACCTTGGATAACAATATCTCAACTCTTAGGTATTTATGTATTTTAGCTCTTTAGCTCTATAAATAATGGACATAGTCTCCTTGACATCATCTGTAGGTTTTTGGACTTTGGACTAAGATTTTGATGTGTAAATTGAGGCGCTTTCATCTGGGCTTTTGGGAATCAGAGGCAGATAAGAAGCTCGGCTAAGATGCTAGGCTACATCCATTGATTGACAGCTATCTGCTATCTGATGATTTATGTGTTATTCAGATTATACTACACAAGCATGTTTTGCAAATACACATTACAGCAATAGTTCTTAATTTGTAACATTATTGTTAATGCTACATTCTGTCAAGACATGCAAAAACTTGGCTAACCTCAGCAGACTAACCACACAGTAATTATACATTAACACATATAATATCATAAAATAACATATATATAAAACAAAAAAAAAAGAATACAAAAAAATAACCTGAATTCAGATTTTCGTTTAACTTCATGTGATGTTGTTAGTTGTTTTTTTTTTTGCATTTCACTTTATTACATAATAAATATTTAACATTAATGAACTGTGATAGTAATGTTGCTGTTTGGTGCTCTTACATGTGTTGTTAATAACAATGATAATGTTTGCACAGCCACAATTACAATTGCAGCTTTTTGCCTATTAAAGAATTATTGTTATACCAAACAAGTTTGACTTACTACCGGCTGTTGCAGCACTGTCTGTCTTCAAAGGACAGGCAAATGTATTTTAAGACTGACATCTGTATTTTGAGCCATTGCTCCTTGTTTAGTTTTATCCTACCAATAATTTATGATATAGTACTGTCAACTTGAGAAACTGAACCGTTCTTATATTTTTCAATCCACTCGTTTATTCTGCCCTCATGAGCTCAGTGTGGCTCATCAGTGACAGCTGTGTTTGCCTGGTGCCCAAAGAGCTGCAGAGACCAGAGTGAGAT
Source organism: Lepturacanthus savala (assembly GCA_030544235.1). NCBI lineage: Eukaryota > Metazoa > Chordata > Actinopteri > Scombriformes > Trichiuridae > Lepturacanthus > Lepturacanthus savala. Next base: position 13,865,895 of record CM060468.1, on the reverse strand, counting down.
GCTTTGGCTGGACTGCAGTGGAAAGGCCTCCACCCCTTCTTCTCCTCCACTTCCTGCGAGAAATAGCAGTAGCAGAAGACCTCCTCAGTACAATAATGTAGTAACAAACTCCCCTAGTACTGTAACGGGGGGAGTTCAGCAGCGTTAGACTGGTCAAAGTCATGACGGTCGACCTGCACTTGCTTCATCTCCTAAATAAATTATATAGGGTGGCTTAGTTTACCTGATTTTGCATTTCAATAAAAATTCCATTTGCATTTGCACTGCTTTTGTCTTTAATACTGACTGGGAATGTTGCATTTCACAATTAAATCTCTGTTTAAAGGGCAAGAAATCCTGCAACACAGACACTGTAATACATTAAGCTCTATTGCTCTTTTAAAACCCTTTGAAGAGATAGAAGTCCAGTTTAAGTGTGAAGTCATTTTGTTCTTCTCAAGAGATCATCAAATTTAAATGCAGTATTTTTCTGTGTGCAGGGCTATTTTCAACTTCTACTTAAAAAATAAAAAAGAAAAGGTCTAACAGTAATTATAATAATAGAATGTGTGGATAAGAACAGGTGAACAACGTTAAACATATGTCTCAAACTGTGTATTGATGCAGCACAGACAGCAGTGACAACATAATATATGACAGCGTCTAACTAGAGGCAAGACAAGACAAGGCAGTTTTATAAATATAGCACATTCCATAGGCAAGGCAAGCTAATGTGCTTTACATGAAAAGTATTAAAAACAAAGAACAAAGAGCATTAAAAAAGAGTAAAATATATAAATAAAAGTTAATTAAAACATATAATGAAATGATAATCATAAGAATATACCATATGAAATAATAAATGTAATGTAATAAAATACAGCAGGAGTTACAAGGGCACAGCAGTTACTGCAACACAGATGTTTAGCGCAGCGGTGACCTCCAGGCAAGTACTTCCCTAATAAAAATGACAAGAAATAATTGCAGATTAAGTGGCTGCTATTCTAAAAAAGAAGTGTGTTAAACTTTTCAACTCTGTATTCAAATGTGGTGAAGAATTATACATAGTAAGAGTATACATATACAGTTTGTAGTTCATGCACATTAAAATGTTTTTTGTTTCTAATTCTAATTAACTGTTTTCAAAGCTTACAGCCAATGCAAATTCATGCTATGCTCAACTGTGTTACTTTGAGAATAATTTCACCCAGAAGTTTTCCATAGACGTCTTGTGTAATTAGTAATGTATATGTACTTTAATGTATTATGGTCAGTATATGTGCTTTCTTATGTTGTCCATCCAGTGGCCCAGCATGTCTGTATCACCTTAAGCAAGACAAAATATTTGTACCACCTTGACATACTTCTTAACATACAAACTATACAGCTGTGTAAAGATGTGTCCTCATATTCTATCTTCATTTTATTCAAAATGCATTCAATGAGTTTATAAATCTCTTTTACAAGAGCATCCTGGCCAAAATATTCAGAGAAATATAAAATATTCACCATTTGACAGTCATTAACATCGATATCTGTTGCGTTGTCTATGCTTGTGTTGCAGCGTGCTTAATACATATATTGGTGATTTTGTATGCAACAGTCAAAGAAAATTTTCATGCAATATTGACTAATGTAACGATAACAAGTGACTGACATAAGAGTGAAGGACACCAATGGTGACGGAAATAACATAGATAAAGCTATTATACTCTCTTGAGGTGTTTTATCTATTTATTCGTTTTACTTTCTTTAAAAAGTAAAAGTTAAATGTGAGCTTTTAGGAGCTTTAACTCCAATAGCAGATAAATCATTTCAAACAGCGGTGGTAACATTAGGAACCAGAGGTGAGCAGAGCGAAGAGGAGAAGTCACGCCCTGGTATCCTCCTCCCCGGCTACCTGCCAAGGCAACATAAAAGGCAGAGACACCGACCAGGCCCTTGGTTCTCAGGGCCCTGTGGGTCCGACTGAAACAGCAGCAGCAGCTTCAGGGCATTCATTTTTCACCCTCATGCAGATGTCCTTTGTTTGAAACTGTTATATTGTATAAATTATGAACACTTTCTCTACTTCATTTTGTCTTTGGTGCCTGAAGATGATTTATTTTTATTATTGTTATTCTTTTTTTTTTTGTAATTTCTGAATAGCGCAGAGACATTCAGATAAGTGTCTTATCTATCTTGTCAGCGAAATGTATAACCAGCAATGCTGTTATGCCACAACAGTGGAAGTAACTTATCCCGACCACATCCTCGTTTGTTTGCATTAAAGCCATTAGGTTTAATAATCAATACCCTCCTCCTGGGCCCCGTGTGTCTAATTTTGCAAAACCAAGCATGCCCGAGCAAGCTCGTCCTGGAACCAACTTATCAGCAGGAAATTATCTCTAAATTAACCTGACCTGACCTGTTAATATGCTGTAAGTCCCTTAAACCATACACCTGCAAGTAAACACATAGTCATTTACTTTAGGCTCCTTTATTTAAAATTTGTCAACAGCCATAAGGCAGACAGATGTTTGATAACACTGATTAAATGAAATGAAACTCCAAATTTCACCACTAAGTGGCCCTACTTTTTTCCTGAAAATTGATGCTGATGCAGCTGTCACAGTGTTTCCTTACTGAAGACATGCCTTGTTTATGGTTGTCAGTGCTTTTTGTCACATTTTACAATCAGCAAAACCACTGAAAATGTTGATCTACTAGATGCTATCTTATATTGCTTGTTTCATCAGTGACTTCCTGTTACTTGAAATCTAAAATGAGGGGTGAAAGGTCATTAAAATAAATGTAAAATAAACAAATACAATTAAATAAAAATAAAGATATATTTTACAACAACTAATTGGGTGTATTAAGATTCATCTGGTTTAAATGTTTCAAATACTATGTTATTTGCCTGTTTACTAATGTTCCCTATCACAGCCTGGTAGTGAAACTGCTGCAGTGCTCAGGAAAGCAAAGCTCTGCAGCCTGTGATTAAAACTGCAATGTACGGCTCAGGATTCCCTCACTTCAGGACACTTAACACGCCGGGGTCATCAGGAGGGCACACAACATCATCAGGGACGCTGCCAGCACAGTCTTCACACTTCTACCATCAGGTAGTCGCTACAGGAGTGTGAAGGACAAGGCTGACAAACAGTTTCTATCCACAGGCTTGTAAATAACTGGTGTTACTCTGCTGCTGCCTGCTATATAGATATATATACATACATACATACATACATACATACATACATACATACATACATACATACATACATACATACATACATACATACATACATATATATATATATATATATATATATACTGTATGTGTGTGTGTGTAATGCACTGGGATTGGCTCCAGCGACCCTAATGAGGAAGTGGGTATAGAAGATGAATGAATGAATGAATATACAGTATATAAGCCTGTGAATTAATATGAATATTAATAGCTACTATGTGGTACAGGACTCTGGCCTCCTCAGTCAATTTTACCTATAATATGGTAACTTAAGAAATGTTTGAATTTGTTCTCCCTTATTCAACTTAAAATGTGATATGCATCATATTGCCATTGCTCTGCTAATATCTGGCAGCAGCACAGTAATACCATTACACTCCCATTCACCACTACTTTGTATCAAGTTGATATGTAGATGATAAAGAAATTATACATTTTTAAATTCATTTTATTCCCTTTTTGTTAACAGCAACAGAGGTATCCCCTGGAAACTCAACACTTCAAGAAATAATCGACATAAATATACATATTTTGTTTTACTTCAATGTATTTTAAACAATTACATAGTCACAGGCATATTTCAATGCTTTTATTTTCAGAGCAGTGGTTCTCTTGACCTCAAAATCCCTTTACAATGTTTGCAGAATTGGAATTCAAGCTCATGTCAGTTGATTGTGACATACTTTTATAAGTTTTTAGTTGGTTTATAAAGCCTCAACTCTGTATGCGAAGATATATTTAATCACCAAGGCAACCTATTCTTCAACAGTGTTCTATTTCCTTCTCTTTAGGCTGAATAAATATCCCTGATGTCAAGGTAGCCTCAACGATTTATGTTTTCTTTCATGATCTCCTGGATCATATTCTTCTCTTTATCTGTTACGTTAACCTTTATCTCTCCGATAACTACTTATCCCTCCTCTTACTCTTTGTCCCAACTTTTCTTGGTTTCTCATTCTCTGCAACTTTTTTTTTCTATTTTTTTCTCTCTCTCCTCCCTTATTTCTTTTCTTACTTCTTTGGAGTTCTAGGAATCATATATATATATATATATATATATATATATATATATATATATATATATATATATATATATATATATATATATATATATATATATATATATATATATATATATATATATATATATTATTATTATTATTATTATTATTAAGAATATATCTGGTATATCTGGTCAGCCACACTGATCGCGTGCACCATTTTGTATTTTGTCTGATGGCAGAAGCCAGACAAGAATTTACATTTGATGTTCTCTGAATTCATCACCATGTTTGAATTATGAGTTCTGGTCTTATTCACAATTCATGGAGGCTGTTGTTTTTCAATCACGCGGGTCATGTTGAGCTGGATTGCTCTTTGTCTGGCTTTCTCTCCCTCAGCTATTACTGTTCCTCTGGATGCAATATGTAAACTTCACAAACTATACATCATAGAGATTCTTTTATGCTCACAATAAACTCTATTTTTCCCTATTATTTTACCCTTGACATTGAATGATTCCTTTATATTAGGCACCAGGCTATTTTCCATCTGTTCATTGGCTGGATGACAAAATTCTTAGATAAAACAATCCTACAAAGAGCAAACACACAACCTATAACTCTATTTAATAAGAAATCCTAAAAACCAACAGCTCGCTGATGTTATGAGGTATCTTCTTAACCAAAATACCCTTACATTGAATGAATGTACTTTTTCTGTTGATGTACTAACACCTCTAAAGGTTTTTAAGATAGGCTAAATTATGGGAGCAGTTGGATTATCCTATAACCATGTTTTTAAATGTATGGTAAATGAAGCAAGAGGTGACTTATCTCTTATAGTAAAGTGTTCCAGGTCTGCGAAGCTTGATATGAAAACACTAACTCACCAAAGGGACTAAATGGACCTTTAGAGTCCACCCTAGTAGATATGTGTGAGTTTCTTTTTATAAATATATGTATTTCATTAAAATACTGCTAAAAAACACTATAGCTACATCTTTGTGCAGCCAAAGCTCACTTTTGACCTTGGTGGGAGCTGAATCCAGTCCAGTAGTATCTTTTATATATATATAATTATTTTTATTCCAAATTATGTTACCTCCAGAACCTATAAGACAAATAAATCACAAATAATACAAAGCCACCCCCTATCCCACCCCCACCAGACAACACAGAGTCAGAATACATCCTTTCTGAGGATCATTTGGAAGGGGTTCAAACACATGTCACACAATACAATCAGTACAGCCCCATTCAGCCAATGGAGGCTTCAATTAGTGGAATCGTTTTCTCAGAGGTCCTCGTGTTTTGGAAGAAAGCTCTGGTTTTCCCCTCACAATATGCATAATCTTTTCTGGAGTACAATATCATAGGGGTTCATTCCACTATTGTTTCAGGCATGGTGGTGTAGTAAATTCCCAGTTTGTTTCTGCACTTAGTTGCCTTCTGTTTTCTGCAATTAGCTTATTGTCAAAAATGAGATAATTACACCCTCTTTATCTCCTAATGCTATGTATAATCTTTTGCATTTTTCTATTTTTTTGCCAGCTGAGTAACATTTCTCCTTTTGTAGTAGTAATATCTAATTCTAGCTATATCTGTCTCTGCTTTATTTGTGCACAAATTACATTATTTTAGTCTCTTTTGTGTCAACAAGTGTGCTATTTCAAAATTTTTTGTCAGTGCATGCTTCTTTTTTTCCTAGTTGATGAATAGTTTGCTCCAGTCTATTAAGTTGAATTTGTTTTTCTTTGTGGGCAGCAAAATAGATGCCTCAATATAAGCGAACAAATATCCACACATTTCACTGTGTCAGAAACTGTGTAACTGACGCATTCCAAAAAAGAATTCAATTTAATTGCATATGCATTCATTAAAAGTTTGCTCATTCAGAAGATGGAGCTTTAACCTTCTTTGAAAGGGGGCAGGGAGACCAGAGGTGGTTTCAATACTCATCTGAAGGGGACAGTGGTCTGATAGGGTTGATGAGAGATCATTCCATTATTTTCACACACAATGTTCTGGATGTGAGTAATAGGTTTATCCTGGAGTATGATTCATGAACCTCAGAGTAGAAAGAATAGTCTTTCTTGGTGGGTTTTTAATTCTCTGGGCATTCACACGAAAGATCTATCATGCCTTCTCTCATAATAGAGGCAGCAGTTGTTAAAGAGTGTGTGGCCTGGATAGAGCGGTCAGTTAAAAGATCTCAGACCAGGTTTTAGTCTCTACCTACTATGCACTGGTCATTTACTTGTGTTACTTCTCTAAAGAAATGGGGGAGTCATCAATATAAAATAATTAAAGTATATATATATTTTTTAGTAATGTCACATTTTATTTTGATCATTTATTTTCTGAAAATTGATTCTCCTCTAAATGTCTTCTGAAAGGGATAGCGACACCTCAATCCAACGTTTCATGTTCATTACCAGTTAGGTGTGTTTCTTGCAAAAAAGGTAATATCACATGTATAGCTTTGGAGATTATTTGAGATCTTTCCCCCCTTTATAGGATTATTTATGCCCTTAAAGTTGAATGCAATCACAAATTTGTTTATTCATTGATCCATTATTTGAAAGGTGAGTATTTTCTCTGTCTGGTTTCCGATCCCCAAGAACAAACACATAAACAAACAAAACACACAAACAGACTAAATAAAACAATTGCATCATTAAAAGGTAGCACAGCTTGGCCTGCTTAGATCATAAGAAGGAAAACAAAAGATATTTTTCCATTTAAATTTGGAAATGTTTCCTCAATGGGCAAAAGTATATTATTTTCAGATGGCAGTGGATTCGTTTTCAGCTTTGAGTATAGCAGACTTTAGACTAATATTATCCAGCAGGTTGCAGCTGAGTCTTTCACCTGCTCACTGCAGCCATTTTCTACATCCTGTCCAGTTATATTTAAGCATTTCAGAATCAGTATAATCCTTAGAATATATATTAATAAATCAAACGTATAGTGGAAAAGAAAAACAAAAAAGAAAATGTCATCGCTATGGTTTCGAAAAGAACTCACAAAAGAAAGATAATAAACACAAGCTGTGGGTCTACCACAGTTAAACCAGACAGAGCAGCAGAAGCTCAGACCTGAGCTGGTGGAAAATATTATTGATATGGCTGATATGTCACAAGAATCCCAAGGTAACTGCAGCCGAATGCAGCCAACTATAAATCTCTTATCAGAGAGGACAATCGGCGGCGCAAAAGCAGCTCACTCAATCAATATAAAGTTTATTGAATACACAGCCATAGATCTCTGTCGCCTCTTTGTTTGTTGTTTAAAAGGTCATTCTCGATTCATTTGTCATTTATTTATTTATCAGAACAGTCTTTGCTCTGTGTTTTATGTTTGTAGTAAAGTAATTTTAATTTGGCCGATATTGCTTTAAATGTAATGGCATTTAATGCCATATAATCTTAGCAGCAACGTAAAAAAAACAAAAAACTTGCCATGTAATTTCCTGTTTTTCAAAATAATAGAGCGCCACCTTCTGCTGCTGGCACTAGAGGAAATTCCCACATCTATCAGCTCTGTTCACTGCAGAACCATAAATTGTCTGTACAATGTTTAATTAGAATTAACTGTTGTGATATTTCCTCCCATTAACTGGCTAAAAGACTTACAAGATTACAGCAGCTTTAACCATGTTGGTTTCACCACTGATGGTGTAGTCACTCGGCTTTGTTGAGTGAGGAGACCGGTTTATTATAAGGGTGACATGAAAGACGAGAAGATTGGCAATTACAAGATTGCAATCCAACAAATAAAAAAAAAAGACTCAGCTATGAGAAAACCCAATAGATGTGTTAAAAATAGATATCCAAGTCAGTTATATCAGGGGCTTGAACTGAACTTTGAAGAAGTCAAACACATAGCATACAACAGGATCACAGATGGCTTATTTTAAAGGTCTCAGTAGGAAAGGTTATTTCAGCTTCACAGGTACATTTTGTAATAGGAAAACACTATAAATAGATCAGAAGGCCCATTGAAACCTTTCACATCATTTTATTCACTTTGGTACCAGTATTAATAAATGCCATACTTATATAATCCTGGTTACCTGCCTTTACCTTTGGTGCCAATCAGCTGGAAAGACATAAGGTATATATATATTAGGAATGGTGGTGGTTCATGTGTGAGCTGACAGCTCCCGTGTTGAAAGCTTTGCAGAGTGCGGAAAAGCAACAGCCCAGAAAATCAAGGCCAAGACAAGAGTGTGAAAAACTTACAATTGATAAATGACAATGCTGATGTAAATAATGGGAGAAGGTGCTGCTTATCAAAAGGATTATTCATGCAACTCAGTACGTTCAGTTGTCCGTGACACACAGCACTCAAATTAAATAGTTCATATTACCCTACAGTGCGCAATAAAATGGAGGTCCATGCAATTTGCACATTTTCACACACCGGTATCAATCAACGCTAACTTTGGAAAAGAAATGATGAAAGGGTTCACTGGTCCAGGGAAATGATTTTCATTTTGGGTGAGTTCTTCTGGCCTCACTAAATTACACATTGATTCTCCCTGCAATCTCAAACTTAGGAAACACAAACACTCAAGTTTTTAATCTCAGTATAAAGAAAAAGCCAACAGTTAATGAGATAGATTCCTGATTGGAGAGGATAACATTTGCATTTAGTATATATCACTGCAGTATACCTAATATTAAAAAGTAGGGCATTCGGGAGAAGTGATATAGTGTATGAATGTAAAATAAATAGCGACTCAAAAGGACCAAGGATAGTTGAGATGCTCCCAAATCATTCTGTACTCAGCAACATATGAAGAAAATACCATTTTATTTTCACATTTAACTCAGAAAAGAATTTTATTTGCTCTCCAATTCCAGTTCAGCAAAGGGTGAGAGAAATGTATATTGACTTTGCTTTTCAGAATATTTATATATATATATTTTTGGATGACTGAGTAAGTGTTAGTAAGGCTATTTTTTCTCTTTACACTTTCCAGTAGTTCAGCTCATTATAGCGATGGAGAGAGTAACCCGTCCGCTGAATGTCTGTTCAGTCCTCTTCTGTTCACACTTCACAAAATGAAGAATTTTGAGAAAATTGCATCGTGGGAAAAAGTGCCGCCTGGCAAGGATGCTTTATTTACTTCATTCTTATTTACTCCAGAATACCCCAGTATTACAGAAATTGCACACTAATTAGAAGGGGAGAAATTCATCTGTACATGATGATGGCATAGTATTAGGGACACATAATTTGATCCAATACAAAAACACTGTAGACACAGACACTGTGTCAACAAACTGAACGCCCTCACAGTCAGTACCAGACACAGTCAGTGCTAGAAATTATTTGAACTGCACATTTTCTTTTTTCAAGTTTATAATAGAGAACCTGTTGGTTCAGTCAATTCAATTACGATGCACAAAAGTGGCATAAAATCAACATAAAGTCGATACTCTGCTGGAGAAGAAAGAACGATAAACATGAATCAGACATTCAAAGGAAAACAGTTCAAATGCAACGTAACAGCTAATTTAAACATTGTATGTTATAAAATGCATTTTATTCTTGAAAACGAAGGACTTTTCTTCAAAGACCGTGAGCATTAAACAGCTTATCCATGGTTCCAAATCTATTGAAGTGTTGAGATTGATATACAGAAGGGAGACCACAGATAGGGTCCTTTTATATGACGATAGAAAGATCAGAGTGAGTGGTGATGGAGGATAAGAGATGATGGCCTGCATGGGAAACACACGCACAAACACACACACACACACACACTGGCCTTGCCTGAGATGACTTCAGCCACAGGCAGTAGCATCTCAAATCATCTCCCTCCACCAAGTCTTTTCTTTGGTCGGCTTGCCTGACCAGAATGTTTATGTTTGATAACATCGTTTCAATAAAAGTGTCCTCTAACTAGCCTCTGAGGACCTCTGTCCTCGCTTTACTCCTCCCATGTCTTCCATATATCGTACAGTAAGTTAAATGTTGGCACTGCTCACTCTTTTAAATGGTATGTCAAACACAGACGAAACACATAGCAATGCAGGAGACAAAATTGTGAAGTTGAGGTATTTTAATAAGGTAAGGTTTCAACTGAAATTACACTTACATTTCAAATCTCCAAACGTGAAGGAGCTTTGAATTATCAAGATGCTTGCTGCTGCACTTTCATTCTTTCCTGGCCTCAGATCATTTCCAAACTCTGTCCTTGTTCTCCTCTATGCTACTCTCCATTAGCATTAAACCTGAATTATATACTATAACCCACTCTGATAGGGACATGGATATGTGCACCAAATCTCATAACCATCTATTATATGTGGACATGTTTATAATATTATATAATTCTAATTATGTATGTAAACATAAAGGGAATCAATTCACTAATTGTTGCGATGCCAAGAGATTTCCATCCCTAGAGGCGCACTAGCAGCATTGCTAATGACCAAACTTCCCCAGAGGAAAGTGCTACAATCCTGCTTGAAAGAAAATAATGTATGCTATCTGCAGTAAATCTACACATGCAGCTGCAATTTTATACAGTGCATTACAGTCCATGCTGTTGCAGGATTTGCGGATTAATGTATCACGGAGCCTTCAGCAGATTTGTCAAAGTGTAATGAAATTGATGGAAAAAGGTGCTGCGGAAGCGATACAAATATTCAAATGCAAGTAAAGCAGGCATAAAATGATAAATCACCTTTGGCCCTTTTTTTCTTCCTGTCTTCCTCCCTTGCTCATGACCCAGCATCAGGCAACACCCTGAGTCTGTCTCAGGACCGACGTACAGTATAGACACGTTTCTAACAACGTGCGATTTGGAATGCTTCAGTTCACTCTGTCTGCTATGTGTTGTGCAGTGGGAGACAAGTAAAACACCCAGAAGAAAACCCCCCGCTACAACCACTGACATAATCCGTCTCTAACACGCATAAAACAAAAACGACACGAAACAGCTTCCGAAATAGAAATACATCGTACAACGCTCTTTTATTTGTCTTCCTCTCACAGCATCGAAAGATCATTCCATCTTAATGGTCTATAATAAGGTAGGTGTACACAATAATGTGACACAGATCAGCATGCTGCACTGTTTGGACAAGCTCCCCATGCTGTTCCTTCAGATCCAGATTACCGCAGCCACCTGCTCCCTCCTGCCAAGTGTGGACAAACACTACAAACACTACAGATTTAAGCCCAATTAAGCAATTCTGTGCGTACAAATTCAGAAAGTGCTTTTCAAAAACCAGCCATCATAATGTTTTTCCTCCGTGGCTCTCTCACAGTGGTTCCCTCATCTGGAAAATTTGGACCGGGAGAGAATGGTATCTCTGGGTTTAATTAGTTGAACTAAACTTGATGAGATCTTCTGGTGTGCATCCAACCTAAGATAAAACCAGGGGAGAGCAGAGTTTTTCAGTTATTTCTCACTGTGAGCCGTCCTCATTAAAACACATCTGATGGTTGTCTGCAGAAGATTAAACGCAGAAAACACCACGAGGTGCCCTTATTATAAATACTGAGATCTGCTGATTGCGAACAATTGCCTCCATCACCCCCGCTCCCTTCGCAAGTGGTTCAGCACTTAAAAGTCCATTCAGTAGCACATGTGATGGGGATTTTACAAATATTTCCTGTTGTGGGTGGAGCGGCAGTGCAGCGAACATCGGGGCTGCTTTCATGTTTCAACTGCATAGCTTAGCAATCGGGGGGGAATTAAACCTTCGTTCTTTTACTCCTTTATTCACATAACGTTTTAAGCAAGATTGAAACCACACCTGTAATTGACGCATTTAGAATTTTGTCAGAGGCTTTTGTCAAAAAATCAATAAAAACCCAAATTAGGTTAAATCCAAGCCACGGTAGAATATGAGGAAGTCTTTAAAGGTAAGTGGCTCAATTCCTTAGTTTCATGTTCAGAGAATAATCCAGAATGAAATGTGGGCAAGTAGTTGGAAGGATGATATTTCATTTCATTATGAAACGTGGAAAAAAAAACAGCCAGTGGCTCAGTTCGCTGAATCTCATTTCAACTGAGTGTAAACTTCATTTCCTGATGAGTCAGCCGTTGTGTGATGTGCGCTATGCATCGTGTGGAAGGACACTGGTGTGAGGGGAGCAAAAGAGGGTGAGTGAAGTGGTGTAAAAACAGAAATGGAACAATGTCAAACCCTCACCGTCTCATCTCCGGCTCCGTTACTATGGAAACGCAACAGCGGAGCGCCAACATAGGCTGTTACAATCATCATACTTACCACTTGTCGCCGTCTTATCGGTTGTTTGGGACGATCAGATGTGGACAAAAGGACGGAGACTGGATGGAGCTCGGGCGTGACAAGCTGTCAACCAAACAAACAAATTCCCAAACAATTGCTAATTTAGGCTTTTCTTAATGGGACAATAACTTTTCTGAATGACACCAAGATTATAGAGAACAAAGTCTGTAATTTACTCAATTAGAGCTAAACGTCTTGTGGGGGGCCAAATTGAGGATTCCCAGTCCCTTTAATACACTTGGATTATTTCTAAACCAGCATCGAGTTTCTATTTTACAGGATCTCCATCTTAATCCAAGAAGGCAGTAGGTGTGTGTGTCCACAAATAGCTTGTGTGGGGCAGTTGTTCTGAAACTGCAAGAGTTTACCCCCTTGGTGTGTGCCGTCTGGGCTGGTGTGAACACAGCAATGGACAAATCACACGGGCCGAGGTTGCCAAGAAAGGGTGGTCTCGGTCTGTTTGCCAACAAAAGCTGCATGTAGTGAGAACGCAATCAATACAGCAGTCGAAACATCCCTATTATCAAACCAGTTTAACATATAGAGCTGCTGTGAGAGTGTGTGGTGAGATGCATCCATCGAAGCTCATCTTTGGCAGCGATTCCTTGATGACTTTTTCATGAAATGCATCAGGACATAGTATTCTAGTTGTCTATGAGATTCTTGCTAGAACTGGATAGGTTGCTCATTTAAAAACTGGTATGAAACAAGTTAGCTAAATAGACTGTTGATCCCCTATATTTATTTTCCCTTTTTTCATGGAAAAGAAGAGAGGATGTTTAAACATCCCTTATTCCAGGTAGGATTCCTGCCCATTCTTGAAATTACATAAAATCAAATGATCTTAATTGAGTGTGCACTTACTATTTCATGTCAATATGGCTGCCATGAAAAAAGGTTTATTTTGGATAAATCTAAAACGGTCTATTAGGGTAAATCGAATATAGGTCTATTAGGGCACGTCTAATAGGCCTATTAGGGTAAATCGAATATAGGTATTATTAGATCTAAAACAGTCTATTAGGGTAAATCAAATATAGGTCTATTAGGGCAAATCTAATAGCTATATTTAGGCAAACCTAATATAGGTTTAAAAAAAATAGATCATATCACTCTCAGTTCTTGCACTGGCTTCCCATCTGTCAAAGAAGGACTTGTACTGGTTTATAAAACACTGAATGGTCTAGGGCCTAAGTATGTCTCTGATCTGCTGATCCCTTATGAACCACCCAGACCTCTTAGATGGTCTGCGACAGGTCTCCTCTCTGTTCCCAGATTCAAAACTAAACATGGAGAAGCAGCGTTCAGTTTCTATGCCCCACACATCTGGAACAAACTCCCAGAGAACTGCAGGTCTGCTGCATTTCTTAATTATTTTCCACAGCACTGTAATTTTTGTTATTGTTATTAATTTTAATTTTGTAATATATCCCTTTTAATCAACTGATTTTAAATTTGTTGTTTTTAATTTTAATTTCCTGATTTTTAATCTTTTAATTACTTTTACATTTTCACCTTTTAATCAACTTGTAATTTACTGTTTTTAAATTGTATCTTGATGCTTTTAATGTTTTATATAAAGCATTTTGAATTACCGTGTTCAAATGGGTTATACAAATAAACTTGCCTTGCCTTATTAGGGGAAATCTAATAGGTCTATTACAATAAATCAAATAGGCTTATTAATGTAACTAATAGTTTTGTTGTGTGTAAATCATATTTTCACAGTTTGTAAATATGTTTTCACACACACACACACACACACACACACACACACACACACACACACACACACACACACACACACACACACACACACATATATATATTTATATATATATATGTCTGTGTGTGTAGCAGAATTAATGAATTAAGCCAAATATTTGTGTCAACATATATTGGTCTGTTCCCCACCTGAGCAGAGAGTATCAGAGGCGCTAGTCCCCAAAAACAAACGCACCTGAGTGTAACTGTGGATTCCCCTGGGCCTGTGACTGAAGAGGGAACGTTAAACACTTGGAAATGTGATTCAGCTTGACATCCTGGGTTTCAGTCTATTTCAGGAGATCCAGTTATTTTCTGCATCTGTCCACATGATGCTCATACCGAGAGGGAAGAAAATACCTTCACAAAGAAACTGCCATTAACTGAGTTTAACACAGACAATTAACTGCAGTCTGGAAAAGAGAATTATTTCATTTAGGCACAGTTTAGAAATAAATCATTTGGTCAACCAAGAAGCAATTAAACAAGTTAGCAGATACTGAAAAAGCCATTCGAGCGTGTGGGGAATCAGTCACTTCAGCCTTATGTGGACATCTTTCTCTGTGAATGTGTGTGCATTTACATGCAGCACCCTGCATGCACGCTTGTGTGTGTATCTGTGAGTCTGTACATACTCGTGTGACTGGGTGTTGTGTGTGTGTTTGAGTGTACGCGAGATAGGGGCTTTTTCAAGGCTTCTCACTCAAGGCTACGAGCTCAAAAATAAAAGTTAGCCTTTCAATCTGTCCTGTCAGGCGTGATTTCCACACCCTTGCGGTTAATCTACTAACCAATTAAAATTAATAGTTTTGCTCTGGCTCTCAAGGTTCGGATTTAACAAGCAGCAGAAAGAAATATTCATTCCGACCATGCTGATAATTAAAACTCAGTAGATCCAAGGACACCGTGACAAAAGTTATGGTGCTCTTTGTATTTATTTTTCTTTAATTTAATACTTTCTGACATCTATCTGTGTGTGTGTGTGACTTGAGAAGAGACAGGAATTACACGAAGAGTCGTCCCCGTGGAGAGGCTGGTCTGATTAAATTTGGAGCACCTTGCTGCATACATTTACATATTAATAAACAAAGTAGTTTTTCCTCAACATTTCAATATGGAGTTTTATATTAAAGTAAAGTATGTTGACACAAATATTTGGCTTGATTCATTAATTCCTTTATATATATATATATATATATATATATATATATATATATATATATATATATATATATATATATATATATATATATATATATATATATATATATATATATATAATCATATTCACTATCCAACAGTGGAAGCTAAATTAATTTTTTATATTAGGCTCTTTCTCAAATTCAGACCCCAGGTGCTACATTTTCTAAAGCTGCTGATAGCTCCTGGGATGACTGTGTGCTCATCCTCCTTCATCCTCCTTCCATTTCTTTTTCTGTTTGATGGTGCCGCATGATGTTAGTCATTCCCTTTTTCCGTTTCTGTTAGAAAAGATACGTTTTTGTCTTTTTTATCCTCTTTTATTATGCCCTATTCATTCAAATTTCTTCTGCTCCGTGTATACGAATGAAGAAAGGGAGGAAAAAAAAGTAAACCAGGAAAATAGAGGGAATGGAGTTAACAGGTGGTGATGAGAGCAAAGGAGACAGCGGAGACAGAAATGGTGGGGCGCTGATCTGGTGTGTTGGCTTCCTGCCAGGAACTAAGGCGCAGAGAACTAAGGAATGAAATAGTGCTGGGGAGTAGATCACCTTCCTTAAAGGAGGCAAAACTGATACATGTGTAATGCACCTGTATGTAAAGCTCATATATGATGGAGTATCCTAAAATGTACAAAAAAAAAAACATTTTTAATGAAGGATTAAGTACACATTTGTCCTTAATTTGTATTTTTGGGGTAGCTGCACTAAATTTCCCAGTTTGAAAAATGTAATCAAAGACTAATAACACCCCAGTGAGTGACGCCTTCATCTAATTTTGCAAGAGGGCCTCACATTGATGTTTCAGCAAAGAAAAAACACTAAAAAAAGCATCTATCATCAGCCAGATCTGGTTAGAGGCTGATCTTTTTTTACCTGTAAAATCATTTTGGTCTGCAACCAGCACAATGATCCTATGAGGCCCTATGTTACCTATTTTCTGCTCTATATGACTAAATATAAAGTAAAACGATGTAAAATTACCCATGCAACAACAAACAAGCTACAGACAAATGAGGAAACAAGCTGTATAAACACATCATTTGCATATTATCACCTTAAAAAAGTTGATCTGGTGAAGTTGTTAACAAGCAATGGCTTGTTTGCATATCCAGGAGATACACAAAGTTTCTGGTGGTGAATTTTATTTAAATTCACTCTCCTTTTACCTCTCGTCTGGTTTCTACCAACTCCTGATGTATCTATTAATTGTGTGTATGTACAGCAGACAGCTGCTGACTGCACGCACTGAGTTTCAGAAAGCAGCTGCCTGCTGTAAAAGTGACTCCTTTCACATTACACACTGTCTGTTGAGCCCTTGTTATAAAGATATACTGTGGCAGCTTTAACTATGAATTTCTGTATGGCAGTTATCACCATTTTCATAATAAACAGGAGTTTTGTGAAAATCTGTTGTGATACAGCTACAGTATCCACTTGTAGTAAAACACTAATCACAGCGTTATTTGTTATAATTGAAAGGAATAGAGCATGTATGACATGTCATTTTCTATATAATTGCGATTTCTATATTTATCCATTTGTTTATATCCATGCCCATTCACAGTGGGAACCCCAATTAACACATTTCAAAGTTAAATTTGGTTGCATTGCGCTATGTGGTCGAACAAACAATAAATGAGTCTCATTCCCTTTGCAATTAGTGTACAATGTTCACCTTCACTGAATATTGTCAACCGGCTTCATCTTGGAGATTATGTGCAGTGTTTTTAAACAGGTTAATTATATGTTTTTCCTGATGAGGCAAACTACAGCGTAATTAGAGATGGAGATAACACAATGAGACAAAGCAGCCAGTCTAGGAGAAGATCGGCCATTTTTGTTTTATTTTATTAGAAAATATCCACACACCATAAAAATCACATGTACAAAACTATAAGATTTGAAATTGCTTTATGTACACATACAAAAGATAAAGCCCAAAAGAAAAAAAAGTGAGGGGAACACAGAAGGAGAAATAGCTGAGCATATATATGTGTGTGTGTGTGTGTGTGTGTGGGCATGTGCGTGTGTGTGGTGTGTGTGTATGTGTATGTGGGGGGGTTCCGAGATAAGTCAAACAGTTTGAGGTTCTCCGTCTATTTGCTTTTCGATAGACTCACATCTTTGCAGGGAACTGGAACGGTGATGATTAATAATGCTATTGATGATGATATCAGCTGGGATGACTTGAGCGCAATTATGTGTGTGTGCGCACACTATAGGGGTAGAACATATCCAAGATGGCACCAGTTAACCACATATTATAATTAGAACCTACATGTTGCTTTAGAGCAAGCATGATGCAAGACAGGCCAGTAAAGAGCACCGGGAATATTCTGATTATTAATCTGTCAGATATTAAGATGCAATCGTTTTGAAATAGAACATTATGTGAGTTATCGGCCATGTGCGTGCACAGAAATGCACTGAATACATGATAATGAAGATGCAAAGAGAACCCGGACGACTACAACCAAGAGTCTAACAATGTAGGTGCAGCCATATTCAGTCATACCACATCTGTCTTAACATTAAAATGCTGTGTATCTGCAGACTTAGCGATGACAGAAGTGATTATGATGACGACAGTGATGGCAATAAGGGTTACGATGCTAAAAATCAATGATGATGAAGACTGAAACTGATTTGGCTAACGGATACCCTGCTACTTTTTTTTCTCGTTCTCTCATCCGTTCATTTTCTGTCTTGACTTCAGGCATGTGGCTTCCCTCCTGATCTGCAACAAATAATAATAAAAAAAGACAAATTAGTTTACACCGTACTGTGGTTTAACAGTTAAAAGACATTTCATCCAATGTGTTTTGTCTGCAACGCCAAACAGGATACTATTCAAAATGTTAGAGACACATTAAGCTGTAAATATCTTGTGCAAAAGTTACATCTGATGATTTCTGATGTGTAAAATGTTAATCAACACCTGTTAGATGCCATATTTCGCACCAAAGGGCAAGAAGGTTTGTTTAACTGGAAGAACTGTGTGGAGTGAATAAAAATTATGTTATTTATATCACAGAACCCTCATAAAGTATCATTTTGTGCATTTAAGAAAAAATAACACAAATCGTCATATTTCACAGTATCTGTATTGCTCCCTGGATGCTGAAAAAAAGGGTCAAAATGCAAAACTCTTACATGTTAAATAACTAGATTTTTTAGGCATACATGATGATTATGCACTGAATCCAGATATACCAGAAGCACCACAAGATATTGGCTTTTATGAAAAAAAAATTGAAAAATTTAAGTGGAATTAACTCCAGAGTGATTATGGATTCATAGGAAAATGTGACGGATAACAGCTGGCTGCACCACTGTCCTCACTGTTCAACCCGAACAAAACTCCCACTGCTGTACTCATTAGTGCTGCATGTAAAAATGATTAGCTGTCACAGGGTAAGTACTCTGTTCGGGGATGACCTGGTGCTTCTCTCAAATTACTCAATGAATGGTTGGCAGGTACAAAGAATAGTTAAATGTTAATGGTTAAAAAAATAGCAAAAGGGTGAAACAAGTGCCTTTGCCAGTCCACTGATAGAACACCAAACGGCAAATAAAATCGTGATTTACAGTGACAAGTAACTATGTACCTAATTGGTATAAGTAGGTAGAAAGGGTAAGGATGAGGGATACTCAAGGGCAAACAGGCTTTGTGAATTTCCAAGTGGATTGAGGATTTGGGACATGGGAGAGTATAGGATATACAGTATATATATATATATATATATATATATATATATATATATATATATATATATATATATATATATATATATATATATATATATATATATATATATATATATATATATATCCAATGATATGGGACCATTGATGCAAAAAAATTATAAAAATGAATGAAAATGAATCAAATAAATATCACTTCCTATGATGAAACTGTAAACAACTAAACAAGACAAATAAGATACAGTACCTGTGTGACCTGTCATTGCAACACAATCCTGTTATAAACTACAAATTTAACAGTGACGAAATACCCCCAAAGGCCACTAAGTCCTTCATCAGGATCTGTTCAGTTTTTAAGCAAACTTCCCCTCTCAATTCCAAACTTCACTCTGTTTCTGCTGAAACCCGTATTTGCATAAAGCTCTGAATCTGACAATAAATCAAACTAGAGTGCACATTGTGTTTCTTAGGCCTAAAAGAGTCAACACACTGAAATGTTGCCCTCATCTTATTCTCTCCCAACATACAGTATATGGTTTCAGTGTCTTTCACGCAAAAACTACTCCTATAGCAGACAATTGGTCCTTCTGGATTTAAAACCTTAAACCATTTTCAGTCCTGCCTAGAGAGAAAAGCGTTTCTGCTGAGAGATATGAATAGAAGGCGTTAACTCAAAAGTCCCTCTAGTTGATAGATGTGCGAAGCCTGAACTGCAATTGATTCGGTGGGGATTTCATTAGCACTTGTTAGACATCATCTAAATAAAACGGACAGACTGTCTGTCTGTCTGGCTGTCGACTTCACACTTGGTATGTATTGCTGAGGACCCAAGGAAAAGCAGCGTCAAGTGAAGCTGTTCGGAGGGGATGTTCTTGGGAATTCTCTATGCAGCGATGGTGGAATCCAGTCCAACCACTGTGGCCGACTGTGAAAAAGGCACTGTACTGTTAAAATGAAGAACACTATGGCTGATGCTGCATCTAATTATGAGACTAGCAATTACAGAGAAACACACTGCCTACATTATACACATTTCTGCATTATACACATTTATACACATTTCAGCTGAGGGTGATGCTTGAAGAAAAATAAAACAAAAGACCCATAACATACAGATTCTTATCAGGATTTGAATAAAAGGTGCGTTCACAGTAGAAGACGAAGTGGTGTATTTTTGAAATGAAGAGTATTTATCGCGTCTGGATTTTTCAGTGAAGGACGAGGTGGAGATGTAATTTTTTTCAAATATATTTTACATGTTTGAAAGTGAATCTATAAATATTATATGTATCTGACGGTCTGCGTAGTGGTTTAAAACAGATCCATCACTTCTATAAAGATAAATTGCATTATTTATGTGAGTAAAGTATAAATTAGAGAAACTTATGCCATAAAAGGTACATGTACTGTATGGAACACCCGCGAAAATTTTTAAACCACAAGTCACTGCACATAATACAGGATACATGATGGCTGGAAGGCAAATGTACACTGACTGGAAATGGGGGAAAATGGAAGGATGTAAATGACAGAGGACTGATATTCTAATGAGTAGCAGGTGAGTTGAGGGGGGGGCAGGTGAGCAGGTTGGCATGGAAACCGGTCAGGAAAGTCCAGGGACATCTAGGCGCACAGGTGGCAAAGCCAAAAGAACAGAATGTGGCAAGATGCAGAGGCAGAAATGGAAATGGCAAAGAAAACAGAAACACGGCTGAGGAAACAAGCATGCCACATGTTCCTGATGGAACTGCTCACAGCTGAAATATAATGTACGATATGAGATGTAAAGAAATCTGTATTTTTAGCGAGATTTCATTTTGATTTGAAGCCCAATGTCATGCATATCTTATATTTTTATATTCTATCATATTTTAAAGTATTGACATTCTTGACTTCCATTGTTTGGGATACAGCAGGGGTGTCCAATCCAATGATTCTACTAATAGAATCAAGTGTGTAACTGCTTGGTTGGAACAAAAACCTGAAGCCACACCGGCCCTCCATGACCAGGATTAGACAAAATGCCTGTTATTTTCTATTGTTGTGGCAGTGTTCAAGTATTGCAACGAGTATTTTAATTATTTATTTTATTTTAACTCCAATGTTCAATAAGGCTATTAAATAATGAAATTAAGTAAATGCTCTGTATTGATACAGGCTGCTACTGTGAAACATTTGCTGTATGCTACTCTGCAAACTGGGCTGCAACAGGGAAGTTGGCTGCTGGCTACATTACAAAGTGGTGTTATAGCGTTAAAAAATGAAGCCTTAAAACAGGGTTTACAGGGTTATTGTCGGGAGGGATGGAACAGCTGCAGCCATATATATGTAAATTCCACAAGATATGTTCTGTTTTGCTGTTTCATTTTGTACCCTGCTGAACAGTACCCCATTTGTTTGGAACTACAGGACATCCCAGAATTGCCTGCATCAAATAGTTTTACTTCTTTTGTAGCTGATGAGATATAGTACAGGCAAAAAGGTGGTAAGAGATGGGGTTTTATACACACACACACACACACACACATGCCCGATGCAACACAATTGACTTTTATGTGTCCGTGTATCATTAAAGGTCAGCCAGTTATGGTTGTCATCAAGTTTAATTTTTAACACGGATTAAATATTATTGCCGGTCTCTCGTTTGCATCACAGACTCTCCATGTAAATTAATGATTATACTGCTCTCCTGAACCACCGGAAGTTAAATTAACTTTCAGTGTTGCAGCGCGCACGTAGCTGACAGATGTGCTGTAATAAATATGTAAAAATGTCCATAGGCAACAAAACCATCCAATTTGATTCAGAGGCATTTCGTCAGTAACGTTTTACTTTCATTGCTGGAAATTGTGCAGATGAAATCCTTGGTACACCGTGTAAGGAAAAAAAAAAGGGGAAGAAAAGACCACTGGTTTAAATTCTTATATACAGCCATCGCTCTGTTTGATGGGATACAAGTTGTGTGATGTATGCTTGTATTGTAAAACGCGAATTGACAGCAGCTCTTTTGAGTGGTCGATCGTTTCGGGTTGCCAACAATGAAAGCAAAGATCCGTTACGGAACAAATCCCAGCGGTGCCAGAAAGTGTTTGCATATAAAATAATGGCTTTTAAAGTGCTGCAGCTCAGTCCCGAAAGTATTTTATTGTCGCATATTTTGCCTTCAGGGTAGCTGACTATTCGCAGCTTTCCAGCTGGGCAGAAACGTCAACTTTACCATTCGATGGGCGACACGAGCGTTCGGGGTGACACGCTCGTTTTGCACTGAAGGATTATCACATTCACAACTTGTTAACGTATCAATGGGAGGTCACGGGATTCCATGAAAACGTGGTCGACTCGCTGAACGTGTCCACGAGCTGACAAATGTGATCAGCTGAGCGCCTCATCTGCCTTGCCCGCCACCGTTTCCCCCCTCCCCGGCCTTTTAAACGAGGGAACGGAGTCGCACAATAAACAAAGGGGAAAAATAAGCACAGAACATTGTGTCATCTATTATTCACACTACCGTGTTTTCTTTCTGAGGGACCGAAGACACCTCACAGCACAATACAAGCGGAGCTCAATCCACACGGAGTAATCCTCCGCGCATCCCACTCGTCCCTTTCTTGTCCTTTTCTTCTGTTTCTCCTCCTCCTCCTTTTTCAACCCCCCCTTCTCCTATACTTTCGCTTCTTATATATATAAAGCTGCTTATCTTATTCAGCCCCCCCACCCTCACTTCGCTCTCCTCCCTACCAGTTTAATTCAAGAAGCCGTATTAGTTTGATAACATCATTTCTGGAGAATCAACCTCCACTGAACAGGTGCATGTATGTCAATTCATGAATTCTGTACATTTACTACTATGCCCTTGGTTCTCACCTTATCTCTTTCCCGCCTCTGCGTACATTTAAATCTCAACCTCTCCCCGTATCATCCATCCCTCCTTTCTGTCTTCCTCTCCTCCCTCTGAACATCCCTCCTATTTTTATCATTCCTCCCGCCTTTTGCCTCTTTCGCTTCCTGTCCTTTCCGCAGGCATTGTTCACCTTGTCATTCTCTTGTAGGACACTCGTCTTATATCACCACGGGTCAGAACGGTGCCGGGTGCACCCGTATGCATACGGTACACACGCGTTCGTACAGCAGGGAGACACGCCCGCTGTGAATTTGGCCCGCCGCATGCGTGCCCCTTTCCTTTTTTCTTTTTTCCCCTTCTCAATCTCTCTCACGCGCACAGCTGGAAAGGAATGTGTAATCACTGCAGGATCCCGTGATGATGTGTTGGAGAACCCGGGGTCATTTTTAGATCTGGAGGTGTAAGTGCATGCGCGTGTGAGAGAGGAATAATCGCGGTAATGTATGCGTGGACACGTCTGCTGACAGCACAGGCACCGGGCGCCAGATGTGACACGCTGCTCGAGTTGAAGACATGGCGCGGCCCACGAGCCCGGATACAGGGAGCAAACGGTGCATCTCATCTGCATTAAAGTCTTAATCATGGCAGGAGTTTCTCATCCGGTTATAAAAAAATCTGTTGCTAGGTTGCCGCTGAAAAGACGTCTATGGATGTAAGTCGTCACGTCGAGTGAAAGCAGACTGCTGCAGTTTATAAGAGACATTTTACACCATAAAACACATGTCTTGTTCAAACCATTAATGATTAAATTCCTCCTTTCTCTAGAAATATCAGCACCAGTGATGGAAAGTAGCTAAGTACATTTACTCTGGTACAGTTCTGAGGCACTTGCATTTCCATTTGAAGCTACTTTATACTTCCACTTCTACACTACTACATTTATCTGACATCTTTAGTTACTTTACACATGAAGATATACTGTAATATATGTTCATATTATAATTGTTTGATTTCTGTGTAATTTACAAACACGTGATATACTTATATCATGTACAATCTAATATATTTTGCTATTAATCCACCCAAAGCATTTAAAATTGGCTCCATTACAACATTAAAATCATCTCATGTGATTATTAATGTTAAAATCAAATAATAATATACTGTAATGACACTACATAATAAGAACTTTTACTTTTGATACTTTTACTTAATGTTTTGAATTTATAACACTCTTATTGAGTATTTTTCTTTCTGGGAGGGTGGGAGGGTGCTGCATTCTCCAGGTGGCATTTTATCCAACATTTTACTCCGTTTGTGTTGTTGCAATATTTTTTTTTCCTCTGCTGTGTGTGAGCTGATCCCACCATCGAAATATCGACCCTGCACTTAAAGACAGCAGCTCGACTACAAAAAACTCAAGTTTTCATCTTGACATTACGGAGGAAAATCTCCAGCGGAAACATTAAGCATTAAGCTTCTGAAATATTTTTTTTAACAGCTCTGATGGAACTCAGGATTTATCAGAAGGACAGCTGCCCCAAACTATTTCACTGTATGTGTGAGTGGAACAGAAAATCTGTTTGATATGTTTGAGTATTTGATGAATTAATATAAGTTTAATAGGTATAGCACTGACTGACTGAAATCATGATCCCGTGAAACGTTCACAGCCAAATTTTTTTCTACTGTTTCTGACCTTTATCATCTTGTGCTCTGTTGGCTGAGAATGTTGAATTGGCAGTGGAAACTACAGGGCAAACTGGTTGCCCTTTTATCACTTTCTGAAAAGTTAGTTTACTTTTCTTTTTCGGGAAAAAGACCTGCCCACTTTTGTACTGGCCCACCCAAAACTTAAATTTCAGCCTACGCTGGGAAGGAGCAAGCAATCAAAAGTGTCAGGGAAGAGAAAAGAACATGTATCAGACAATTTTCATCATCATCATCATCAGCAAGGTGTCTGCTGGGCATGTAGCTGGTTTCAATATTTCTAGGGAGGACAGAGCAGATGTTTTTCTCTCATTGATGTATCTTGATGTAAACTTGAAGACCTCCCAATGTAGCCTCATGTACTTAAACAAGTGCAAAATAGCAAAGAAAAAAAAATGATGAAAATAGCTTCAAAAGAGTTTTTGAAGTCACAGTTCTGCCTTCATCTATCACAGAGGAACAAAGGCGTAAATCAGAAATCACAGAACATATAAAGATATAAAGCTAATGAGATAGAGGAAGATGATTCATGCCAGATGGGTTCCACCATTAAAACTCTCTGAAAAGTTGGAATATCATGAATGAGTTTATCCTTGGAATGGAAGCTTTATTGATTCATCACAGTAATCAAATGTCCTTTCTACTGTTTCTCCAACTGCCTCCTGTCCACCCATCTTGTAAATTGCTGCTATCTATTCCTTTCATCATGAAACCTACAATCAGCTTCACACTCAATGAAAAAATTAAGAATACAGGATGAAATCCATCCAAACCCTTTTTTTAATAATTGAAAACAAAATACAAAAAGAAAAATCTAAAGATGAAAAAAAAGATAAAAATATGAAAGCAATAAAACAGACCACTTTGACACAACTGATGGCACTTAATCACACTGCGTACTTTATAGGCCTATTTTCCTTCAGGTGGGATGTATTCTATGCCATGCTTTTATTTTGTGTATTTATTTCATGTTGTCTCTTTCTATTTTTGGTGTGTGTGTGTGTGTCGGTGTGTTCGTGTGTGAAAGAAATGGGCGAGATGGATCAAACAATCAAAACCCGGATATGGTTGGAAAGAGAAAATGTTTGTTTGTGATAACAGCATGTTGTGCTTGACGTCTGCAATCATACTCATAGTGAGACAACACACACAAACCCACACACACACAGTAATATGTGTATAACAGGAGGTAAGTATGGCAGAGGTGCCCTTAAAGTAGACAATTTTTCTACCTTCCCCACTGTTTCCATATGGTATTATTTTTGTGCCGCTATCGCAAAGACAACAGGAGCAGGTGTTGTGTTAAAAATCTGTTCCCCTATGTTGGTGTGCATTTCCCCCATAACCATAATCATAACATGTCCTAACCCTAACTGCTGAGGTAGTGCTACAGAAAACACAATTTTACCAGGAGGGGAACATTTTTCAAGACAAACTCCGATACAACACTGGCCCGCTTTCTGTTTTCCTCAGTGTCCAGCTGGGTAAAGAAACAATCAACACTAATTTGGAATAACAAGAAGAAAGCATGCTCACTGAAGCGGTAAAAGCTATTGTAGTCATGCACAAACTGTGCACACATTATTGATTCATACAAACAAGCAGGGGTTGCCGTTGGGGTGGTAACAGAAGGTGAAAAAGCGATCAGAGTAGTGATCTAACAGCTGATAGTGTCATTCTTCTCTATCTATTATTATCTGTGCAGCCAACATACATGTATGCTGCAATAATTTAAAGCAAAAAAAGTTTTCTACCAGTCATTATTCCAACGTAAAAAGAATATTGGAGTTATATCATTACTCGTGGCCTCATAACACTTTGTAGTCATCTTGTACCAATTACTTTCTCCAGTAAATGAACCATTACTTACCACAGAAAATAATGTCTTTGGTTCACTCTCTAGTCAAAACACAGCAGGAATCGCTGTTTTTGCAAAGAGACCAAAACTGACTTTTCTCCTGTCACACCCCATCTTGTTCTATTTCTTATATTCTTTTCTTTTTTTTGTCTCTTGGTACTTTCTCATACAAAAGAAGATCATTTCACGGTTAATGTGTGGGTGTGTATCTCCGGGTGTGAGACTGAATTCATTCTCTTTTGAAAACTGAAAGGATGCGAATGAATGTTATTTTTTAAAAATTGTCAATCTAATCTATTGAACTTACTTGCAGCGGCAACCGCTCTTGTCCGGAAACAAAAGCAGCTGAATAAACAAATACACAGAACTTCATTCCTTACTCGGCAACAAACAGTATGTGATTATCTGTTGACATGTAAGAAATATGAACAATATTCTATAAATGAGGAGTTATTTATGATTGTGTTTCATTGTAATTGTTGTTTCTTAAAAGTTATTACTTGTTCTTTTATTTTCAAAAGTTTAATACTGTATACACTTTCCCTTTCAAGGGAATGGCACGTTTTGAGTGGTACTGTAGGCCTGAAGATAAAATAAAGAGGCATTGAAGCATTATTGAAGAATTTTCTATTGAAGTCCAAGAGAAGATTTATTTATTTTTAAAGTGACTACCTAACAGGGCATGATCACCTCAAATAAATGTATAATCCTTTCATTTTGGCAATGGGAATCTCTCCAGCCTTGGACCTTGCTGAGTTCAATTCTGCAGCATCAGATATGAACCTCTGTGTGACTAAAGTGTTACTACTGACCCCCTTTGTACAGGCAAGTCCATCCCTGAGGCTGTGGTGTTACCTCATAACCATATCCCCACCCAGCATATTCTCCATCAGTATTTGATCATTGCCTCAGGCAGAAGGAAAAAAAAAAAGAAAAAAAAAAACATCTGATGGACAGTGAGACCACGAAATAAAGGGGAGCGTGCAAACAGGACGGGAGAAGCATTTCCTGTTGCGATGCTGTCAGTGGAGAGTAGTAGAAGCAGGTTGCTTAGCCAGCGTGGCTTCCTCCCTAATTGTCCATCTGACAGCAATTAAGCGACACTCATTAAGGTGGTGGCCTCACAGTCCTGACAGACCACCGGTGGTCGGAGACACTGCAAAATGTCACTGTGTGTCTTAGACTGTGGGGCAGAGACCGGAATTGGTGGACGGCCAAGGTGACAACCGGTGAATTACCATATGTCACCCTAATTAATGAGCCCCAGTCTTAAGGTGAGAGAACTCCCCATGTGGCTGCTTGTTTTGTTAGGTTAATTGCCTAATCAGCAGATCACTCACCTGTTTAAGTGGGCCCAGAGAGATGCAAGAGAGGGCGGTAAAGGTCCTCGAGGTCTTCACCAGTCCGATCCAGTGGAAAGCAGCAGACACTGGGTCAGGGCGGCTGAGCACACAGGTTAGTCCTGTCTAGTCTAGTTTGTTCTGTGTTAGAATACTAATCCAACTCCATCTTTTAATCCTAATTTAGGCTCCGCGGGGTCCAGGGTTATTAAGTTCTGTCTGAGTTGAAATCACTGCAGTTCAGGTTTCTTTCATATGTGCTTTTCCAGAGGCAAACTTCTGGCTCCGGTTAAGGTTGAGCTACAGTTCAGTCCAGCTCAGTTCAGTTTAGTGGAATTCCTTTATTCCCCATGGATGAACAGAGTAGAGCCACTTGACGCCAGCCATGTTGAGTGTCCCCAGTTTTGCACAAATACTGAGCCATTATTTTTTTGAGCGTTTAGAAAACAGTTTGTTCATATCCAAAACCAGACTCATTCGGACTCCTTTTATGTGTGATTCGTATTCCATTTTTGTTTGTGCAGTCTGAAATAATGTATATCCCGATTAAGTATGATTATCTATGCATCCAACTATTACTGTTTGGCCACAAATTGTCTTTCTGCCTGAATTTCCATCCACTCTCTCCATGCATGTTGAAGTGGGTCCAGATAGTGAGAGGCTCATTCATATTTTCTGTCAATTTTCCTAGGTCAAGACATAACATAACATGTTGTATGTATTTTTTTTTAAGTATCCATTGTAGCCCAGTGTATCGATTCCCATACTTATACTGATGTTTTAAAAGTGGAAAATTCAGCATTTAGTGTGCGTGTGTTCCATGAAAGCTGAGCAAGGTGATCACCGACAGCTGGATCCTGCAGGAACAGGCCAATCAAAAGCCAAACATACGCCAGGTCTTAATGCATTGGTCCAATCCAGACACGACAACCAGGTTAAATAAAAAAATAAGACAATACAAGTAACTGATGTTATCCATGGAAACAAAGCAATGGGTAGAGAAAACGGGAGATATGGTAGAGGATCTAGGGCCTGTTTTTTTTTTTTTTTATTCTTCAGGGTTTTCCATTGGCTCTCCCTGGTGGTGGCATCCACTCCCCGCATCTGCCCCACGTGGAACAACAACATCAGGCTTCTGGAAAACAGGAAAGCAAGAACACCAAGGTTTGAAAGTAGAACATTCAAATGTGAGGCTAAATGGAAAGTGAGGACAAGGGCATCATCTGTGCTCTAAAGGGGATTTTATTTAGAGCAATGAGGTTAAAAAAAAAAAAAAAACAATCTGGACCAGAAAACTTTTGATAAAAGGTTACAAAACCAAGGTTCTTGAACAAAGCAGGAGAGGCATGGCAGACACAGATTTGGATTAGACCCATTAGTAATAAAATAGAACAGCCATATGAACACTTTAAGGATGTGTTTCTAATTCACAATCGACCCATATGTTTTAAATTCTGTTGCATTTTGTCCCAAATTGAACTAGAGTTGCTCCTGCAGTTTTGTTGCCCCCGGTTTTGCATTTGTGCTTTCAAGACTTCTCGCTTAAAAGGAGAATTTTGACATTTATCAACCTGGATCCTATTTTCCGATCTCTATTAGAGTAATCTGAGCAGAGATTTCTCAATTTGGTTCTGTATTGAACAAGAAGCAGCAAACCACTTCACAGGCGATGCGAGATAATGGAGGTCGATGGGGCATGCCTGGCCAGCTGCATTTGTCCTCTATAAGCAAAATCTTTCCACTTCTAACATGCTCAGATTGTTATCATCATATTTCATTCACAACGAAGGATACTCCAGAATTCCTCAGCAGCAGCCAGCAGCAGCTGGCTTGGTTCCCTGACTTTTTCCTTTAGAGCTGGCTGGCTCTCAGCAACTCACGTTTCCACACACAGCTGACCAACACTAACGCTCACAATACTCTCACAAGACTTTGTGAGGCCTCTGCCTTATAACAATCTAAGCCTGGCAGAGGCAAAAAATACTGTTGATATAGGACAAACACATCTGGGCACATATGCCCCATCCGCTCCCATAATGACACGGGCTACTGGTTCTTGTCCAACATTGGACTAAAGTGAGACATTTCTGCTCAGATCACTCTAAAGGACACTGAAAGACAGGAAAAGCTAATATTCACATCGGAAACTTTTTAATGTTTTGTGAGTGTTTTCCCTCCAAAGGGAAAACAGAACAAAACAATACAATATGAAACTGTAGGAACGATTCAAATGTCATGGTTTTCTCCTGAAATGAAACAGTTAAGTATGTTTATACATGGCTAGTGAGATTCTAGCATATACAATTGACCAAATTTCCCCAAATGTTCTAATTGCGAAAAGGTTTACAAATAGAAATTTCAAAACAACTTTCTAACATTTTGACTTCTTAGAATCTTTTTTTTTTTGTCAAAGTCAAAGAAAAGTAAGTGCTACCCACAATAGCAAGGTCTGCTAACAAGGGAAAGCAATGCGATATGTTGGTGTATTCTCTCTGGTGGTGTATTGCCACTGCTATTATTGCTAATGTGTATGTTTGTCAGGAGAACATTCTTAACTGTATTTGTCAGGAGGAATATTTCTTAACAGCATTTATGTACAGCGAGTGCTTATCGTGTCAGTTTAAGATTGAAGCAGAGCTTTCTTAATGTCTCAGTGTGTATTTATCCATCACAACCACTGCACATCTCCACTGCCTTCTCCTCCATCATTCCTTACTCCTTACCTGTCTTCTCCTCCATCACTCTTACCATGCAGATGGATGTAAGAGATGGGGTGAAACAGTATGAGGAAGCGATGAGCCAGTGTGAGTAGGGAGAAGAAGGATAGAAAAGATAGGAGTTGATTTTCTTTTTTTTTTTAAGTAGGCAAAGATCTTATAAATTGAAAAAAATACAGGGAAATGAGAGGTAATATGGGATTTAAAAGAAAGGGTATGCAAACAGAGCATTAGGGAAAGGATGTGCCAATAGGAAAGATACAGAGAGGGGGTGAAAAGGAAAGAGGAAGGAATACAATTAAGAGAATCAAGGCACGAAAAGGGAAAACATAGCGAGGGTCTGAAAAGGAAAATCTATTGTTTTCCTTTTTAGGAAAAAAGCAGCAGAGGTTGGAAAAGAAGCAGCAGATAAAAGACAAATACAGTAATAATCAGAGCTGCAGAACACAGAATGAATAGGGAATAGGGATAAAAGGGAGTGAACAGGAAAGATGAGGAAATAAAAGGGGTGTTTAAAGTACAAATGATGCTACACATAAGGAAAAACATTACAGAATCACTTTACCTGTTTTTCCGCTAAAACACTATTTTTTTACATAGTTAAATTTTGTTTTGTCAGGTTTTGAGATGTCTGATGCTGAATTCCCTGCTCTCCAAAGCAATGCAATGCTGTGTTACTCACAGCAGATAGAGGTTACATTTTAAACAACAATAAATAGCTCCCAGCTCTTAGTTCTTTTAAAATGAGCTATCGATTGTCCTTGTAACTGTATATTAATTCCACAGAACATCCAAGCAACACATTTTTTTTTTCCACAGAAAATAATTCTAATGCAAACAAGCAGAATCCATATTTGTGGAAATAAAGAAGACTGCAGCTTACAATTACTTCCTCAATCGATCAGTGAATTATAAATTTCATCAAGGTGATGTTTAAACTACTTGTTTTATACAACATGTGTCCCAAACCAAAAGATATGCCAGAACATCAAAAATTCCTATAGTTGAGAAGATTTATTTTCTGTAAATTTTATATCTGAATTCTCTATGCTGTGAGCAATTGTGAATCTCAATTCATTTACCAATCTACCAAAGTGTGAGCACATAAAAAATTTGTATCATTAGATATAATTAGAAGTATGTGACATGCAATGTGTTTTCTCGTTCTTTTTTCTTTTTTTTGCATGTGTGAGCATGTTATTTTTGTGACCTGACTCCAACTGTAAGCAAGAAACCCCCAAAAGGATAAAAAAAAAAAATAGAAAAAAAAAATCAGCATGCAAGTAAAAGTCAGAAGGGAGGCTGCAGCAGGAGCAGTGACATAGGGTGAAGCGAGGAACTGGAGAAAGATTATAACAGGAGTGCTCAAGTATTAAGTGCCACTCATTACTCTGTTTTTTTTGTAGTGTTGGCGCAATCTCTGTGAGGCTGAGAGACTTTCAGATGGTAAAGTCTCTCCATTCGACACTACGAGGCCGCCTGTCGTCTGCTGCTGGGCGCGTCCGTGAAACAGAGGAGAGAAATGGAGAAAAAAAACCCAATAAGAAACCAAGAGAGAGAGAGAGAGAGAGAGAGAGAGAGAGAGAGAGAGAGAGAGAGAGAGAGAGAGAGAGAGAGAAGAGAAAACACTGACACAAAGGCAGCCAAATAACAGGAAAAACAGTGGACGTGAGGAAGTGGAAATGTCAGGACGGTCGGAGAGAGGGTTAAGAACAAAAGACAAGGAGAAGGAACAGAGCTGGAAAAACACAGTGGGGGGGGAAAGACAGAGGGAGATTCCATGAGATGAATTCAGAGGGACAGACCGCAATGAGGAATGAGGCCAGGCATAAGGGATGACACTGAAAGGAGTGATGATAGATTAAAATACACAGAGGACAGACGGGCTGCAGGGTCATGGATGGGCCATGGGGGAGAACACACGCTTCCTCTTCACACAGTCACACACATCCTTGTGTTGAACTCGACTACTTTCCCATCTCACCTGACCTTGTGGGGACATTTTGCACTGACTCAAGCCAGTCAAACTGCATGCGTTGCATCAAAAAATGCATGCACCCGCCCTGAGATTACATGCGCACAGGCTTTTCTCTTTATGCACCTTATTTGAACGCACCTGTGAACGCATTCATTGTTTGTTTGGCTTTGCTGATTTAATAGTAGATTGTTGAACATACTCATTATACGGTTGCATCAAGAGCATATAAAATCCTAGAAAAATCACTGATTTAGTAATCGGGTTAAATGATGTTGTTGAATGTTGAATATACAATGCAGCATCCCTTCGTTTTAAACCGCGAGATCTCAAGCACCAAGGCTGAACTGGTAGTGCTTCCGAACTGCTACTGGTATTTCATTATTTTGTAACCAGTAATGACAAATGGCAAAATATTTGAATCATTTGCCGGAGAGTCCTGCAATAAGAGGGCTTAAACAATCCAAAATTAAAGCTACAGTATGTAAGAGTTGACCCACTAGTGACCCTGGTCCCTTCTAAGACCATATTAGAGGTGGGAGCTGTCAATTTCTGACTCTGTCGACTGGTGAGAGCTTTGTTTCCAGAACGTGTATAACGTGCAGATCGAAGTTTTCAGAAATTTTTGACAAGCTATCTAACAAAACAAAATCATTAAAAAGTTAGAAAAACCTGGTAATATAAATATATAATGAAAATAATTGTTAGCTCTATGCTTGGCATGCAATCACCTGCCTTTCCTGATACTTCCTGAACTTTAAGGAAAACTAAATGAGCCCCCAAAAAGAAAAGTCCAATATGTTCTTTTTAATAAAAAAACTCATTCAAAAAGATTCTGATGAGTGTGAACAAGACCAAAAGAATTTATGAAAAAACAAACAAAGAAAAGAACAACAATCACCCGCAATGTGCTTATTTTTTTTTCATGTTGGGTCAGGTTCTTTTTGACAACTGCAAGCCTTTTAATTGGATCTGTGTGTTTCTGTCAGTCGCTCTGTTCCTTAGGCGTTCTGGCTGACTGTGGCTCCCTCTCTGATCAGATCAATGTATCCTTTCTCTGCAATGCAGCAACCAGTGAAACACATCACAGGCACAGCTACACCCTGAGAAACCTCAGCGGCTTCTGCGTGTGCACACACACATACACACACACGTGAGAATCATCCGTCATTGTAGGTTGCCCTCAAAGTGCCAATGATTCCGGAATCAAAGCGAGCAAACAAAAGAACACGAAAGTGATAACTCCCCCCCCGGATAAAGTGTCAAAAAAAAAAAAAATCCTAATCCTAATTGTTTTGTTTGTCGTGTTGTGTGGGATGCTCTTTGGACTGACGCACCTCAGTTGGCTTGGGTTGCAATGAGGTTAGAGCTGTTAATTAAGCCTGTAGGGAACGTTGGGGTACATATAGTACTACCTCAGTGCTATAGTATAAAATTCTATTCTTATCACAGCTTGCAAATTTCTAACCTGTTACTCTAACAAGCACTACCAAGCTCCTGTGCGGTTCCAATATGGCCGCCAACCTGTTGTTATAAGACGTCTACACAGGCCTCCCCCTTGTAGAGCATCAAAAAGGTGAGAAAAACAACGTCTGCTGCCAAGTTAATTTCTAGGGAATCAACACTTGCAATCAAACATTTTGCGACGCCGCCGTAATTAGAGTGAGACTGTGGTGTGAGCGATGTCCCGACACATTTAATTCTGTTGTGAGCATCAGAGATACTATTGATCCAGCGACAAAAACTTCCCTTGAACTTTCTGGGCAAAGCCGTGGCACTCCATACGGATCTGCCGTCTACTCCCCGCTATTAGCATTAGGCTCGGTGACCTGTTATTTCAGCCCATTCACGGAGGGCGATTGAACGACGCAGCCGCTCCTGATTAAGTATTTCGACTCAGCTGTTTAAGCCACTCGTGCTGTAATGGTGTCTCGTATAATCGTTCTAATTTCCTGAGTGGATTAGTGTTAAAGGGGAAGAACGCCGGAAAACTTGCATGCTCTCGTGGATTCCTACACTTACAGTGCCACTGAGTGTTTTAAGCAATCTTTTTGAGCGCGAACCTGTGCATGTGACTGGATGGAGAGAATCGGGCCCTGATTAAATAAAAAGCAGGTTTAATCTAAAAGCCTTTGCTGGTAATGACTGAGGGGCTTAAAATCAATTTTCCATCAGTGTCTTGCATGTGTAAAAAAAAAAAAAAAAAAGAAGAAGAAAAATCATGATATTATAATTATGCATCATTGTGCTTTCAGCAGGATGCTATTTTCTCTCGAGTTATAGTGTGAAAGCACAAGAAATTATTACAGCTCTAGGAAAGTGTTTCCCGTCCTCTCTTGGCCTCTCTGGTTCTTGTTGTTAGTTCCCTCATGCCAGCTGCTCACCGCGTTTCTGACAGCTATCTCTGAGCTGGTAGTCACTGCTGTAGGAGCTAAAAATACTTTATTAAGGCTGGAGCAAGAGGATGAACCGCGAGGCGACAAGAGAGCCAAGAGATGAAGAGAGCGCGAATGGATGCATTAAAATGAAGTTGTCCTCACAGTTCCGACGCCGAAAATGAACCAATTTCGATGCGGTGGATTGGGCTGTGACTGTTTCTCGACTCCTGCCCGTCACCGTACACTCACTGGAGCGTCTTCACAGATCAGATTTTGATAACAGTGCAGATGTGAGGCTTCTAATTCCTAGGTGTCAGAGTGGCAACTTTTCATCACGAATCTTGGCTTCACCGTCCAAGGTCACCCAGCCTTCTTTCTGTGGGGGCTGCAGATTCTCCACATCCTTCTTGTGCCTTTTCCTTTTATCACAGCGAGAAACTTCTTTTTAAAAGAAGCCTTTTGTTGATGTTTTTCCCTGCGGTTTTCTGTTTTCTTTTTTATCTGGTCGGTGTAATTAAGCAATTCGATTTAGTAGTAGCGGAGAGCACTGTGTAAAAAGTGCTGTATAAATCAACTTTAGCTTCTGCTCATAGCTGTTGCTGATTGCTTGTGTTGCTCATGGCCATTGTTATCGGTCTGCCTAGTATCCCCAATACATTGCTTCTACTGGTTTTTGTTCAGATTTCTCCCTCCACCACTGCGGATGCATCTTGTTACAGTTTCTTATCTCACAGTGTGTACATTAATGACAACGTACCCATTTCATTATGCATAGTATATTCAATCTCAGTCATATGTGTCTGTGCAACGTGCAAAGTGGTTCAATTAGACTTGAGTCGGATCTAAAGGAAGGTTGGTTATATAATAAGATTATGGCACCCCTGGGACTCTGAACTGTAAATCTGTACAGACTGTATGAACATTCATACGTAAAGATTTATGTTTATGAAAAGCATGTGCCTGAATAGATTACTTTGGAGACACTGACTTTTTAAATGCATTATTATATATATAAAAAACAAAAAAACTATGTGTAGAGAATATGTATATATTAAAGCATTTAGAATTTGGGAAAGCTTACTTCCATTTATTTGTTTCTATTGGAGGTTTATGAAAGCTCAGAGGCATTTATCGGGCACTACAAATGTCTATCAAATGCATCCATACATAGCCTATAGCCAATCGTATCAAACATTCACATTGATTTACCTGCAAGTGCAGTGATGAAATAGTTTAGTGCTAAAAGTTGCTAATTTTTCCAAATAAACTTGAGGTCTAAATTACTTTCTAAGGCATGTCGCACCCACAGTTATCAACACAGTCACTTCTGTGTTCTGTCTGTCTTGCTGCACCCTCCCTCGTTCTGTGATTGGCTGCCTCGCTGTGGTGAAAATTGGACCCTTGGTGTCTAGACTAAATTTTACAGTGAAGTGAATTCGCCTGCAATGAAGGATGGGTATACCCAGACTAAAAGTTTGTTGTTGCTTTTACAAGATATCTAGAGACTTTATTTCACTGTATGTCTATTGGTTGTTCTACCAAAAAAATACTTGGATGTTAAAAAAAATGAAACTATATAGTTTTTAAAGATTGCAAAAATGTTCACCCTCCCTTACTTCCTCAAGACATGGGATATTTGAACTTTTTATGAAAGGGGCATTAGGGTCTTGGATTTTTTCCAATTCCTATTGAATTTCAGCCAACCTTCAAAGGCCTGTTCTTTGTCCTGCTGTAAGTCTCTTTTTTTTCACTCTTAAGCTCTCGGGTCGTGTCATTATTAATGGCAAACAAGCCTTCTCAGCTTAAGGTCTAATAGTTTAAAGCACTCTAATGGAGGCACAAGCAACGGTAAATTGAATAATGTTTGTTGTGGCACGACGTGTGATCCCACCTGCATTAAGAAATCCATTTCTCCTCCAGCATCAACCCACACGGCTTTCTTTTTTACCGCGACTACTACTGATATAGACCACTTACTATGCAGTTTGCAGCGGTTTCCAATAGGTCACAGCATCATGCACTTCTCATTTGTGCAAACAAACAAAAAAAAAACTGAGTGGTTTCTGAAAGTTCTTGGTAAGCCTTTGAGTAACCTCTGTTGTCCAGAACAGCTTGGTGGATGTAATATTGTGTAACTACACTGTCGGGAGGTTAATCCCACCCGCGACGGATGTTATCAGCCCATTTCATACAGTAGTTGTTATCAGTTGTTATCACTAACATAATTGTTAAGATGGGGGAGACTACCTCTACCCAGTAGGGGCATATCAACCCATTGGAATAGGACTGCAATATGCAGCAATGACGAGTTATGCTGCCTACTAGCTGCTGTTGCATATGCATTTGGAATTTTTTGCCATCTGACTAATTACCATCCACCCTACCTGCCTCCTCCTCATAAAGAAATGAACCTATATTGATGGCATCTGAACTATGTCACTTCCTGGGACAGAATTACTACATCGTGAAATTTTACATAATGAAATCAAGACTGTAATTCCGATGGTGATAACAGGCTGCTGAGGCCATTAGGATGTAAAGTAGGGCCATACTACCTCAAATCAACTGGTAACAACCAAATGAGCTGTTACATCAAGATCAATGTCCAGTGAAGTGAATCTCTGACTTGATTTGACAACGATTATAGAGACGTTTACAACTTTAAATTCTACCACAGCCCCACAGATAGAAAATTGAACAAACGTTCACTCTTTAATTCTCATTATCCTCGCAGTCCACAAGGATGACATCTTTCACATTAATTCTCTCTTTCACACTCACTCAGGTTCTCGCTGTTCCACTAGATATTTACAATTTAACACCATAAATTGCACAATGTCAATTTGGGATTTTCTGTTCTGTCTTCCTTTCCACCTCTCTGAGGTGCCTATTCCTTGCTCAGCCACTTGACTTCGCTACAGTACGACTATCTCTTCCTCCCTATTTGTGTCACCACTACCTGCCAGTTCCTTGGGGGAGGAGGACTCTTTGGCGACAGGTGGTGGTCTGTTTTTCATCTCGATGGCGACCCTGGAGGAGAAGCGGGCCTTGGTGGGCGATAGCAACTCCTCATTGGCCAAGGAGTCAGTCCTTGACATTATGCTCTGTCCACTGCCTTCTACCTCAACCAGCGCCACAGTGTCTCTCAGGGTGTTGCTAGGCGACACGGCCCTGGACGGCCCCATAGCTTGGTCGTCCTGACTGTCAGTCATTTTTGAGGCCGAGCGAGGCAGAACTTGGACCTGTCCACCTCCTCCTTGTCCATTGCTGTGCGGCCTGGGCGCGGTTGGAGAAATGGCTGCTTTTCCGTGGCCCGCCCCTTGGTGGCTGTAAACCTTGTATCTTATCATCAAGATGATGATGAAAACCAGCACAGAAGCCACGATAATCCCACCAATGATGATGATCATAGTGCCTCCCAGGAAGTGGCTGTGTAGCGCCTGACACTGGCTGAACTCCGTGTCAGTGGTGAATGACAGGCAGCCCAGAGGACGCGTGGCAGTCAGTGACGTGATGACATCATCAAACACGGCCAGGACACAAAGGTCGTAGTTACGCCCTGCGGCAAGGTCGCGAACCAGGAAGTCATTGCTGCTGGACGGGATCATTCTGCGAAGGCAAAGGAAAAGAAGAAATCAACGCCAGTCAAAAAGTTAACTTTTAAGAAATAAATATGCATGTCTAAGTTTTGTCTGAATTCAGCCAGACACAAACTTTCCTTCCACCAAGTGTTAGATGGAAGATGACTCTCATGTCTGGTCATTTACCATATGGACAGCCAGGACGGGGATATGCTTATCTTAGCACAAAGGCTGGAAGCAGGGAAAACAGCTACCCCGGCCCACCACAAAGTTCAACAATACACCTGCCAGCATCTCTAAAGCAACGCTAATTAACACATATCCAGTGTTACACATGGTTTCACAGGGAATTATTGTACATACTGGATCTATATTTTGGCAGCCTCATGAAGACGAAATTATGCTGTGCCGGAGTCTGCACTGTGGAATTGTTTTCAGCAAATAGCTTCCAGTAAAACCTCAACTTTTTTTTTTTTTTTTTGCAAGTGTGTGGATTAAACAAACAAGATATAATGTCTTAATTAAGGAGCTTTATAGGTGCTTTACAAGTTAGTTTGTTCCTCTGCTTCTATTTTTTTTAATGCTATGCAAATCACTTACTGGCTTTAGCTCCATACTCAATGCACAGACATGAGCGTTTTAGCATTCTCCCTGCAAGAAATCAAATAATGTATTTCCCAACGGTGGGACATTTTCTCACAAACATGCACACAAATGCACAGATGCTGTAACTTTGATGAACTATATCAAAGCAGCACCATATAATAGAAAGTCATACAGTAGAGGTTACATTCGATATAGTCTATTGAGAATGTTCTGAAGCTCTGAGTGATCTCATATCATTTGTATCATTGCTTTTGAGGTCCTGCATTAACATTCTGTAAAATACATGCTGCCTGCCATTAATATAATAAATACCCTCACAAAAACCATGCATTTTTATTAGTTTTTATAGAAGCCAGATTGGATAACTACAGATATAGAGCTGAATCAGAAATCCCTTTGTCAAACTCTGTCCCCCCACAACACAACACTATATCAATCAAACGAGAAACATATGACAAGAGTCATATTACAACAATTCCATCCCCAAAATGACTTATGATTACATCGGCTTGTATTGCTTCCTTGTATTCTGTTGTGTGGTATTATATGAAAGCACCCGCGATGAGACATGCACTATTATTATATATCTCCATGCAGTGCTGCCCGTGGCATAGCAGCCACCT
Source organism: Lepturacanthus savala (assembly GCA_030544235.1). Classification (NCBI taxonomy): domain Eukaryota; kingdom Metazoa; phylum Chordata; class Actinopteri; order Scombriformes; family Trichiuridae; genus Lepturacanthus; species Lepturacanthus savala. The sequence goes on along the minus strand of CM060468.1, from coordinate 13,826,104 downwards.
CATCGTCCTTATTTCCCCACAGAGTTAGAATTCATAAGCCTGTTATCTGACAAACACTCACAAAGATCCATCCCCCACAGCTGCAGAAGGCACCATTCTCTGATTAAACACATTCACAATTATTTCCATTGTCACCTATCTTGGTCTTTCCCAAGGCAAATACTGTAGCTGTAGTATTTTCACGCCATGACTTCTCTTGGGGGGGGTGTGAAAGAAAATCTCCCAGGTAAACAAGAGCACTGTGCATATATATATATATATATACACAGTATATGTTTTGTTCTTACTCATTGACCTGCTTTTCCTAGGGCTCAATAATAATTGTCAAACACTCATATGTCATTTCTACTTCATTCATATTTTCCCCAATGTGTTGTTAGTCTTTTAATGTCAATTTGCTTATAACCAGCCTATGCTTGTCCCTCCACCATAAATGCATTTCCACCTCTGCATGGAGACAGCCAGGAAAGCATGTGTGTGTCTTTGTATTTGAGAGAGAGAGAGAGAAAAGTGAGAGACTCAGTAGGCAGCAGCGTCCAGTCTCAGTGCCAAGCTCATCGATGACATTGAACCTCCACCAGGAAGTATATCTTGGCAGATAGCGCTGCGTGTGTTTCTGTATGTGTGTGTGACCTTGTGCAGTTGTGAAAGACTGGTGTGAAAGGATCCCTGCTCTGAGTTCTTAATAGGACTTGAACCAGGAAACATTAACTGTCTCGTCGAAGGGTAACAACATGTTTTGAGAGCAGAGCTGGACTGGGCAGCTTCCGAAGGGGGTAGAAAAACAACAATTCAAAGTAAACAGCATCTCTGTCCGCGGTATTAAGCTAAAAAAACCCCCCAAAAAACAGGCAGAAGGTGCCTTGCATGTGTCTAAAGAAGATAATACCACAGCGGTTTGTTATTCTCCTTATCTTTGCAGTTTAGGCCAACTACATGTAAATAATACTTTATTAAAGAAGACATTTCAGGGAAACCAGTGGGAGTCTTGTGCTGGCGGTGTCCTTCAAGGAAATCTACAAAGCACATGTGGGCTTCTAATCCAATATATGCAGTCTGACACACTGCTTTCCATTGATGCAAGTAACTTAGCCCTGTTTGTTAAAACATGAGCTGTGATTGAGTCAAACTGAGGTGTATAAAAGTATACTTAGGAGCAAAATAATCAGGCTCAAACACATTAGTCAAGCAAGTTGGCAAGTCGTGACTGATTATAATTAAATTGTCATGGAGATAGAAGGAACATCTTTCACTATCTGAGACAATATTGCCTTAGGTGTGAACTGTGTATCACTTTTCACAATGTCCATACAGTTGTGTTTATTAATAAAGGGAAATGATAATTGAACCTCTTGGAAGGTGATTTCACATCTATCTGCCAAAGTGGGGGGGGCTTTTTCTGTGCTGGCTCGTCAAGGGTCTGAGATTAAGGCATCACAAGAATTTTGGAGCCAACCCTGATCCATTATACGATTTATATGGTGTTATAAGGGGAACTTGTATTTGTTAAATCCAAAGTGAAACATATTTGCATATTCAAAGATTCTGTATTCTGGAAATATTATTTTTATGCTCAATGCAATTTTATTGTGATCAACATCCACAGTATCTGGGTGCTATTTCTTTAACATAATAATAAAATCCTCCTTGAAGAGAAACAACATTCTATCCATCTAAAATAAGCACTAATTTAAAAGAATAAAATAGCACCAGTTTGGAAAAGGCGAGAATCTGGTGGCTGGCATGGTGAAGAGCTATTATGTCCACCTACAACAACAGAGAGAAACAAATGAAATCGCCTCTGCATGTGATGTACTATATATTCTTAGCTTGTCTTTGACATTTTCCGCTATGTTGCAATTTGCTGTCATTTGGTTTCATTACAACGAGCTCTGTCATGTCGATTTGATTTGTTTTATTCTTTCATAATAATCAGACTAGACTGAACACAATATGACAAGCACACATCAAACACACACAAAAGGAACTATGCAACTTTAGACTATTAGAGGGGAGGATGCACAATTCAATGTGCAATTGATCCAAAGTGCAACAGCATGGAGTCCAAATTAAAGTGCAACCAAATAAAGACAATGTGAGAATAGCTAGCGAGATACATTAAGTACCCATGGTGAGATAGTCATTCTGCTCATTTGCAATGCAGGGGTTCCCAAAGCTAATAATCAGCATTAATCATTACTTATTATGCGCCTCATCTCTAAACTCCACAAATCAGCAGACTTGGTCTGGACCAGTGTATGTGCCAAGTCATAAATATCAATTCTGTTATCACTGAAGCACTGAAGACTGAATCCGCAAACCCTTCATACTACACAGGTAATCTTTGCCACAAATTAGCATGGCCTTGAAATACAATTTCAATAGTCAAGAGAGGTAAATCTGATGGAAATCAGTTCAAAAAAAAAAAAAAGAAAAAAAAAATCCCCGTCTGTCGCCCCCACCCACTAGGTTCTTCATAGGAATCAAACCAGGAAAACTCCATTGCCCTCAGGCTTTGCTAAAATGCAGCTGCACACAAACTGAGAAGTTGGTGGGAGGAAAGGAAGGGGATGTTTTTTTTTTTTATTTTAATAACTTAGTTCTATAAAGCAGGCACTAAGCATAGATTGGCTACACACTATTATTTACTATTATTTCATCAGTTCATGCGAGGTGATGTACCTAAGCAAAATCTCACACAATTTGAAAATTCAAAATTTGAAGTTCAGGAAAATGTATTATATCTCCATCCTTCCGTAAATGACCCAGCTCAGCATATATATATATATATATATATATATATATATATTTTTTTTTAATTTTGCCATGTGTCGTTAGAAAGAGGTTTACCACCAACTGTAAATAATGCGTTCTTAATATGGGACAAGAAGGCTTGGATAACCACACATTTTTAGATATTTATGTGAAGATTTAACCACTTTGCACAAAAAAGGAATTACATACTTCTGATGTGCTTGTGTATATGTCAAATGACACCAGAAGGAAGTGAGAAAACATGTTTGTTTTAACAATCTTCTGCTCCCATGATTTGCTTGTAGGTCCAAGATAATGGCTATACACCATTATAAGACACTTAGTATAAATGTACATCTGGTATCCCTTACTTTTAACCATTTGTGAGGACATTCAAGAGGGATTGCACAAAAAAAGGAAAGTAATTCTGGGGAGTATATTCACAGAGTGATAATGGTAATGGTTTGTTCATCTCTTTAAATCTTCTCAAACAGTTGTCAAGAGCTTAGGGCTTAGGGCTGTTCAACTAATTTGAGATCTTGTGTTGCTCTGAGATGTGTCATGGCCAATGAGGTGAGATGTTCGAGGTATGTGAAACGCCTTGCGGGGGTCGTCTATGTCTCAGCCCAATTGAATTTATGCGCAGAAAACCAGTGAAAACCACTGATGAACTTCAGAAGGAAGGGAAACTAATGATCTGGACAGGACAATGTCAATGAGCTAGCAACTGCATTTGACACATTCAACTGGGTTATGGTAGAAAGCTGGAATCCATTGTATGCATACTGGACCAAAACTAAGCTTTTGCAGTAAGACTCTTCTATTCTGTCAAATATTTTGTCCAGGTGTTTCATGTCCATTAAAATAGGGAGATAATATTAGAGGTATATGGGACATGGTTTGAAAAAAAACAAATAGTGTGTTCTGGTGCAGGAGTAAGTGTATTCACAAGAGAGTAGATTAATACATCGCCACACGTCAGCTAATCCCAGTATCGTCCCGAGTTCTTTGAGGACGGCTGAGAGAGCATTATCTGCTGGAAGGGGACGACGACAGTCATCTAAAGGAGTCATTTACCAAATTAAAATTCGCACCAAGCAGAACAGCGTCTCCCATAAACCTTGATGAAAGACGGTTACGGTTGATAAGAACTAAACTTGCCCAGTGTTAAGGGGGCATACAATTTTCCTAAGTGTCATTTTTTTCATGTTTGAATTGTAATTATCATGAGGGGATGCAATCAAAACAGGAAACACCACCGCAATATGCCTTATTAAAACTGAACAAGAAGCGTTTACAGAGGACAAGGTTCCCTTATAATATTACACCTCTGTACAGGTAGTTTTTCAGATGTTTTTTTCCTTATTTCCCCTGTAGAATGACTTCAACGAGTTACAGAACATCTCCGGCACAACAAAAGATTAATCGTCTTCCTCAAGGACACTTCCAGAGGGTGAATGTTTGCTGACACACGGCACTAAATCTGGGCCTCTTATTTGGCAGTTTTGTTATTCACCACCCTGCACCGATAGCAACCAAAGTAGCTTCAATTATATCTAATAAAATCAGCATATGCCATTTAATTTGCTCATTGGCCAGCATCTGTTTGTGTTTTGTGCCGTCTCTGTTGTACAGATGTGTCAGGATTGATGCAAAAATGCCTAACTGATGAATTATTAACTGTGGCTTGGAGTTTTTGGGGACTTGTGTAAGTGTGTCAGGACTTCCAAAAGTCCAAAGACTGCTGGGCCAAGCAGGAATGTTTCAGCAAGTCCATTTGACACCACAATCATACCGGATATATATATATTTTTTCGGTTAATGGGTTCAACCATGGACACACACTCTCAGGGAGAGTTAAACAGCCTGATGGATCCTTTTCCTCCACAATTCAGATCCGCACAGATACACAGAGCTACCGAGCAAAAATAATGGTTTGACTTTGCTGCCTCCTCACGCACCACACAAATAAACCGCGAGTCAGTTATGTTTTGTCACTCCTCAGTTTATCCTCACACCCACAGGCACACAGGCACATATTCACACGCGTGTGTGGTGCACCCACACACTGCTAAAAAACTATAAAACTCATTCAAATACACAAAAAGTAGACAATTGCACTGTTTGAATTGAACAGATTACCACACACCATGTGATCTGTGGTATACGATGTATAACGATGATTAAGGTTTTAAATGATCGCATAAGCTGACAACTTCTCCATATATATATATATATATATATATATATATATATATATATATATATATATATATATATATATATATATTCTCCATATATATATATATATATATATATATATATATATATATATATACTGTATATATATATATGCTGATGCTGTTTATGCATGATCACTAGCAGGACCTTTGCATTGAAAACTAGTAGTTGTGTTTCCATCTAATTGTACAGTGTACTTTTGAAAGCTCAAAAAACTAAGCAAATACAAGTGGTGTGTGTCCATTGCTGGTTTGAAGGGAATAAATGCAAACCTACAAAAAATAAAAGGTGGTGGTATAGGTTATATAACGCATGGCTATAATAATCAGAGGCTGTTAGTTTGGTCAATTGTGTACGAAAAATGGACAGATTTTCATTAATTTGTTTCAAATTGGAAAATCGTAATTATATTCCAGTTTTGTTCTGGCTTCATTTTTTTAAAACACCATCCACAGGAATATATGTAGACTTAAAAATAAAAGAATGATCTTGACTACTTGACTCACACTAATGTAATAAATGATTTTAAATTATAAAAAGGCCTTGTGACATGTCAATAGTACTTGTGGGAAATCATCACAGTTAGTGCCAGTGTGAAATATAGTTTCTGAATATGTCAAAGCTTGAACATAAAATGAATGTTACCACCATTGTTATGCTTTAGTGGCATAAATTCATCATACCAGAAGATACAATGTTGAAAATCCTTAGTTGCTCTGGATGTTGGTGAGTAAACCATTAAAATAGTACAGTACACTCTTTAGTGCGTTTCTACCGCCACAGAATATGATTAGCTGAACACGACCTTTCTGAGATTCAATATAGTTACTGCAAGTGAATAAAAATCATAAAGACTGTGATTTCTTATAGTACCCCTTAGTCACAAACTCAATTGGGTGCATTTACAGTAACATTATGCATTGTATTTTACACTGATTGTAAATTGGTTGCTTAATATTCGTCTTTATAAACATGCTGATAAGCTATTGTATTTCAAAATTTTTAACATTTGAAAGTCTGGTCATGTGTTTGCATAATTCTTCTTCCCTGTTTCTTATTTCCCATTTTCACTTCAACCCTACTTTTAGCATGACTGCCTACACCAACCTACAATTACTCCCAAATTGCTGCCATCTACTTACTTATCTTTTTTCGTAGAACAAATATACTCTCTGGCTTCTGGTGTTTAATATTCATATTTAATACAAATTGCTTGTCAATCTCAACATACTATGTTTAACCTGCAGTCCAGTGAGATTTCACAATGACCGGTGGAAAATGGGGTCAGACCTGCTCCCTATGTGCTGTGTCAGAGAGCAATCTGTCACAACACATGCACCTGAATACTGAATAATGCTAAGTAATGCTGGCATTACTGCATGTGTGTGTGTGTGTGTGTGTGTGTGTGTATATACACATATATAAACACTGAACACAAAGTTTGGAAATGCATGTGACAGTAAGGCCTTGAATGTTATACTGTTAAAAAGCAGGATTATCTCCCTCTTGTGAGTAACATACATTCATGGGATGAGCAGCACAGCTATATGTGGGTTGGACTCATTTAAATTTGCTTTCCAGTGTAAAATTGCCAGGAAGGATTGTTGCAGAGAAATATATATCCTTAAAGAAAAAGTGTCATATTCTTCTGTCAGTGTTTTGCATCCATCGGGCATATTTACTATTGCATCTCTACATTTTAACAGAACAGCCTACATCACAAGCCTTCCTTTCTTGGTGTTCTATCTTGAACTGCTTTCATACACCACTGCAATCACTCACCAGTGATTACTGTAGATCGCTGTCATTTCCCCAGGTTATTTCCTGCTTCTTTACTGCAAAATACAACTTAGCTAAGCAATTCACCATCTTACTGCCAGATAAATGCAATGGGGATCTCTGGAGAGAAGCGAGCAGCATTTGCATACCCCCTTAGATCAGTCAAACTACTCTTAAAAAATATATATATATATTTTTTTTACCAAAGAAAGATATCCATTGCATCATTTTTAAGACATAGGAAATAGATGTAGAGATGTCATCACATTCAGGCTGACAAAGGCCTCAATGCCTGTGGCCACAAATGGCATTAATAGATGTTAATGGAGCTGTTATAAAGAACTTGACTGTTGCATGTCATTGTCTCATCTCAGGTGAGAACAATGACAGGTTCGTTAGAGGCACTTGTTACAACAGCAGACTGAGAAGAGCCGCTGCGTTGCCCAGTCCTGCGTGCGTGTCCATGGGTGGGAGTGTGCCCAGACAGTATCACAACACCCGGGGCAGATATAAATACTCACGTGCACATCTGTGAGTGTGCATGAGCCTGACATTTTCATGGTGTCTGCATTCAGTGATGGTGACTGACAGGAGGAGGTTTTGTTTGTAAATAGTGTCCATCAATCAACCCTCGGGCGGTCAAAATGCACACGCATACGCACAAGATGTCATGAAGCTCTATTCACAACCCCTGAATGTCGATCTAAGCAGAACGTCAAATGAATATTTATGATAATATGCCCTGGCTGTTTTTAAATAATTTAATGTACCAATTATTCCTCCAGTGCAGGAACTGTAGAGCAGTGGAGGGCAAAGGTTTGACAGCAAAGTCCCTCCAGCGCACAATGCCTGTCCACCCTGCAAGAAAAACTGCAAAAAAATGACAGTGTGTCCCTGACATGGGTGGACTGATGGATTGATAAATGGATATTACACATCAAAACAGGATTAACAAAACAAGTCTCAATTCTGATGCAGGTGTTTGCTAAAATGTGACATTATTTATTGTAATAAATTACTATTCAGAAGGTGAACTTTTGTCATTTAAGTGGGAACTAATATGCTCATTTCCATCACTATGTTCTACTCTGTGACTAAAGCATTGTATGATTAAGTATTTTAAAAAAAATGATTATAGCTTTGTGAACTGCAACCTCTAAAGACATGTACCGGTACAAAGGGCTGACGTTTTATATAACTCACCATTTAAATTTTTATTAAGGCTTACATTTATGTAAATTAGAGGAGTGCCAAAACAGCCAAAATAGCTGTCTGCTAGGCAAAGCTCCTGCCCAGCTCCACACTCTTGCCCAAATATGGTCATAGAAGAGACCTTTATATTAGGTTATACTGTTATTATTGCCCCAGAGGGGAAATATGTCTTAGGCACAGTGTATAGTTGCTGTTTGTTTGTTTTTTCCATTGGTAGGTGCTAATGATTTGAGCTGATTGTGTGTCTGTTAGAAAAGCATGATGGCTGGTGTGCAGACCGACTCCTTTATACTTTTAAAACAGGAGTCCATCCACCGATCCAAGTCCACTACAATCCTACGTCTATAGCCTAACATTAAGTATCAGAGTCCTATTAGGTAACCTCTGATGAAAACCCAACCTTTCCTGCTTTTGCTCCTTCATAGTGAAAGCTTTTACATGACTAACAAGACTTTTACTGTGGAAAAAAAAGGAAACAAAATGTGTTCTTTACTGAATTAACAGACATTTGTGAGCAGTACTAAAAACAGGTTGATACGGAGATATTCACAGCTATTTTTTCCAAGCAGATCATAGAAATAATGCAGGGAGCAATAGTGCATGTAAGGTATTTGACACAAACGACTTACTATTTTTGCTGTGAATAGCAAAAAATAGAAAAAAAAAAAACAAAACCTTGGGAATGAAGTGTTCAGAGCAGTCTAAAGCAAGTGCATTTTGCTAACAGGGATCACCACCTGCATTTACCTCATTAATTGAAATTGTCGGGTCGTTTATTATGAATATCTGACATTATAACAGAAAATAAGGAGAAGTATAATAGGTACATTTTTAATAAAATCACGTTCAGTGCTTTTTGGCAGGAAGGGGATGGCTATTCGCTATTTACAGAACCCATGGGACACAATTTGATTTTACAAGCATTAATAATTAAAATAAGTGCCACATAATTAATCATTCTGACCTTATAAGCTATGGACCCTGTCCCATGCCCCCTCTTAGGAGGGGAGCCAGCCCCTTTCACTTTCCTCTGGGGAACTGAGTCAGTATTTTTTAAGTTTCAACTGAGTGACTGCTGGATGTGTTAGATAGTCCCCATGGCCTTTATCTCTCTCTCTCCGTACACCCTCTGCATTCCTCTTCTTCCTTCTGCTCCCTTAACTCAATCTCTCTCCATCTCTTTCAGTCCTTTCTTACTAATTTATCCCGCCATCTTCAATTTCTCTCTGTCTGTCTTCATTTTCGTCTTACATAGACATACAACGTCTGACATATTGGATTTGTGAGACAATCTTGTGAGAACATTTGCTTAGATTATTTCCAGTTTTACAACATATGTGATGAGTTGTTGAACACTGACAGGCATTATAATTGAACAGCATTACATAGTGTTATATATTCCTATATTACTGTGGGATAACCACAGATGTTTATGATGGATGCACACCATTGTGACGCAAATGTGTAGACAGCTACTTATTCTCTTTCTCTGATGCACTATAGCAAAATCAAAAGTGCTCTGTCTCATTGCATTACGACTGCAACAAATATATTTAATGCAACAAATATATTTATATTTATATTTTTTTTTTGTTGTTGTTGTTTCATAACAAGAATCAAATTGTTCCCAAAAGAGACCAAAAGAACAGTGATAAAAGAATTGCTTCATTTTCCAGGCTGTCACACTTAGTGTGATCCAGTTCATTATATGTTGCTATGCACATGCAGTTTCCAAATGTTCAACTTCCAGTCTTTCTGTGGAAGCCATTAGAGGACATTAAATCTGTGAGTCATGAAAGCTGTCATAATGGCTGCACACTGTATATTTCTACTACCTTCAGGTTATAGTCAGTTGGAGCTTGGACTTGCTGTTTTCTATGTTTTCAGATGAAAATGGTTCCTGTCACACTGGTTTTCCACAGCCTACTCTTAAAATAAAGTATTGAAGAATACAACATGCACTTTTACAGTTTGGGTATCATGGTGGTATATAAAGATGTTTGAATCAAAAATATTCTGTCCGGGTCTGTGCTAATATTGAATTAAAAATTAGAGACATTAACAGTTGTGAATGAGGGGCTACAACATTGCAACCCAATTATCTGAATGGATACATTAACAGAAGGTGAAATATAATGGTGTCATGCAACATTATCCTCCTTATTCCTCAACTTTGTTAATCTTCGTTTAATTTTGAGCCGCCTCTTCCTCCTCATTACCTTTTTTCATTCTGCAGTAACTATTGTAGTTGACCTTCTATCCACTTCTACCTGGTCTCTCTTTGTCCACTCCACATGGGCAAGAACATCACGTATGTGAATGTTCTAGCTGATTACGCAAACAAAACCAGGTACATGCAGGCTACTGTACAAAGAATGCAATAGGAAAGAGTCAACATTTCTACTTTCAAACATTTTCTGATATGATTCTGTTCTTAGGTACTAAAGTCCAATTATGAATCAAACAAACCAACAAAACTAAAGTTTATTGCCATGAATCGTTTTAATTATTTTAAGTAGAACATATCCTCGTGGCAGCAAGAGGACAAAGCAAAAATGTATTTTTTTTTCTATGGATCAAATTATCTGTAACTGCAAAAAACATATCTCTCTCTATTTATATAAAATGTTGATTTTTAAGTGTGAAACATGATGGGTTGCAGGGAGATAGGGGAAGGTTGAAGAAAAAGAACATAAAAGAAAACTAATGGGTACATTGCAGCCATAATTGATGATGTTGCATTGATGAGTATGAACTCCAGCTGTCCCTGGACTGTCCAAACCTATAGTGTGCAAACTAATATACAGCTGGTCCAATTATGAAGAGTGATGAAAACAGAATCCGCATTATAGATTCTTACAGTGTAAGAGGCTCACCTATTTGTCCTGCACTCCACATGCCCTTTTCAAATCAATTACCATTTTCTTTATGTTTTTCGAAGGGGAATAGTATTGATTAAGTCTTTGTTGATGGACAATATCACAATTACCAACAGAATATTCCTCCTGAAAATGATAAAATGTTCTTACCCATGAATTGACTATGGATTGTAAAATTACTAATATTTACCACACAATTATTATAGATGATGAAAAATGAAGAATATGGAAGCTAATGAGTTTTACCTTGTCCATGCAGACTAGACAATATGAGCCGATACCCATGATTGTAAAATTGTAGCTAACCATTCAACATTCAAGGGGAGAATTGCGATGCATGTAGAGTTAGAACATGCAACTTCATTGTTATGACCACTGAGTAGAAGGAATGATACTGTCCTTATTGTTATCAATACTTTTTTTTACATTTCTCAAGGCTTTAGTGAAGACATGCATGTAGCAAACCAGGATGACAATTCATATGGTTATGGGCAGGATACTTATCCTAAATGGGATACACTAGCGCAGATGTAGTTATGCTCTTCAAATTGATTTGCTGCAAGGTAATCACGATTATCACTCCTGATCAAACCCCTCTGTCTACTGATTTAGTTTAAGAGGCTTAGATTTGATTTTTTTTACTCCTTTTTTACATCAAGTCACAGAGACCATTATTAAAATGCAGTGTAATTTACATAAAAAGTAATAGAAAATATATCATTGATTGCATATTGTTAAAGGATGGGTATGAAATGAATGTGATCATATTCATTTGTTCTTCTCTTCTTTCATTTTAAAATACTAGTACAGTGCCTGTAGGAAGTCTGTATTTCTATAGAAAAGTGGTAGCTTAAATAGATTTTTCATCTTTGGCCAAATGAGGGTGTATTGGACTGTTACATAGTCTTAATAGACGAATTGGGTAAAACTTTGGGTAAAACATGGGCATATATTAAGATGAGGACAGACATGAAATACAGTTAGAGTATGAAAAAAGCTACAACTTATGTCGAAAGTACAGATGTCAATCTACATATTGATTTTGAAATTGTTGTTGTTGAAAATGTTGTTGATAAGCTAAGTAAAACCGGACTTATGATAAATCTCTTACTTTATACTTTTTCCTGTATAGAGTAACAACCTGGGCATGTTAATTGTATGTTATAAATAAATGAGTTCAGGCCCAGATTCTGTTCTGTTCAGTGATAGTGCTGGAATTTTTTTTTTACGATGATGTTTTGAATCTTCATTAAAAAAAAAAAAAATCCCAAAAAAGGATGCACCCCATTGTGCCATGCACAAGTTTTATTTGAAAGCTGAGGTTTCATTCTGAAAAACAGAGAGCTACATGAGGCACAGAGAGACACAGACCCTTTTCTTACACCAATGTATTATTTTAGGACCCCTTGTGTTCATCAGAATGGGTGGATATTTACCTTGCTGGCTTCCAAAAGACTTGTGTTAAACATGTTAAACTGTTAAAACATGGTTTCCCAGATGTGATTGGGGTATGTGGTATAGCAAACATTTAGTCTTTTCTTTTTCACACTATGCAAGGGGCATGGAGAGGGAATCAAAGCACAGCTGATGGGAAGAAGCATCCAGTTCTTTGACATTACGGTGGCATTTGTGTTTACGGATCAAGTCCTCTCTTCGCTTAACAGACCATGATTTCCTGTGTGCATTAGAGCATTTTGCTGCAGCATTTCAGACGTATCAGTGTCAAGCTCCGCTTCTTCTTAAAAGGGGTTATGGGATGATCTGCTAGGCAGATGAAGCAGCTGGATAAAAGCAGACACTGTACCTTGGCGTGGACCGTAACGCCACAATGTGTGAATCTTCTTTTACCAGCTATCAGTTTTTATTTTGACCTTAATCTATGTTCAAAGGATTAGGGTAGGTACCCGAAAGGGAAAAAAATAGATTGTAGATTCAAGCAGCCAAAACACACACGCTGACTGGCCTTGGTATCTGTGACACAGTGAGGAATCAGCCAGTTCAAAGGACCTCAGAGTTAATCTTTCTGCTCCTGTGCATTCTGGAAGCCAGCTACGATTGCTTGGGACCTGACAGTGATGCCAACCCCTTGTGCGCGTCCCTTTGAATGTATATTATTCCTAGCTGACTGAGAGGACAGCTCACGGCAGGCCCATGACGTGCTGGAGAGGCGTCACATAGGAGCTTCCAGCTGGCATGAGAGCTCACTGGGGTCTCTCAAGTAAGAGCGGCTCCTCTGCCAAAAGGATAATTGTTTACCTTATTAGCCACAATCATTATTTGGCCATAGCATAATGGAATATATCAATAAATATGTCCAAAGTTGCAAAATAGACAATAACCTAAAGTGTTTGAATAGTTTGAATCATCAATAGATTGTGGCTGCCATTAAATGTCCACAAATGTCACAGCAATAAGCTGTAAAGATCATTAAAACATTAATGTTTCATCCAATGGTTCTTTTGCTTTGGTTAAAGGCCCATTTATGCTCATCGTTAAATATGCATAAGAGAGGGGCCTTTTGTCCATCTCCACATACAGACCAGATGGAGCCGTACCACTGGAAACCACTGGCAGTGTTGCTGACACTACCAGTGTGAGACAGAAAGAGGAGAAGAAGACACAATGGCTGAACTTGAGGAAAAAATGTGTGCGTTGGTGAGAAACTATGGCCATATTTACCATTGCCAGGTTACCGGGACACAGAGAGAAACAACTGCTCCAAAATAGCATGGAGGAAATAGGAAAATAATTAAAAGTAAGATGGATGGATGCAAAAGAAACCAATCAATATTATACAATTATAAGTATAATAATAAATCATTGTATTACACATTCCATTTTAGACCCATGTTTTGAATGTGAATGCAATCTGTCCACAGTATTTTCAGCTGCAAGGTCACAGTGACCTTCATTAACAATGAGTACAATGTGTCTTACATGAATAGCAGCAATGCAATCCTCAAAACTACCAGAATGATGCACAATGATGTATGTTTGAGGAAAAGTGGGACATAAGAGAGTAGTTTTAATGACAAAAACACATCATAACACTAAGATAAAAGCAATCTGGAGGCAAGTTGGACAGGTATAGTATGTCTTGGATATAGCAGGGAAATGATGTCCCTCTGTGGTAAACAAAAGTTGAAAATTCAGCATCTTGTTGCTCATTATGCAACAGATCTTAAGGGAACCTGTTGTTAATAGGTTTTAAAAATGCAAAGTGAATGAAGAGTGAGAGGTGGTAAGTGCTTGTTTGCGCTGGAAAGGCCTCTCTCATGGTAGGCAAAGCTGCTGACATTTCACACTGACGCACAATGGAAGCACAAGCACAGGGACGGGCTCTATTAATGGCGCTAGTGAGCATTGTTACGCGCAGGTCATTTGATTTAACGGTGCTGTACACCTGAAGTGACATTAAATCTCCAAGCGTGCTTGGAGCTCAAATGTGTGGCAAAAGTGACTCTGTGTACTGCTGCTGTGTTTTCTGCTTGAACTAAGATAATCTTTACTATTAACCCTGTGGCTTTGAAGACACAAATAAATCAATAAAAAAATGCTTTCTGGTAGATATACAATATTAAAAGATGCATGACCTTCAGTCTCAGTGGGTCAGAGGGCAGAGGATCCAATATGACAAGTCACCACTAATCCTCAGTGTTACTGTACTGTAACAATAAACCAAGACTTCACATTCAGCTTAGACACTTTATATATTGGAGCCTGCTGATCTGAGCCATGTCCAACATGAGCTAATTATAGAATTCATCTGCAATGATAATAAAGACATATAGGGTTTACCTATGGCTTAACGTAGTGACAGACAATGGAGTTTATGGGTATATAAAAAAGTAATTTCCTCTGATAATATGCAGGAATGACCTTTGGCATAATATTATGACATCTACATGGGGCTAAATACACATTATGGTTTGATAATGTGTATTTAGATTTTGCTAGAGTGACACTCAAATGTTCGAGGAAGAGTATTTTTTTATGCTCGACACGTTATGACTTTCACCATAATGGCAGAGGGAATGGCTCATGCACATTCTATATAATAGTCCTGCCCTTTGAACTTAGCCACAGTCCTTCTACAGCTGACACTGGCGAGACATTTTATTGACCTCTGTAGGGAAATTGCTTCTCCGCATGTCTTCCCTCCGTAGGGAGATCAGAGTTCATGGTCAGCTATAACTATAGTGGCTTCATGAGGACACCACAGCATGAATGACTGACACCGAGGCCCACGGTGGATTCTTTATTCATGCTGCTCCCAGACCAAAAGGAGGCCTTTTAACATGGTGGTATTCACATAAAAACTGAAGGAAAATGTACTGCAGTAAAAAGGAGTGAATTATTTCCTAACCTTTAAGTTTGAAGACAGCAGATAAATTCCCTTGTGATGAGCGACAGAGTAATCTATTCTGCTGCTGCTGTACAGTAATGATCTTTAATACTGTGACCTCAACTGCACTTTTGAGGACAATAGATGACCTTTAAGGGACTAATGCATCACGACATTTTATATTAATAATGTACTTGTAATGGCCTGCATTGCAATATTACACTACAACTTGATGACCCTCAGCCTGTTTTAACACATTAACATTTACTTGACTTATGCTAAACGTGCTCACATTGTGGTTTCTAACAGAAATTCAAATTCTATTATATGGCCTATTATATCAACAATACTGCTTCATCCACTGTGGGGGACTAAAAAGAGACGTACAGGCAAATAAATTAAACAATGAAGTATTAAATGCTAAAAAATAATAAAATCAAATTGAGAGATACATGGAAACAGATAAATCACTTTATGCTACGTTCTTTCTCTCACCTGCATGATTTACAGATAATGCTGGAGGTTTTTCCTCAGGTCCGGCCTTAATCACTTAACACTTAATATGCAAATTGAGATTGATTGGACATCAGTAGTCAAACTAGCTCAGCCAATCACAAATCTAGGATAATCCATAAGTGTTTTAATTACATCTTTGTGATTTGCGTATAGAAGCTAAATGAGGCCATAGCCCAGAGGGAAATCCTGACACTGGGGAAATACCCATAATTACTTTAGAATTAATTTACCATTCCTCTCTGCATAAACTACTGTCTTGGTGATAAAATCTGACATAAAGATCATGTAACTGTACACATACAATGGAAGCTTAGTAATAAAATCCGAAGATTTATATTCTAAATATCAACCTGCTTTTTTTTTTTTTTTTTATATTCTCTAGTATTTTCTGTAGAAGCTGCAGATCTGCTCTATTGTGAGATAACCAGACTGCTGTTAAATACAACAATTTTCCTCTAATACAGACCATTACTGCTCTTTCTTAAAATACTGCAGAATAATAATGCCAATTTGTCTGAATCAAAGTTAAATACCAGTAAACCTCTGCCTGTTGAGGCTGTGGATGTTTCATAAGCGGTGTCTTTTTG
Organism: Lepturacanthus savala; assembly: GCA_030544235.1. Taxonomy (NCBI): domain Eukaryota; kingdom Metazoa; phylum Chordata; class Actinopteri; order Scombriformes; family Trichiuridae; genus Lepturacanthus; species Lepturacanthus savala. The sequence goes on along the minus strand of CM060468.1, from coordinate 13,809,791 downwards.
AACTAGAGAAGTTATCAACCCCATAACTCTAATCTCTCTCTTTCCCTCACCCGCCGTGCTGCCTCCCATTCCATCACCCCGGCAAACCGGAAGAGATCATCTGGCCACAGATTATTGCGAGATAAATTGTGCCTACTGTACGTCGGTAGAGATTAATGGTCGGCGCGCGCTCTGATGATAAACGGCGGGCGGGAAGAACGGAAGCAGGGATGATTACAAGACAGGGCAGATCCGTAATCAAACATAAAAAAAAAGAAAAAAAAAAAAAAGATTGACAGCTTGACAGAAAGAGAAAAAAAGCAAACAGATAGGAAGACACCAGACAGACACTGACATGTGGTCCCGCCTGAATAAGGCTGAGAGGTTGTCAAGTTAGCCGGCCTCCGTTTAAAAATAAATGGCATCCAGCCATGCAATCTGGTTGGTTATTTTTAATGTGTCCTATGACCTGTGCACTTCATTCCCCTAAAAGTCAGTATATAAGCCTGGGGTGTTGCATGGAGTGCATTAACCATTTATCTTGCTAGTTTCTGCACGTATGTATTTTTAAACTATATAGTAAATATGTTTCATATTTAATAAAGCATGTGTTTTACGGTGCTATAGATAAAAGCACACAGAGGTAAAGGTCACATGGCTCAGGTAGGACAGGTTCGCCCCTCACCCTGTCTCTGATGTGTCAGGATGACTCGGTTTGTCCATATGCGAAAGAATTCAGGTGTTCAGGTGATGGTTTTAACATCTAATGTTGTTGTCTCAGCTTAAGTTTTTCTAAAACTGTTGACAGTATTGATTCCATTCAATTTCATTTCAGCGATCCTCTGTGATTAAAAAAAAAAAAAAACAGTTCTGTTCTGTTTCCTTCAAATATTCAAGCATTTCCTTACCACCCAGAAGCAATTCTGAACCCACCGTCAGACTGCCATTTGCAGAAAGCATGTTGGTCAAACTGTGTGTGTGTGTGTATGTGTGTTCTGGCAAACATCAATGTTTTCTTCACTACCAATCTCACATCTTTTTAAAAAAGCAACAATGATGGCCTGGAGTGTCTGGGCTGAAGTGAATGGAATAGCTGTGGACGTGTAATGAAATACACTTCGACACTTGGCCATGATGACACACAAAGTTATACCAAGAGAAATATATATATATATATATATATATATATATATATATATATATATATATATATATATATATATATATATATATATATATATATATATATATATATATATATATATATATATATATATAGCTCCAAGAGCAGAATTAGAATAAAATGTGTGAGTGTACTTTTTCATTGATGTCAGTAGCTTGGCCTGTCCTTCAGTCTTAGTAATTTTTAATACTTTTTTTAAACTACAAAGAAAACCTTGTGAGTTGAATAGATTCACAGAGACATCCAATTAATACATTGTTTAATATTTAACTATTTCATTATCCAAAGTTGATAATTTTCACCTTAGTTATCATGCAGAATAAGCACATGGCCGATCCTAAGCTAAGCCTCTTTCTGCTCTTATGTCTTGTCCACTACTCTACTATCTACTACTGCTATATATTACAAATTATAACGAAACTTTAAAGCTGATCAGAAATCATGGTTTTATGGCCCTGACTTTACTGTCTGATAATGTCTTAATGTGATTTATTGACAAAGTGAAACACTATGTCCACATAGTGATTGATTTAAAAGCACACTGATAATGTGCTTAAAACACAAAAGTAGTGCCACACAGGTTCATGGGGTGATAAATAAATCATGGAAGTACAACTACACACACACGGACACACACTCCGACTCACACTGTGACAGTCATAACCACGCAGGGGAAAATGTCAGTCTCTTTGTCAAGCAGAAGAGCCTGACAGAATCAATTAGCAGGCAGGGAGAATGGAGAATACTGGATTCAATTAAACTGACAGCTTTCCCCATAGGCACACCACTCACTGGGCCATTATTCAACCAAACTGTGTGTGTGTGTGTGTGTGTGTGTGTGTGGTACATGCACATGCATGCATCTTGAGGAAGAACTCATTCCGGTCTTCGCCTCACCAAGCCACACACACAGAGTCCATAGTTCAAAGAGCAGCTTTGACATCAATACAGTGAATTCACATGCCACTTTAGCATTAGTGGGGAAAATGGCTTTCCGACACTGGCTTTGAATACAGCTCCGAGCAGGAGGAGAATCTTCTATCAGCCTTGATTATAGGTAAATATACAGTTATCCTAGGAGGAAAATTGGAAGATTTTAAAATCAATAAGATGACTGTATCTGTGAATATAGCATAATGTATGTATACATAGCACAGGAGCAGAGTCGGGGTGGCTATGGAGAGGTTTGCTCTTGATTGCTGCTGTTATTATTGTATGCTGGTTTATCTTTGGCTGCCTGTCATTCTGCCTGCACTGATTTATGAACACAACCTCTACTCTTATCTGTATTTGTCTATCGCTTCTTCTTATCTGCACAATAGTTCAACTTGTACCACAGATAAGCAGAGAGAAGGTGTTATGAATGCACTTAATTGAACCTACTGAGAGCAGAATGGGACAACGAACCTGGCAAGAAGGGGATGAATTTTATTTAGCATTTGTTGCGTATTGTGCTTTTTTTAAAAATTTGGCTTGAATACACATTCATTACACTATTTGGATGTGAATAAATAACACACTCTAGATCTGTAAAAACTCAATATGACAGCTCTGATAAGGTCCGGAGAAGGTAAGAATATAACAATATATACCTAGGATGCTTTTGAGTGACACGCCGCTATCACCTCACACTCGCCTGTTGCCGCAGTTACAAAGGTTGCTGTAGAACACATGTTCTTCAGTTAATAGCAATAAGAAAATAAAATGGTCTGTTCAAAAGGTTTACAATGAACAATATGTGTCAAGCTGGGTTTTTTCTTGTCATTTTGTCTCGTCACTTCCTGTTTTATTGTGAAAGATAACTCCCCTCTCATTTCAGGTCACTTGCCCTTCCTTATGTGTCATCGGTCTGATTGTCGGCCCCGCCTTGATTGTTTCCACCTGTTCCCCATTACATGGTGTATATCTTGTCTGCATCTCCCCTTGTCTTGTGCCGTAGTGTTTCATTCTATTGTTCACCAAAGGCCTTTTTCCTAGTGTCCATAGCCTTGTTGCCTGTGTGTTTCCTTGTTTTGCCTTGAAAGAGTGATTTTCTGTTGTAACTTTTGTAGCATAGCCATTTGTTTTCTCGCATTTAGTTTAATGTTTTTCAGCCTGTTATTTTTCCTTGTTAAGAGCAATTTGGATTTGGATAACTTTTGTAGTACAGATTAGGTCTCAGAGAATTCAGTTAATGTTTTTTCAGCCTTTTGTTTTTCCTCGTTAAGAGAGATTTTAATTTTTGATAACTTTTATAGAACAGATTAGCGTTTTTACCTCTTAGGAGTTTCCCTAGTTTAGGCCTGTATTTCATAGCCTCACTCTGTCAAAGGATCTTGCTACCTGAAATAAAGAAACTCACCTACACCTCTGCACCTGAGTTCATGTTTAAGACTAAGGTACTGACAATATGCAATCACCACAACGATTGGACTAAGAAATTTAGCTTGCTGTCAGCAAACAACACTATAACACAAAACAATCTCAAAACAACAAAACAATGACATGCATTTCAGAACATCCTGTTTTATACAAATCAGGAAACTGAAGAGAAAAAAAAACTGTTTCAAAGTTTTATATAAGATAGTTCATTCTGCATCACACTAAAAAAAAAGTGTGTTTCTGTCATTATCTATTCGGTCAAAATGCAGAAGTAGTTTCTGTTTGGGTACAAACAAAAACTTGAAAACAAAATTGAGGTGAAAGATTGGCTGCAGTCCCATGACTGTTAAAAAAAAAACCCTCCGAAAAGAGTGAGAGCAGTTTCATGTCTGTTCAGAGCCTTGCAGCAGCGCTGTCCATGGTGCTGAGGAGGATGAGGAAATTATTTTAGTTTGCATGGCCGTTTACACTTCCAATTAAAGGCGATTTGTATGATGATCTCCAGTGTCAACTTTGAAAGTGTCCTGCATGCGCATTGGAGGACATGACATCTCACACAGCAAGCACATTGACATACTTGTATAGACACACGAGATGAAAAATGCTCAATGTATATTAGAAATTTATTAATAAAGTTGTATTAAAAAAAACACGTACATACACATGTGCAGTGAGCATGCTCAGAGTTTAAGGAAGGAAAAAGATGCTAACGGTGAGTATCCAGCAATTTTAAAGTTGCTGTCCTACCGGAGCCAGCACATGTACCACAAATTACTTTTGAGGAGGAAATTAAGGAAGAATAGAGGCCATGGTTGTTGCTCTCAATCCTCTTCCACCTACTTCAGTGCAGAATGGTGACGTTTGTTGCTTGTCGACGTGTACGATGGAAGAACGCAACCTGGCCGTTCAAACTGAAGTTGTATGTTAAAAAATAAGAGACATATTGGTTTTAGGACCACATATCCAAATGGTCTGGGTCGCATTTGGAAAAAATGGGATCTGTGTCCTTCAGACCGTCATTAAAAGATCAAGACATGGTTGCACAGGGGTGAAAACATTGGATTTTGGGTCACTTCAGACTGCAATCTGAATATATCCTTATTTATCTGTTTTGGACACCGTATACACTGTCTGAGACCACTTTCCTATTCATGGGAAATATGATATAAATACTCTCCATTCCATTCAATATCTATACCAGATTGATAGTGATTACTTTAAAAGCAGCCCTGCTGTGCTCCCTTTTGACTTTCCAGTGGGTCACAGTTTACTTATGATAGAATGGACTTTTTTTTTAAATCGAAAAAAATCAAAATCAATAGTCTTTTTTTGTATTTACACTCATGCTTGTTTAAAGACATTGAACACATTCATGCATATTGACCATTGTGCTCTCGAGAAGGGATAATTCAACCAAACTGTATACTATCAAATTATATAATAAGAAATTTGTATGAAATTCATTTATAAAAAAGAGAGAAAGAGAAAAAAATATGAAGGGCAGATCGCTAATATCCACAGTCATATACAAATACTTGTGAAACAGGTTCTGCCTCAGTATTGCAGGGGATATACTGACCCAATTTCCACACAGCTTAAGCCAGGCAAAGTCAGTATACTTGTCTTATAGATCCAGAAGGCTGGATCTATAAATCTGCCTGTCCTAGGAATAAACCTACTGGGCCAGAAGCTCATTATATTTGTTATATTATATATATATATATATATATATATATATATATATATATATATATATATATATATATATATATATATATACATACACACACACCTTTCGGGGTCATCCTCCTGAATTCCATTTCACATCTTAAAGGCTACAAATGTCCTACCCATATTTCTATTGATGTTACACTTTTTTTTTTACTTTCTTCAAACTCAAGTGGTTTTCTTTGAATTTAGCCTGCTTGATAAAGTGGATTTAAAACAACGCCCTATATTACGTCCCAAAGGACATACATTTTAAAACACCATGATGATGGTGTATATATATATATATATATATATATATATATATATATATATATCCTGATCTAACGTGGAAGCCATACTGTGCAATGTGCTGAAACAGATATAGGGTGACCCCATTAAATGCTGCAATTGTAACTTAAACTGAGGCAATGGTCTGTGTCTAAATCTGTCTGTCTCTCTGCCTTCCTCTGCATGTCCAAATCACTTTGTGGCTCTTTTTTTTTTCTCCTCCCCCACGGCCTCTCACACATGCAGCGGTGTGGCGTGTTGCTATTTTAGTGACCTTGAAACCCCCGAATGCAAAAACAACATGGGTGTTGCATGCAAATTAGGCAACGCAGGGCGAGGTGCCGCTAATTTTTGTAATCTTGTATAATTTGCTGATATTTCTCCTGCTAGCGTGAAAAGAAAACACAGTCGGAATCTCAAACAATAATTAATCACAATAATTTGAATAATGTGAACAGGCGAGAGTAATGAGAGTATTTTGAATGAAGAACGATCAAATAGTCCCTCTTCACTGTTGTGACCAGGGGGGCAGCCACTGGGAAAAAGGTGCCATATCGCCTCCAGCTCACAGCTGAATAACCGAGCAACGTTACCCGTCTGTCTGCTCCTCTTCATCGACGTGTATTTCTGTCTGTCGACGACTGGCTGTAAGTAATAGTGACACATACACACATATATACAGACACAGACACTTAACCCTTAGCTCTTAAAGCAGCTGTAATAGGTTAGATTTTCAAGAGCCACTGCTATATTCCCTCCCATTTATCAAAACTATCGATCCGCAAACCACCCATGGCCCATCAACCATAGTGAGAGAGACAAAAAAACAGATACAAAGGCAGCAAGACACAGAGTGAGGGGGGATTAAATTCATTTGAAGTGCAGTATCGACAGTGGGGGCAATGTACTACATTTAGCCCATCTATCATAGATGAAATACAGAAGGCGAGAGAAGAAACGGGAATAATAAAAGAGGATGATGTGAAAGTTTTGCTTTCGAGAATATGGAAACGGGTTTGAAGAATAGAAGAATGAGAGAGAGAAAGAGAGAGAAATGAAACCTTATAGAGTGAGCAGTGCTGTATTGACACTGGGGAGCATGTATTTAGTTCAGCTGGTGGATTAAAACCTAATTTTACATCCATCTAAGTGGGCCATAGGGGTAGAGAGTGGGGCTGAGGCGGATGCTTGTTAATGGCTTAAGAGTCTTCTGAGGGCTGGTATAGAGTATGAGTTCAATGACGAGTTGTACTTGATACACGGTGGAGGTTTTAGAGACTCGGGGAAAAAAACTAAAAAAAAAAACTAAAAAAAAACACGCAGAAGATCCGGGCCTGCTAAATCCCTCAGTTTTAATGTAGTGCTGGTAAAAAAAAAGAAAAAAAACAAACAAATGCACTGTTCCATTACTGCTGAGTAACTGACAGAACGCCAGGCAGAGGCCACTCCAAACAGAACACACACACTGTTTAGATTAAACTGCAGGTTGTGATAAAACAAGGCGGTAAATTTGCTCTCTCAGGATTAGGGACCTGCTAAATCTAAAATGAGCTGGAGTAAGTGGTAAGAAGTAAGTGGATGGCAAATGTTTTTTTTTTTTTTTTTTTTTTTTTGACAGAATGACAGGCAGTGACTTGTATTAGCCAATCTCAGAAAATGTTCCCTTTTTCCAAACTCTTCATCGAATCCCATGCAGGGAAAATGTGAAGCATCTCATTTGAGTTCTTATGGATTATCCATTCCTGTCCTGATTTGTAATGCGTGCATTCAAATAATGTATGCAAAGGCATTAATAGCATGTAAGTATGCATTAGAGAGAGAGGCAGAGATAGAGATTGAGAGAGAGAAAAAAAAAGATAGAAACATTAAGTAGAGCAGAAAAGAGTGCGGTTATGGAGAGACGTTTAAGAGCAGAAACAAAGAGCATAAGGGGGGAAAAAAAGAAATAAAAGGGTAGACGTGTTTTGACAGGCTGGCATTTTCAGCTGGGAAAAGAAAAATCAAATTAATACAGTTGGGCTCTGACAGGAACTGCCTCTGATACGTACATGTTTACATCCGCACACACGACCCCTGCAACAATCTACATGCCTTACGCAAATGCGGTGTCAGCAAACACAATAACGCTACTAAATCAAAATGTAGTGGCACAGATAACACAGGTACGCACACACACACTTAAAATAACATACACTCACGTATGGAATACCAGCTTTTAATAAATATTTCATCCGTCATCATATGCGCACTCATGTATGTGCACGTGGAAGCTTGCAGTTACCCATTATTTGACTGCATGCTGTTCTGCTGACATTAAACATACATGAACATATAGAGTGCACATATGGACGAGCAAACACACACACACACACACACACGCATATACATGTAAATTATGAGCACAGGCAGTGCACCATAGCATCAGTGGGCTGTGATTATTCTCCTCCCAGACTTTAATGCCTCTTTCTCTCTCTCTCATCACATAATAAGCAATACCACCTCTTGATGGTGTGCTTCTGTGATGAGAGCATGAGTGTGCAGGATGTCTTCATGCAATTGTTGCACGTGCACACGCGTGCGTGGTTGTTATTTAAGAGACGGTCATTACTGGAGCTTCCTGCTGCGGAAGAGTAAAGAAGTGCACAAAAGACGGGGATGATGAGAGGGGGGAGGGGGGGGGTCGAGAGAATTATAGAAAAAGTTGACGAGAGAGAGGAAGAAGACAGAAGAAACGCATGCAGACGGAGGGCGGAAGATGCGATACGACAGATCTCACACACGACTACGCATGAATTCATATGTACACGCACAAATGCGTGCAAACATACAGTACACACCCCAGCAGAGAAGGCTATAACAAACTCAAATGGGCCAATTAAAAGAGACCGCTGCTGAGAGATTGGCCCATTAGCAGTGATAGGACGCTGTTTTCAACAATTACCAGCGATTGCTCCATACCCATGTGAGCCATTAGGTCAGGACAGGAAAGAGAGAAAAAAAAAACAAAACAAAAAAAATGGTCGGCTTTGTAACAACACAATTTAAATCATCTTTGCAGATGAGGCGACGAATCAGCGAAACATCAACGCTTCAACGTCTTAGTAGAAATAACGGAGGCCTGTACGCTTCAAACGCATAAGTAACACACAAGTCTCCATTCCAGCTAATAAAAGCCCAGACACTCCAGAGGCCTTCCTGTCAAGTAACACTGTCGCCTTGTGCATTAAACAGCATTCAACAGGTTGTGCAAGACTTGGCAGAACATCATTAGTGCTAAAACTTATCACCAGTATTTTTAGAGGTGGTGAGGATATTTCTTAAAAAAATAAAATAAAATAAAAAAAATGGATGACATCTTTTTGCATAATTTGTTCCAGCACTGGATAGGATGAATTAAAGAGCAAGTACCCTCTCAAATACTGCTATAATCCTCTCTTCCTACCATTTTTTTAAATGAAATACTGGAGTGGCTTCATGGTATAATGGCAGGAGATGTAGGGACAGTGACTGAGAGGTGGGAGTTAGATCTAAGCAGCCATGAGGAGCTACTGTGGGACTGTTTATGTGTTGTTTATGGTCATTTGTCTCTGTGTGGGTACCTGTGTTGCATCTTGGCTCGCAGCTCTGCTACCAGTAGCTCCCCTGTGTGTGTGTGTGTGTGTGTGTGTTTGTGTGTGTGGTGGGGGGGATTGCCATTGCATAGCTGTTTATTATAAGATGCTGCTGCTGCTTGTCATTCAGAAATATCTTGTTAAAGTCTGAATGAAGTGTGGAATGTCTGCAGGCTGTTGTGTTCACTGCCAGTTTTTACACATAATGTGTGTAGTAATACAACACCCTTATCAACTTAAGATGCCAAAGAGTGGCTGAACGTCTTTATGCGTACAGAGGAAAATGAATAAATAAAATAACCATAGAGTGGAATTCTTTTTCCCAAGTCGAACTCCCGGTCAATAAGCTGCTTTAGGTGCAGCCGCCGTGTGTTTGACAGGCAACACGCCCAAAGCAGTGTGTTGCTTTTCGTCTTTTTTTTTTAATCCAACCAAATAGACAAAAAAAACCACTAGGAGGACACTCTAGAGAGAGGGTAAATCTTTGCCAGAGCCAACGGTCGGTGTTCTATCTGAGAGAATCTACATTTGTAATGATTACTGGGTCATCAGATATACATTTAGTAACTAATGTTCAGAGTCATGCACTCATGTGACTGGCAGCGTGCTGCATATTTGAGGGTTTCTTAGAATCGTAAAACACTTTATTGCTTATGAAACATTACCTGTTCTTATTTTAACCTTGGTATTTGAAATAGGATCAGTCAGTGTTCAAAAATGATATTACAGCCGTACCTGAATACTGAATGCCCCCTCTCTTATTCTTAATTTGGAATGAATATTCTCATAAAAAAAACATGTGGAAACCACTGGGAACTTGTTCACACCAAATTTTATTGTATCTTTTCTTCCAAGAAACTGCAAATGCCTGGCCTTGCGTCTTGCTGATCAAAACTGATTATGTTCCCTCTTGGTGGAATAGCTGTACCCAAAACATGTAGACATCATTTCATTGTTTAAATCATCACATGCACAACAGTCCATTCAACTGTCCAAACCTGTCAGTCGCGTATATAATGAATAACCTCACAGTAAGAGAACTTGGATAAATTGCCTGTCAGTTTTAACTATGGAACCCCAGCTTTACATGATTTTTTTTTTCTTTTTATATTGTTTGCATTAGAGTTGTAGTAGAATTACTATATATATATATGTATATATATACACACACACACAACGAAGAAGAAGAAACAAAGCAAAATGAAATGTAGATGTGAGGGAAATTTCCAGAAAATACTGAAAAAACATTGAAATATGTATGACCAGTATTAACCAATTTTTCATTTTTACAGCACTGACTTTTCCTCTGTGTAAGTGATTTAGTTTTGATGCATGAATTAACTGTTATGAGTGAGATATGAGCTTTGCAAGCTTTTTAGCTTTTTTTCCTTTCATTTTCTTTTCATTGTTTGAGAATGTTATTACGAATTATTTATTATTACGAGAATTTGAGAAAAAAAATAAGTTATTTATTCTAAACTAAAAAAAGAGGGTTCCATAATGGTATATATGCTACTCTTCTCCAAAAAAAAAACTAAAAAGGTGTCGTTCCAGACTCAGTATGCAGTTTATGGAAGAGCTCCGCTCACCGTGAACGTCGCGGCTCCTCCGTTTATGACGCACTCCGACATGTTCTACGCTCGTTTTCAACAAGACAAAACCCCAAATCTATTTTATTTTATTTTACTGACACTTATTCGAGACAACACATCACCACATATCCGTACCAATAACACCCAGGCGCAAGACAGTGAAAGCTAAGGAGATCACATTGAAATTCTAGAGCTGGTGAAAAGTGAACGCTCAGCAATCTGCCATGATTATTTCCAACCCCCGCTACCGGCACTGCCCATGCTGTATGTCTTCTAAGGTTCAATATCACTCGAGTGTGTGGTGTGTGTGTGTGTGTGTTTTCTTTTTAGTTATTCTTAAGTTCTACCTTCCTCTGTCTCTCACTGAATAAGAGATGGTGGTTGTGTGCTCAGTGGCTTGGCGACGGAGTCCAGTGAGACCCCTGTGCAGAGCTGAGCAAGGGTCCTCACTCTTAATGAGGCATTGTTTCCTTCTTCTGCCCTTTTTTTTACTCCTCCACTTCATCTTTCTTTTATCTTTCCCTCTTTCCACCTATTGTCTCCCCCTTTACCATCTAACCCACCCCCCCTTTCATCTCACCCTTCCACACTCCTTGACTGTTTTCTTTTCGTTCCTCCCCCTCTTCCCTCCATCTTCCTACCCACCTCCCCCCCCCCTCTCTTTCATGTGTCCTCAACTCTAACCTGTAACTCCTCCCATGTTTCTTGCTTCTCGCAGCACTTTCCACCTCCCCCTCCTCGCTGCTCTGTGCGCCCTATATCCGCCTCTCTGCCTCGCCTCTTGATATTCAGAGAGGCAATGAATAAAAGTGATATGAAAAACAAATATCTGCACCTCTTTGAAGTTATTGTTAAGTCACTCCAGAAAAAGATCATCAGTAAAACTCCTAAAAAAAAAAAAAAAAAAAAAGCTTTATGTAAATGAGGAACTCACTCATGTTTGCTGGATGTTATTTATACCAAAGCGAGATAATGTTTGTGGGAGCCCAGTTTAAAATTTTCCAAAAGCATCACTGTTATTTTATCTCTTGACATCTGAAAAGTAGGCTGTGGGTTGTTTCAATGTTTTTTTAATTGCATTTATTTTTTATGAGAAGAATATTAAAATACTATTTAAGCTTAATGACTAATGTCTATGAAGAGCAGAATAAATCATACGATTATCATGATGCATTTAGCAAATTAACAAGGCCACAATGTTACTTCATTGCAGTGGGCGAGCATAAAGAAAGGTGCACTTTATGATTGGAAAATGCTGACAGTTAAAAAATGAAGTACCACAACAAAATTGCTCAGTGCAATTGTTTTAATTACACTGTAACACACTGATATATGAACTAATATTATGACAAATTGCACAGCTGAACACAGGTGGCTATAAATAATTAGTTCTCTGTAATGCTGTACAGCAATTATTCAGATATTATGGTTAAATATTCAAGGTTGCTTGGTGTTTACAAATCAATTCACATACTTTATTACCATTAACCAATAAATGATTCTTGATTTCAATGGGATTTACAGATTCACTTAGAAATACATTCAAAAAACATTTTGAGAGAAAATTAAACAACAATTTCTTCACTGATATTTGTTTTTTCCTATTCCTACACACCGAAATCTGCTGTTTTTCGTCATACTCGTGTCATGATGTAGATGATGCACAGTAAAGTGGAGAAAACACAGAAGCGAATGACACACTTCATTTCAAAACCATTCCAGAAATAAATACCTGAGAAAAGTGTGTGTGCGTCTCCTGTGTGTGTGTTGTGGAGAGGAGGTCATGTTGCTAGTTAGAGGATGATGTATGGGATGCCACATGACGCTGAGGGAAAGTGCACAGTGCAGAGGGGTTATCTTGAGTTTCTGAATTATTCACAAGTGTGTTTTGGGTGTAACATTAACTCATCCAATCACATTGTCATTTCCCGTCCCCTTTAAAAGCCACGTTCCCTTCCACCCGGCTCCTTGCTATTTTCAAGCTGCATTCAGCGAGGTGGAGGGACGAGCTTTGACGGAGAGTCACATGCAGTCAGGCAGCTGCAGAGAGGAGCGCACATTTTATTTCCTTGCGTTCAGACAGAAAATAACCACAAAACTTCAATAAACATTCTTGTTAATCATAAGATCAGAGATTTCTGTTAAGTTCTTACTGCACCCTGCAGCGGGACAGTTCCCTGTTAGGCAGTGTATTTTACATACGAAAGCTATCTGAGAACTAAAATAGTAGTAGGTGTGTAGCATCCGATAATATAATGGCTGACAACATAATCAATTTCCCCTTTTGAAAATGTATTAGGCCTATAATGCAATAAAAGTCCTGAACTGATAAGGTTATACATTTTTGCCAATAATGTAATAACTATGTTATTAGCTCAGTTACATTTGAAAAAAATATTTTAATAATTAATAATTCGAAAGCACAATAACCAGACTTTTATTTTGTTATTGGACAGTTATTACATTATTGGCCTATTGCATATTAAAGAGGGAAACCTAACTATGTTATCTGTCATTATTACTTATTGGCTGCTACAAGGTGATATACTGTACAGTGCAGTGTGAGATTTTATGTCCAGAATCCTGCCATCTGTCACATCCTTACAAATCATCCATTTTAGCAGCACTGCACTGCTTCACAGCTGATGGTGGAATGTTGAGCCAATTAAACCTTTTAAAATTGAAATATGCTCATGGAATAGTTAAAGCTCACTAGATGGCTTAAATGTTTCTGATAGAGTGGACAATTTTACAGTACTCTGAAATAAATACCCCCCCCCCCCCCCCCCCCCCCACACACACACACACACAAATTGACTTGTGCTCTTCACATACTGGACATCAAAATAGGGTCCTTTACGTTTAGTACTTATAAGTCTAATGTATAATATAACTCATACATGGGTTGATATAGACATTGTCAGGGGTCATTACTCATGAATACTTGAAATTCATAGCTGTAGCACTTTGGTATATATATAAAGTATTAACTAATTTATCCACGGTGAGTTCGCAAATAAGCCATCTGTAGTCAGAAGCCCTCTGTACCTCCAGGTCAGACTGTTTAATGTCGATAGATAACACTGTTGTGCTCCTAAGCTGCGAGATAAAACACAATTACACAAAACAAACTCTTCGGTTATACATATGTAATGCATATTAACCTCCAAGGGGCTCAGCCGTTCAACGATTTATTGTTAATGGAGTCAAATGGATTTTTTAAAAAAAGCAATAGACGGAGATGGTTAGTACAGAGCAGCCCTGTGGTCAGCTAAGGAAAGGAAAAAAAAAAGATCCATGTGTAAATCTGTAGTCTCCATTTAGAAATCTGTGGGTAAAATCTATTTAACACATATGTGCAACAGATGTATTACATTATTTTTAAATGAAAATATATGCCACATTAAAAAATTATGACTTTTTAACACATGATCAATATATTATTAACCACATCTGTATAAGCAATTTCCCAGTGTATACTATTCAAATGTATGTCATGTGATTTCAACAAATGTACCTACATAACATACATAATGTACCACTTAGATTACAGTAGGAATAAAGACTGAAAAAAAGAGAAAGAAAGAGAGGAAGGAGGAGTAAAAGCTCCAAACGCAGCGACCAGCCAATAGCACGGATCAATTCAACAGCGTTTGAAAAGTGTGAATGAATTCAAGATAATACCAGATTGATGTAAATGTATGGAGGCCTGCGTCTGTTTATTTATAGAGGGGACGTTGAATTAGAAGATATGAAATGAAATCAAAGACGACTGGAGAAAGAGGAATATGAATAATGGATTGATCGAGCAAGAGAATGACGGGAGAGATAGGAGAAGAGAGAGATGCAATCAGTGTTCTGTTTCTTGTCTACACCAACAGGAAAAGAATGGATCTTTCCATGATATCCAACACATCCACAGAGCATAACATCAATAGCTGTGTTGTAATCATGTTTCATACAGGCCGCAAACAGGCATGTTACTCATTATGGGTTCATATGTCGTGTCCTTGTTGCGAATAAAACACACACTCCCATCTGCATCTGTGCAGAAAGTGCAAACTTGATTGGCTGTTTATATATCTTTTTATTGCTTAATTTAACAAGCCAAGGCAAGTTTTATTAGAAAATATTGATTTGAGTTTGATTTATAAAATGTAAGAAAATTAACTGTCAAAGCAAACAAAAGCGTTCAATTTAACGCTTAAATTTATGATCCTTCTTAATCTGATTAAGTAAGTTTAAAAAAAAAAATCTGCATAGTTTTCTTTTTCTTTCTTCCAGTACACAAATAGTATCCAAACTGTATTTATATGCTGTGCTGTTTTTCTACCTCAGCAGGACAAAAGATTTACACATTCAGCATAGTACAAATCGAGGTTGTTTATGGCTGTACTTGGCCTGTTTATTGCTTTAAACACATCTGGTTTAAGCCCCAATTTATGAACGGAGGATAAGAGGATAACCGGGATGGTCAAGTGAGGAGTAAATTATTTTTTGTAAAACAACCTGAAATAAAGAAGGAAAAAATAACAAATGAAATAATAATGAAACTTGCATCAAATCTCTGTATTCTACATGTCTTTTATATACACAAGCCTTACTCGGTTCAATTGCAAACAGGACAAGGACAAAAGAGCCTAATACTCTGTTAATCTCATACTGGGCAACTGAATAGTACTGCAGCGAATTCAACATGAAATTGGTGGACTTGTCTACCACTGATCCATGTCTTTTGGGTGTTTTTATTTATTTATTTTCACTTTCAACATGTTTTTTACTCAATTTAACAAACTGCATTTAAGAAACAGAACAATAAATGGCCCATGTCATGCACTTTTCTGGGTTTTATTTTAAAGTTTGATTCCACTAACATGATATATTTGCGATTTAAAGTACAAAAAGTCAATAATGCTTTACAGTACTCTCTCAATAATATAATATCCTCACTGGAGATTGGTCTGTCTCATAAATATTGATGAGCCATTTTTCTGATTGGTTGATTTTTACTTGGAAGGCTAAAAAAAAAAGTAGGTGCGACGGTGGGGGTGAGCGGGCCATGTTGGGAGGGAGCTGCATGACATCCATGGGTGTGGTAGTGGAGAGAGGGCCCATGAAAATCCTGGATTTAAAATTTTTTTAATGAATAAATGAAAGGTGCATTTCTCTAGTGTTTGATATATGGGACATTTTTATGCCTTATCTATTGAACACAAAAACATGAAAGTGGCTATTTACATGATGCAGATGTATTAGGGAACTCCATTTTTACTGTTGTTCATTCTCCATCTCTGGGAAATTCATTTGGGTCTATTGCAAGGTTATACGGTCAAAACCCTACACATGACGTGAATGTGCAATGTATCGTGTCAAATTGAATAAACGTGTGCAAGTTTGCACTGGAGGAAACTGTAATACAAATATCAGACAGATAGAACAAGCTATTTTTCTTCTCTTTTCCCACTTTGGGTTTTTAAATGCCAATGTTGTTGTCACCAACGCTCATTACAATCCTGCACAACCCTCACAACCACGTGTCCACTCAAGCTCAGAAAACATAGAACATTTACGTGCCGAAATTGCTCTTATAATTTAAATTGATCCGAATACTTATTGGCCTGAAAAAAAAACGCTTGAATGGAGCTTAAAACACAGACATACTGTTAAGCTTGTGCAAGCAAATGATGCCGACTCGATCGGTAATGAAGAGCTTGTTTACTCATATTTCATTGACTGTTGTTGGATGCAATCCGTCAGCCCCTCGTGTCTTATCCCTATTTACCATCCAAATCCTGTCCTCTCCAGTTTCTCGTTTGCTCCGCTCCACCCCTTCCTGCCCCACAGTCCCCGCCTTTAACCCACTGCCCCTTCCCTTTCATCGTCTCCCCTCTTCCTCTGCTCCCTCTTCTCCTCTCATTTATTGCTTCCCACCCTTTCCCCTAACTCCCCCACTCCGACCGTGTGTCATGTGTCTTTTTAATTACTCTTCCCTCCATCCATGAAGATCTGAAGACTGGGTGGCGGGCTGCAGGGAGGGTGGTAGTCGAAAGATGAGAAGGGTGTGGGTGTGGGTGAGGAGGGGGGTAGTTGGGGCGGGCGCAGGGGAGGGAGGCGTGTCTCCAGATAATTAAACATCGATTTGGGACGATGGAGAAAACGGCAACAAAACGCCAAACAAGGGGATTACGGGGTCAGACAGCCGCGGGCGTTCTGCTGAGCTCTGCAAATAAACAGATGAGGAGAAGGAAAGGAGAGAGGAAAGGAGAAAAGAGGGCAGCGCTGCGAAGGAATACAAAGAGGAGAGAGGATGGAAACAAGGAATGATAAGGAAAACTAATGAGGAAAACAAAATAGCATACAAAAGGAGAGCAAGAAGAACGAGAGGGAGGAAGATAAGGAAATTGAGAAAGGGATGAAGCGGCGCAGAGAGAGAGAGGGGAGAAAAGTGGAGAGACTGCTACTGTAGTCGACAAGTGACACAGACAGGGAGCACAAAGGGAGTGAAATGAAGCAACAGATATGGGAAGAGATAAGAGGAGCAGAAAGAAGTCCATGCAAGAAACAAAGAAAAGCGATGGAGGATTTGTAAGAGAAAGAAGAGATGACTAAATAGACCATGTTGTCTGTGACTTTGAACTTAACCTCTCTGATCCTACTCATTACCGTCGCTTTTAATTGGTGCAAATGTAGCAGGTTACGGTGATATATGCACACACGTGTGTGGTTTGTGCACGTACATGTACATGTGCTCATGCTTTGCGTGTGTCGACATTTTTCATTAGACTCTTCATTAGTATGAATCTAAAAAATCATTATCAGCAGTAGTAGCACCACAATCATATTTGTAGTTCAAAAATAATTGCAACGTTATTGGATTTTAATATTCTATTAGTTCAATCTCGTTTCTGAGATGCCCACTGAAAAACATTTCCAGTAAAAGGACTAATTATCTACTACATCATCTGCTACAAAATAACCCCCATCACTAGCTTTAGTCAAAAAATGTTCATTGAGTGAGTGATCAAAAGCAAACACTTTCTTACTGTTTCCATTTAGTTTAGGTCATTTCAATCTCTCTTTGGATAACAGCTTCTTTGTTTTCATGAGCCATATACAATGATAGATTATTCCATCGCATTATTTCATGCATTAGGCCATAGACACACTTATTAAATTCTGATTTAATGCATAATGGGGCCATCCATATCACTCAATTTACCACAGAGGGCTTTTGTTAAACTGCAGCACTGTTGAAATAAACAACTGGTAGATCTTCACTGGATTTGTAAATCATCATTTGACCATTAGGTCTGACTGACATATGTATAAATGAAGTAAAACAGTGAAAATCAATTTGTCAATTTTAGTAGGCTGGGTAATTTTGTTGGATGAAACATGTTTTGATAAAATAATAAGTAGATAAACGCAGAAAAGAACCCAAGTCTCTTTATTACATACATCCTTACATATTAGTATTGAGACTGTGTTGATCCCCTTTATTGATTTATACTCTATATTAATAGAAAAACAATAACACTGTACTAACAAGGTGATAATTGCTGCATCTAAATAACTAAATACTGGCAAAAAGCTTCTTTCATCGAAACTATTAAAAGTAAATTGACTCCTAGATGAGACACTAGAAATGATTGGGTTTTACTTTATTTTATTTATTTTACACAGTCCCACACTGCATACACACGTTACACACATATCATATCATCACTGTTATTGTAAAATCTTCTTTTACAATAACAGAGAAGCTGCAAAATTCTATGATATAAGATAATTATCAGATACATGTATATCAGGCTGTTTTTGCTTTGTTGAATTTAGGACCATCACCTGAAACCCTCTGTACACATGCTTGTTAAATGTGTTAGAAAGGGACAGGCACATCACATGGAGACGAGTTTGTTTCTGCTTCATACACATGTCAAAACATATATGTAAGCTACATGCTACATCCACCTGCTCACACTTATCACACACACATACTCTCCCTATTTTTTCCATCCCACTTGACACGGGCGCCCATATGCAGGCACATCTCGGCCCACCCGGCTTTGCTCCAGATGCTCCCACCACCTGCTCCAATGCTTCCCCCATCACACACACACACACAGGCTTGGGGGGGGGGGGTATCACTCAGGGTGAGGCAACAGGTCAGAGAAACACTGACTTGGAGATATAGGGTGTGGCAGATATCTCCAGGGCAGATGTAGGCGCAAGTTGTGTTTTTGTGTAATTGGTGTGTGTGTGTGTGTGTGTGTCAGAGTCAGAGCATAGTCACACTATCACAAGTCATTTCAGTAATCAAGCCTCTACAAAGACTTGGCTCTGTCACTTCCACCCTGCCAGACTGTAGATTCTGCTACTAATCAGTTTTGCTACTCTCCAAGCCCATCTATTAACGCTTCTTTTTGCTACTGTGTTCAGCATTTAGTCCTTGTCACCTGCTCTCCAGGACTCATCTGTTTCCGTTGTAGATCTGCCTGTTCTGCCCTGAAGCCCCCACAACTCTCAAATCTCCTCGGATCTACTCTGCCTCAGCATCAGTCCCTGGCTCTTAGCGTCCCCTCGCCTGCAGCCCATGTTCCCCCATGCACTGCAACAAATAGCTTTACTTTGCCTCTCTCCTCGCCTGTGTCCGCACCTGGGTTCACACTGGCTCTGCAGCCTCACCTCGCAACATGTTCCATAACTTCATTCCTAGTTCGGTTTAATGATGCTTGACAATTCACTGTTATCAGACTGGGAACTCTAATGGGTTTTAGTGTTCCACATGCTGCCTGTTATGTTCGTTCAGCAGAGATGGAAGGTTATCCGGGAGGATTAAAAAAAGAAACAATGCTCCTTTAACTCAATTCGTCCTGGTTGT
Organism: Lepturacanthus savala; assembly: GCA_030544235.1. Lineage (NCBI taxonomy): Eukaryota > Metazoa > Chordata > Actinopteri > Scombriformes > Trichiuridae > Lepturacanthus > Lepturacanthus savala. Next base: position 13,790,186 of record CM060468.1, on the reverse strand, counting down.
GAGGAAAACCAACAATAAAAAAAATGCAGGTCTGATGACTGAAAGAATAATAAGTATAAAAGCCTGCCTTGATGAACATAATAGTGAAATACAAAGAGTGCATTTATATGTCACATAATGCGCACAACATTGCACAATGCAAATTAAGTAAAGAATTGCTTAACAAGCATGAGAGACGTCTAGTGATTTAACTGCTATTAATGCACGTTTCCAGTCAAAATATCATGATTCTACTAGTCTGGGCAGATTTTATGTGTCTTTGAATCCATTAGACGACGGACCATAAAGCAGAGAGAGAGAGAGAGAAAGAGAAAGAAGTGCCCCTGCATGTTGAGGAAAATGTCAGCCACGTACAATTGTTTAAATCGATTCTGATATACACACATACATTAAAAAAAAAAAAAAAAACTAAACAAAAAAAAACATCATGGACATACTTTTAAACATTTTATTCTACACACACTCAATGTGCTCAATCACACGCAAGAGAAACAGGTGGAAAAGTAGAGACCAATCAAAGTTGTGCCAGTTTGTAGCTGTCCCTGACTTTTATGTATGTGCATTGTTTTTTTTGTGTTTGTTATTTTTATTTGGACGCCTGATACAATATCCCACAATGTAAAAAAAATAAATAAATAAAATGGAGGGAGGTACCATCTGAATGCATGCACATGTGCTTGTGTGTTATGATGGTGCTTTGCATTGATGGCAGAAGGTTAATGTAGTGTTAACACACCTTCAAAGGCAGTTATGCTCCCACACCAGAATTAAATTATCTGTTTTATGAAGGAGGCGTCCGATGCCACATCACATTGTAAAAGGCCCTGTATAAGTCAGTCATTTAGCGTGCTTCTTGTTTAAATATATATATATATATATATATATATATATATATATATATATATATATATATATATATATATATATATATATATATATATATATATATATACAGTATACAATACAAACCATTTCTAGATGTGGGTTATTGATAGAGTGCTCTGCATCTTACATCTAACAAAATAATGCAAAAACTAAAAAAACAACAAAAAATACAGTACTTTACTAAAGCTTAGCAACATTCATGAAATTGAAACTACATCACTTCACGGGGCCATAATTACTATAGGCACTAGACTGGGTTTATCACTCAAATTCTAGCTTGGTTGTTTTTTGGTGCTTGAGTTTACCACCTTGAGTGTATTTTTTTCTTTGGAGGACAGGCTCCAGGAATACTCATGAACCAATGGAAAACTAAAACAATCACCACTGGCAGATTTTCTTTTTCTTTTACTTTGAAGGCTCACTTCAAAAATAAAAGGAAGATGTTTTTTCACAGTGGGGGGCGGGGGGGTCAGCTCTTGGTTCCGGGCTATGTTTACAATACTGTATTTGTTGACAGAATATTTCTGTAAAAAAAAATGCGGGAATGCACACTACCGTTTTACGGTTTAGGATTTCACTGAAATATGTTGATTGGCTGATCTCAACACAAGTCAAGTCACATTCTGCTCACACTAAAAAATGTTGAGCAAAACCACAACCATATTAAGTCGTGATCTGCATTAAGATTGGAACTCTTCTTGCTACTACAACTGTTAGTTGGCAGTGTAATAAAATTAGCCAGGAGAAGAGCAAATTACTCACAGAAGGAGAATAACCATGGCGTGTGTATATATATAAATGTAGAGTATGTATTAAAAGAAACAAGAAAATATAGCATGTGGGCGTCAGATTCACTTTTTTTTTCTTTTGAGTTGATCATGTGATCTAAAAAACACAGTGCCATCTTTGGTCTGCATCACCATGGTTACAGGCATTACTTTTGGCACTCACAATACAAAGATTGGTGACAAAGATTGAGTGTTCACACGAATGGCTCTCATTTCATTCTGTATAATGTATGACACATCGAGAGATTCACGTCGGGTAAGAAACACAGCTGTCATTTTAAGACTCCGGCAGAATGAACGTCGTCAAAGACGAGGCAGAGAGGAACAAATTCAATGCAGATGTATTGGGAAAAATAGGAGGAAAATAAAAGGGATTTAACCGTCAAATGCGGCGATACATCACCATAGATGTTTCTGTTTAGAACTAATATGTTAAATGATAATAACATGTTTAACACAGAATTGTTGCTTGTTCCAAAAGGCGGCCCAGATAAACACGTAGGCACATACACACACAGAAATATACTCCTTGGTCTAATGGTTACGCGTGAAGTATACCAACTTACTGCATATAACATCAAATGCGTGTGCTGCTTATATCACTCTGTGCTTCTCAAAAACTGTTCCAGTCCCAATCCTGCTTCATGTGACTAATCACTCCGACATGACTGCTGTGTGACCTAATGTGTCACATGTGACATCAAGGTATGTGCTTGGGACTCCCAACCCAGTAGAAGTGATGAAATCACAGACAAGATGGTGAAACATCACTGTTACAATTTAGCAAGGAGAAGAAACAGGAAGAAAACGGAGGGGGCATGTATTCACATGATCTTAAAGGACATTATACAATCCAACATCGAAGGGAACACACACACACACACACACACACACACACACACACACAAAAAAAACACCCACGGTAAATCAATAACAAGCAAAGAACAGCAATTTAAAGAAATTTCAGGTTTCTTTCATGTAGCTGCTATTGCATCTTTAAAAAGGAGCTTTAAATGTAAATAACACTAGGACCATGCAATACAAGATATTCATGTGAGGCACAGAAGAGACAAACTTCTCTGCATGCTTTTGTAGTCTCACTTTAAACACACACACACACACACACACACACACACACACACACACACACACACACACACACTGGTGGCATCGACAATCACATGCTCTTGCAGAAGCTTCCAGCAGAGGTTTGATGTCAATAATGGTATTGAGACACACACTAAACACTCACCACATACATGTTCACATGTGAACACCCCCACACACATATAAACACATACACATACATGCAGACTCTTGGAATAGGAATTGATTAAATAAGTCAGTTTTTTTTAAGAGAATGTAGTTTACTGATACACCATCAACCATGGTTTCCATGTAGATATACACAAATGCACATGCACACACTCTTATGCACACTTGGTGCAGTAATGGCATTGATCCTAAGTAGTTAGGGGGTTTTGAGACTGCGTCAGAGAGCTCTTTATGCTCTGAACCCCTTGGAAAATCTCTGGACTGCTGGTGGTCTTTCTAAAGTGGAAATGGTTCTAAATTGAGCTGCCTGCTTAAATAAAAGTTGGATAAAATCGACACCAAGGGGAAACTTACACTGTAGATCACAAGGAGCTCTGATCTAGAAGACTCTAGCTGGAGCAATATACTCAGTGAATAAAAAAAACCATCCAGAATTATAACAGTAATTTCTCAGTTAATTTACAATGCAATTTATGTCCTGGAATCAGGTAAAAAAGTAAAAGCTTTTCAGTGTACAATATTTACTCAAATTAAACATATCTGTATTAGAACTGATAGTCAAATGAATGCATTTCAATGTGCAGCTTCAGTATGCAGGTCTTAAAGTTATAATTAATGAATGTTGCATTCAAGTGATTACTAAAATCACCACCAGGAACAGATCTCAATGTAGAGAGTTTTTAAATCAGGCGTCTCCAGAGACATTCCCAGTGGCTGGCAGTGTCTATTGTTCTATAGACTTTCCAAATGTCATTGAACCGAATGATTTCAGATAGTGAAACACCTCATTTCCCAGAGGTTACATGATGCTTAAAACAATTTATCTATTGTTTTACAGGCAGCAATGCTGGTTATAGGGCTACAGCAGGGCTATTGACTTAAAGGTCTTTAATGCCAATAGTCATTTACATGGATTTTCTTTTTCATTTTTACTCTAGATAAGGCCATGGACTTAAAAACAGGACTTATAAAAACAGCCTGCATTTAAAAACTTTGCTGTTTCATGGCTCATTCGTACTCATTTTACTTTGTGATGTCATATAGTAGCTCCTTCTACCCGTAGAGGTTGCCAGCACAGCCCTCACCATCACAACCACATGCTCCCACTACCACAGCCAGGTCTTTCAGTCTTCCAAGTGAAAATCAACCAATCAGAAGAGCGGCTCATGGATATTTATCATACAGACTCAACTGGGCAAGAACTTCACGTTGGATTTCAGTAGCATTATGGGTAACAAGAAAACCTTTCTCTTTACAATTAGAAAAAAGGGAAAATTCACATTTGTTATATCATTACACAACATTGATCAGCTTAAGATTCTAAGACTCTGGGATGGATCATCTTAAACACTAAAATAACCAACACAGCCCTATGTAAAACTGTTTAGCTCACATTGCCTCTCCTTGTGGCCTCAATTTGTTCTCTTTCCTGATTTCCTGTCTCCTCTGCTCCTCAGCACTTTATAGCCTTTTCCCCCTTTTCCCTCCCCCATCTGGTTCATGGCAGTGTTCTTCACCCTTCCTAATCAATAATAACCAAAGAAAGACAGATGCAAACCAACATGTTTTGTTTTTCCTTTAAAAAGCTCAGAATAGAGCTGATGCAATGACGATGCCTTCTAATGAATATTAATCTCACAATGCCATGATATTATATTTATAATAAATATCCTGTAGCAGTAATGCAGCAACACATTTTGAATTTGCCAAGTAAATGTGGATGTTGAATTGCAATGTTTCCTGAGCATTCAACTTGCTTGTTAGACTTCAAGGATAAATGAGTTTGGGTATATAACACTTCACTGTTTTTTTTGTTTTTCCTTTTTTCATCTGTGCATGTTTGATCATTTTCTGGCACCAAACCAGTGCGATTGCGCTGACGTGGGAGGAAAAGCGCAGCTGAGGGTGTGTGCTTATGCAGATCAAGCGGCGTGGTGCAATTTTGGTGCTCATTTTGGCATGAAATTGTGTTTGCGATAAAACCAGCTCAGACCACCTCTTATCATACGCGCAGATGCAGGGGAACTTTCATGGCTTCAGCTGGCCAAGGCAAAAAGCACGGATTCGTACAAGGGTCTTCACTTTTGACACTTGCAGTCAAGTATGGAAATGTTTGTGTGTGTGTAGTGTGTTCTGCACATGGATGTGTATCCACAAAAAATAAAATATCTTCTCACTAATGATCTCATTTGCTGATGTCATTTGCTGATGATCATATAGAAGCAACAGAGGATTCAGGCAACAAATTTTCTCGTGGTTTAAACCTTCTTTCATTTTTGGGCTCATGTTTTGCGACAGCAGCAATTATAACATGTGTTGTTTGAGGTTTGAGTGCCTGGTGTGCTATGAATTTCTGCATTCTAGTCAGTCTGTATGGTTTTTTATCTCAGGGGTTTTATTTATTGTAAAGAGCTGCTTGTCCCACAGTTGGCTGAACTCTCTGAAAAAAAGAAATTCCCTCTCTAGCTTAAAAACAACAGCCTAATCAGTCTTCGGTAGAGACTCCTGTTTCTATATTTCACAAGTGTCAACTTTTTACACAATGAGAGGAACTGTCTGATTCACCTGTCAACATAGATGGATGGATTTGTCATATTCTATCACAGGTTCCTTTTTCAGGAATTAAGTTTCCCCAGAGAGACAATTTCAACTGTTGATCGAGAATAAAAAGGACGTGAAAAGTTCAATTTGAACCTCTAAAAATCTAAAATACATAGGCTACTCCACATTCATCTGTACTCTCATCCTCCATCGCCTGGATCTGAGAGGTTTTCCCAATGCGTTTCCATGACAACTCAGCAACATATGAAAACCCCTCAGAACTAAAAAAAGGGGGCTGACTGTGGCTTTTTGGGAGATTTAGGAAATCATGTTTGCGTGGGTTTTGGGAGAAAGACAACATGGAAGATTCAAAGCAACGATATTTGGAACACAACTGCAATACATACACGTGCTTAATGGTAGTTGAGCCTTGTCCCCCCCTTGCGCAATGCCGTTAAGTTGTAAAGGCAATAAGGAAAAGCAGTAGAATAGATAAAAAGCACTGCAGAGAGAGATGTGCCCCATTGACATGCACATAAATATCCTGCATCTAAGAGAAAACCTAACCCCCTGTGTGTCTTCTGTACAAGCAGAAGAAGCAGAAGACACACTTTGCTAAACCAAAGTCAAAAAGTTAACCAACAGCAGTAGAATATTGGCAATCTATTATACTATATATGTAGTATTTACTATATATATATATATATATATATATATATATATATATATATATATATATAGAGAGAGAGAGAGAGAGAGAGAGAGATTTTAAATAGTCAAGAGCCAATACATCAAACACTTCTCCTGATCTTGTTTATGTCAAATAAAATAGATGGGATACCCAATAATACAGCAAGGCAGCAATCACACAGAAGCTAATGCACTAGCATACATCCTCTGTTTACTTTTGCCATAAAGTGTACATACTCTAAATCCAACCAACACTTCCTTTCAACACACAAGCAGCAGGAGCGTTGAACAACAAAATTCAGATATGCTTTTACAGTAAATGATAGCGTTCATGCAGCCAGTTGGGAGCCTGCGTGCTAATGTTGAAAGAGATTAACATGATGCACCACAAAATTACTCTTCTGCTTATTCAAATCGTGTGCTTCCAATCTGATCAGTAAAAACATTATTAGAACTCTTTTTGCTGCAATCACAAAGAGCTGCGGTACAAAGTCAATGGGAGTTTCCTTCCCTTTTTTTGAGACTTGGGGTGACAGCAGGAGCTTCAAAATCATTGCACAATGTAGTGTCAATAGAGCCATAATATAAATACCAACAAAGAAAACACATCAGGAGTGTCGTCAGTAAAATGCTGCAGTGGTGAAGCAAATTGACAGAGAAGCATTTGAATTTGTTCAACAGCCTCAGATTTGGCCCTAATGTCCTCGCATTTAGTGAACCCAACAATGGCTCTGTTCCACTACAGATGTCTTTATCATTTCAGTTGATTAGACTTTTACGACTGGATGACTTGCTAATCTCCGGTTGTATCATCTGTCATCTGCTCTCATCCTCAGTGTAGTGGCTCACGTCTGCTGATTAACATACAAACGGATGCAGATGCACTCAAACACATTCAGGCACACAAAGGAAAATATGCTTATAAAGATCTATCAAACGTAGCAAATGCAGATAGAGCTGTATAAATTTAATAATAAAAGGGTAAATAGACAGACCTGTACACCAGCGTGTCGTCCCCAGAGCTGTTGTACTGGACCTGGAACATCCTGACTCCAGATATAGGAGTCTGACTGCTCCATCTAATTAGGGCAGAGTTTCCTGTCAGTTCCACCAGCGAAACCCTCCGGTCTGCCCCTCGTGTCTCGTTGTTAGGGAGCGCAACTTTAGAGGAGGTCAGGATGTCAGAGGGGGCGGGTTCAGAAGATGGATCTCGGCTGCGGCTTGTGCTATTTGCCAAATGGGGCATCGCCGTGACAACTAGCTCCACCCTTCCTGTGGATTCACCTGCGGCATTGGAGGCGATGCAGGTGAAGTTTCCGGAATCCTTTAGGGATGTGACATTGATCTCCAGGCTCCCATTAGGGAAAACCAAAGTTCTGAAAGAAATGACATTTCGCATTTTTAGAAATTTTGTAAATTGAATGAAATGTGTCTGTAGCAACAGACACATTGCAGCGTGAGGAAATGTAATTCTTATTTTCACATGACAACAACGAAGCCTGTGTGGTTAGAACAGTATTGGCTAGGTACAATAACATGCATAGTGCGGCAAGAATCATTCCACATATGGAGAATTGAACCTTTTATTTTTTGTGTATCAATGCCATTTTTCTAGCAGCATTGTGTGATTTGAGTAAGGCAGCTCTAAGTGGGGGACAGGATCCAAGAGACCTTTTTTTTCCCACCAAACATTTTTATATGTCAAAGCAGGAAATGTACACGTGCAATGAAGAATATGAACAATGTCTCTGCTCCATTTGTTTTTTTTCCAAATTCATGACCCTGATAGAGTGCATGATGGTTTACCAGCACAACATGATGCTGATGGCAACATCCACCACTAAAGTTTGAACTTCCATGTTAATAGATAGTTGTAGGGCTAGTAGATTGCAAACTGTGACTGTAAATGCTATTAATTAACTAACTGACCTTTTCTTATTACAAGATGGAACCTTATACCTACAAATATAATCAGAGGAAATACCTATAGTAACTTAGATGTGTAAAAAATTAGAAGATTCTATTTCAACCTCCACAACAACCTTCTAATCCTGTTTTATAGCCGGCCTACACAAGTCATGTGCTGCTGCCTACGCTCTACTATAGCAGACACACATTATGAGAGACACATTTTCATTCTAACACTGGCAAATGCCACAGAGCTCAAGCAGTACAAGGAGGAATATTTAAACACCCCCCTCCTGCACCTGTCAACTGGGCTGCCAAGTTTCTGACACCGTGCAACGTTGAATGGTGCTCTCAGTGGTCAATACGTATTCCCTAAATGAAGAACTTGCCCCTAATTGTTTCTATAGAGAAAACTTGTAGTAGTAGATCAAACAGGACTATAGGCCTACATGGAGCTAATGTTAGTACCTGGAGGTGTTAGATATAAGTCGTCCTTCAGGGCTGATCCAGTGAACTTCAGGCTCTGGGTCGCCATTTGCTTTGCACTTCAGGCTAGCAGGTTGGCCCTCCATAGCAACCGTATGAGGTGACTTACGAGTCAACACCGGTGGGTCACAGATAAACTCCTAAAAGGGGAAAAAAACAGATTTATACACAGTTCTGTAAACTATTGTTTAGATTACAGTACGATAGTTCTATTAGTTGTCACCTCTTCAGGTATTGTCCAGAAATACTTGGCACTGAGGTCAGGGGGGGAGGCGCACGTCTCCAAGTCATCTTCTCTGGTCAGTCTCCTCAACCACAGAAGCTCACAGTTACAGTGGAGGGGGTTTCCACCAAAACTCAACACCAGGGAGGAGAGAGGGCTGCCTCTGGACTTTGCATAAACTGGGATTCTCAGGAATAGCGGGTCTGGGGGGATTTTCTTCAGCTTATTGGACGTCATGTCTAGCCTGTGAAAAGATGACAGGGGGTGGACAAGAGTTGGGATAGTCGGGAGGAGAGATCAGAAAGCAACAGTCATTCATTCAGGCCATTCCAGAGCAGCATCAGTTAAGTTTACAATTTTATTATTAAATAATGACATTTTCAGCATTACGATTTCCTTACCTGGCTAGTTTGTGTAGGTTGGTGAATACTCCTTGGGGAACATTTTCTATAAGGTTGTGATCCATATTTAGGGTATTGACGTTGGTTAGGCGTCCGATTGTGTCCCAAGGCACCTGTGCGAGGTTGTTGTAACTGAGGTCCAGATCCTCCAGCGTAGACAGGAAGTCATCAAAGGCATGGGGAGATATGGAGTGGAGCTGGTTGTTGGCCAGAATGAGGTGGCGTAGATTGGTAAGGCCCTTGAAATGGTCATCCTGGTTGGCAAAAAAAAAATAAAAATAAAATAAATTATCAGAATTATATTCTTCCATTGTAGCTCTATTGTTCATCTTTCCGAAAACTTGAATTGTTTGGCTACAGTAGAAGGCGTTCAGATATTGTTTTATAATCCTTTGATCCATCTGACAATTCCTTCATTTCTTTCCATCATTAATTCTTGAAGCCGTCCTTCCATCAATCTTACCTTGATAACAGTTAATCTATTGGAGTCCAGGTGGAGAGCTCTCAGTCGCCGCAGGTCACTGAAAGCTGTGGGGAGGATCTGACTGATGGTGTTTCTGGACAGTGTCAGATGTAGCAAGCTGGTCATGTTTGCAAAGTCTTTCCTTCGGACAGCTGGAGGGCAGCACAAATAAATTACAGTATTAAGTATGACTACAGGTCCTAAGTGGCCAGATAGTCTACATAAGTACAGTATTATGGGGAAAAATAGAAGTCAGTATGTACACATATTTAAAAAAAAAAGAAAGCACAGTGAAAAGTGTTCATGAACTGTCATGTTTTTACCAAAGTGAATGACTCACATTTATATTGTTTATCTTTTCAGAAAAAAAAAAAAAATCTTTCGGAATAGGAGAGGAGGTATAAAATAAACAACGTGGCAAATGTTAGAATACATTTTACCGAAATAGTGTCTGCTTGTTTTCTTGCTGAACACACACACACACACACACACACACACACACACACACACACACACACACACACACACACACACACACACACACACACACACACACACACTGCTGTCAGTTCCAAACCGTACTGATCAAAATTCAAATTCATGCTGGGTGAGCATGTAGAGAATGATACTGAATGTGCTTTAATAATCTATGCAAAATGAATCTGATGTTTGTCGAAACGGTTTTTAGCTTCTGAGTGCAGTGTTTAACTGACAGTGATTTGGATGTGAACAAAGTGACTTAAATGACATGAAAAGCTATCTTTTTTTTAGCTTTGTCTTTTGTTTTGGCAGACTATGGGAATCGTACTTCTTTTAAATTTAGCCTGGGGAAGATTAGGTGGCTGCTTTTGTCAACGCTAATGGGAATCTAGATTATAATAATAGGATAAAACACTTCAGTTCTTAAAAATAGGTGTTTCAATGTACCAGAGACAAGACTGTGGCATAACGAGAAGATGAGTCATGAAAGAGATTTGCTAGAGTGAAACAAAATGAGAAATATTGCTTGTCATGTGGACACCAACAAAATGGTGACTTGAGCCATCATTTGTATCCAATGTTTATTTCTTAGTGACAACCATTGAGTTTGATTCCATGCAAACGACCATATAAAAGCACACTCATCAGCTGACAGATAGTGACATAAAGGGGTGACTGAAAAATGCTAGACTAGCTGGTATTCTACCTGTGATGAAGTTCTCTTGAAGCCGTAACTCCACGGTGCGTCGGTCGATGGCAGCAGGAACAAACAGCAAGCCTGTCTTGGAGCAGAGGATCGCGAGCGATGGAGACAGGCTTTGGCACATACAGCGCTTTGGACATGGCTGTCCCCTGCATGCCGCCGCCAGCAACAGCAAAGAGAACCACAGCCGTTCCATTATCCTCAACTGGGAACAAGGCAACTGGAAGACAGATACATGAACATTGGGGAACACTGGATTTAAAGCCTAGTCAAACAAGGATGAACATATTTGCATTTACATATATCTAAAGCTGAGTGTTGCTTGAGGATAGATGAGTATAAGTACTTGAGCATAGTGACAATCACAGATCAAGAGGCTATAAGAAAACATCAAGCCACATTCCTGCTCAGGAAAATAAATATAAAGTATGTCTTTGGTAGCTTGAATAAGCAGCTTGGTGGATGAGTGGTTAGCACTGGAGGACTTTGGTTTAAATCATAGCTATCTCAGTTGCCATACTTGCATCAGTACCTCTGAGCAATGCACTGGGAAAAGATCTCAGCCAAATCTAGAAAAAGGACTCAGTGGGATCACCAATGCATCAGTCTGAGCCCTGTTATGAACCAGCAACTTTAGGTGCCGACTAACTGCGTAATATATGAAAGTTTATGTATTGTAAAGGCATGTCTATGATCCTGTACTTCTTTGTTCCTACATCAGGTGGAACACACAACAGTATGTGATTACTGCCCATATCCCATGCATACCTTGAGGTAGTCTCACAATACCAGATGATCAGAGTCCTTCCTGCCTACCAATTGTGTGGGGATTTCAGAATGTGAGATAGTTGTTTGATTTGCTCATGGTTCATATGTCATATGGATTGACTCTGTAATGCATGTTTTATTTAAATGTTTCCAATCAGTTAAAGCAATGAAATGAAACCTTGTGGATTATCCTCAGTGTCTAGTTCAGAGAAAAATTTTGACTGAGTTGTGTGTCTAACCTTGAGAGGATGTGACTAATTCCAGGGCAACTTGCAACATACAACATTGCAGACTTACAACAAAATAGACAGCAGTACATGGCAGCGTTCAATAGCTGTGCTTAGTCACACAACCACTATGAGCTCCATCATCATGCACGTGCCTTTATCAGTGCCCGTTTGATAGTTTGATGACTAAATTTGCAACACAGTGAGCTTAAGTGCAGTTGGTAGTTTTACTGGCAAAGTGGTGGTAATCTGCACTTTTGATATAAGGATTGTTTGCGTTATGGCTACTGCATACAGTCACAAATGTGATTGATGCACAATTTTAGTGATTATGCACAGTTCCTATGTGCCTATGCCTAGCACTGCTGAGCTGCTGCACACAAACCACTGTGCTCTTATCCAGGTTTATTATTTTGTTTGTCCATGGTTTGTTATTTGGCAGCATTGCAGACATTTAGTTGTCTGTTGGGAGGAGTTCTGAAGCTGGGGACATCTGAGCAATGGATACACACAGCTACCACAACTACCACTACTACTATCTCTAACTATCTTTCCTTCCTTCCTTTCTGTACAACCTTTAAACCCCTCAGGGCCATCTCTGCATCACAGATTGTTTTATTTCCTTGTAACACAAACACAAAGGTTGCCCACAAATTAGCAAGGACAGGTAATCACAGGGGATCATTGAATTGTAATTCTTTCACCTGTTCTCTTTGTTGAATTCATTAAATTTTCATAGACCATCACCTTGCATTGCAGTCATGTACATCACACCCTCTACAGGAGCCAAGATTTATAATAAAGAGTAGTCTTGCCGACTTATATTACATTACGTTAATAACGATGATTTTCACATGTACAATGAAGCAAAAAAGTATTTTAAAAAAAATGATTTTAGTCAGCCACCAATTGTGCTTCCACTGCTCTCCCACTTAAAAAGATGACAGAGACCTTTAATTTTCATCATACGTACACTCAACTATTAGAGACAAAATGGGGTTAAAGTATCCAGGAATTCACATTGTTTTTTAATTATTTGGTAAATTCCTTGGTAAAATTAGGATATGGTCACCAACAAACAAGCAAGATTTCTGGCTCTTACAAACCTGTAGCTTCTTCTTTAAGAGGCTCCTCTGTCAAACACCAGAAACAAAATTAGAGACCTGCATCAGGCTGGGAAGGTTGAACCTGAAATAGGTAAGCATCTTTGTGTAATGAAATTAACTATGGGAGCAAATATTACAAAACGAAAGGCATACAACACCATTGATAATCTCCCTCAAACTGGGGCTCCATGCAATATCTCACTGCGTGGGGTTAAAGTGATCACAAGAATGGTGAGCAAAAATCAATTTGTTGTGTTTGGAGGAGAAAAAATGCTGAGGTGCATCCAAAGAACGCCATACCTACTGTGAAGCATAGGGGTGGAAACATCATGCTTTGGGGCCATGCACAATATTGTGAGATTTTGAGTGAAAACCTCCTTCCATGAACAAGGGCATTGAAGATAAAATGTGTCTGGGTCTTTCAGCATGACCGTGATCTGAAACACACCGCACACACCTAGGAATGGAGTGGCTTCGTAAGAAGCATTTTAAAGTCCTGGACATAGACCTGGCCTACCTAGTCTCAACGTCTCAACCCCATGGAAAATCTTTGGAGGGAGTTAAAAGTCTGTGTTGACCAGCAACAACCCCAAAACATCATTGCTCTAGAAGAGATCTGCATGGAGGAATGGGCTAAAATACAAGTAACAGCTGCGAAAAACTTGTGAAGACTTACAGAAAATGCAATCACAGAAATCTGTCATTGTCAACAAAGAGTATATAACAAAATATTGAGATGATCATTTTTAATTGATCAAATACTTCATCCACCATCCACCATGATAATAAATTCTTTAAAAATCAGGCAATGTGATTTTTCTGAATTTATTTTTTTTAATTTTTTAAATTTTTTTAATTTGTCTTTCATAGTTGTAATCTTCACTATGATGAAGATTACAAGCATCTCTCATATTTTTAAGTGGAAAAAATTGCACAATTGGTGGCTAACTAAATATTTTTTTGCCCCAATGTGCTGCCAGTAATTGAACCTGGCTTTTGATGAAACATATGATTTGCCTTTGCTACATCCATTTACTTCACTTCAGAATTAACAGTTGACCTCTTTGCAAGTTGCAAGAAAAAGCAGTCAAGGGGTCACCAAGGGATTTGACAAGGCAGCTAATTATGGAGTAATTTCCCCTTTTGTACATGTATGCATGCGACACAACTCAAAACTCAGTGTGTTATGTGTGCACCAGTGGGTAGCAGACTATTAGCCTGCCCAGTAGGATAATCAATAGCATCGAACCTCTATGCAGTGGGGACATTGTGTACTAGTTCTCCATTTGACACATTCGGCATGTCCCTTGGTACTCCTAATTGTCTCAGAACATTTATTTATTTATCAAGGGGTGTGTACTACAACACCCCTAGATCAAAAATCACAATACGAGTATTGCTACCTATTTTCCTCCATTTATCTTAGATTTCCCAGTGTATTATCCAGTGAGGCATATCTGCCAAATACATACAAACACACTAATGGAAATGCATGAAATCTCACGAGTCTGCTAAAAATAGATGTGCTGCAATTTGATAGTTCATATTCTCCCTCCTCCCACTGTCTAAAACAGTGAGCAGAAAGAATGATTAGCTATAACTTACATGCATTTCTCTACCCATATATATATATATATCAAGATACCAGTACTGCTGTCCACCCTATCTTTTCTATAATATAGCTGTCAATCACTATCTGTACATTTAACTGAAGCATTATCTTTCAACTTAAGACATCTTGTTTCTCAGTTTCTATCATGCATTCCTTTAGATTTTCTTCATATCCATTTTCTCACCTTCCTCTCCACTCTTCCTCCTTTCCTCCCTCTCAAACCTTTATTTTACAGCAGTGTGTTTCCTACAGAGGATGTAATTCTCCTTCCTAATCATCCTCCCCAACTCTTGCTTTCATTTTCATTCCCTCGCTCTTCTCGTGATCATCTATCTTCCAGGCCCCCCTTCCTTAATCTTTCCCTTTTTCCCTCAGACCCTCCCTGCTTGCTTCATATATTTTCTCTCTGCTGTCATCCATCCCTCACCCAGCCCCACTCAGTTTTATGATGCCTTTTATTGTAATGTATCTTTAATGTGTTTATGTTGCACAAATTTGTACAAATGGTGATTTTAAATGCAAACATCCTTCACTTGGTTCACCCACTCATCTGGCCTGCATGCACACTATATACAGAGTCTACAATAAAATGACTACACTATAAATAGTTAGACACCTCAGTTAGTTCTCATACAGTGTCTTTTCAAGGGGAATTCAATTATGAACATTCTTTTTTTGTTGTTTTCCTTTCTGTGTAATACAGTGAGGATGATCATGATAGTCACCTACCATTACTCACAGTTGTGCTTGTTCAGCCAGGGGCAGTTAATAACAGTAGTAACAGTAAAAGAGATCCAAGCTGTCTGCCCTTGTTACCAGTTGTATTTGGCCGTTATAGTCATTGGCTATGATTTGAATGAATGTAATGCTCTGTTAAAGCAAAGTCTTCAGACCTCTCTTTTGCAGGGTAGAGCATGCCAATTCTGTCTCAACTCAATGGCAGCTCCACCTTGTGTATACTGGCTGTGACAGTGGCTGGCTGGGTTATATACTTTCATACTAAAAGCCTCTGCATACTTGCTGCTGATTGTACAGCGTTTATTCTTGACCTTCTAGTATACAGTAGACTACAGCCTAGATTTATGGGGTTAACTACCGTGGGTGGCATTGAAAGACCTTTTGATCAACTCTCTTTGATCAACCTAAATCTAAATGAAGTAGTTTGGAAATAACAGGACTGACGGTAATCAGGCTGTGCCACAGACACTATGTTTAATCTTAATGTTATTTCAATCATATACAGAAGAAACTACAGAGGTTGGAACCTTCCATTTATCAGACTACATTTATGCATCTTATTGATTTCAAAAAGTATTTATCACAAGGACTTATTAGGCAAAACATTTAAATTTGCAGAGCAGAACCATTCACATTGAGCTGGCATAGGAAGCATGTTGCATTCACCCACAAAATGCCAGACTGCCAGCATCCGTGAACAGTGATGTGTCATCACCATTATTTTGAACATAGTTTGAGACATATCTTCTTCTAGACATAAAAACAAATAAATGTCACCGAACCATAAAGCAAGGAATCCCTGCCTCTGTGTGCCTGTTTATGTGTCACATATCTCAAGAAGCATTCATCCGATCAACTTCACACTTGGTGGGTGTTTTATCCATGTAAGTGCCATGTCGAATTTGGTGCAATGTGGACACGCGACATGTGTGATATTAATCAATGTTGAATAAGTAAGTGAGAGACACTTTTTTGCAGAAGCAGCAGCAGCAATATGGTGGTCACGTTGGAAATTATATAGTTTTACAGTCAAACAGGGCACTAACATTTGTTTCTGAAAACATCTGAGGCTAGAAATAGGCAATGCAGTAAGTTCATATTTGATCAGCACTGCATTATTTGATAGTTGGGCTGTTTCACAGCAGGGCCCCTGCTTCTTTACTGCCCATGGGGGCCAACGAGTAGAAATACAAGACAGCACTGCTTTACTATTGCAGACTACATGTGGTCAGACAGGGATTACATCTGCAGTGGTGAAAACCATAGAAAATTAACTGAACAACTTCAGATTTGAGGTCTATGATTAATGTTCAAGACAAAATATAGGAGGTTTCAGGCACATTTTAAACAGGAACTGCAGATCATGTGATCTAAGTTGTAGTAAGAGTCCTGTGGAACGTGGCGCAAACCAGTGCGATGCAGGACACATTTTGAAAGCTCACTGCGCTGCACTGAAAGGGCAACTGCGTCTTCTGAGATCCGACAGCCATGGTGTTTAGGGAACATCTGGAAATTTGTAGTATTGACTAAAAGCTAAGCTAAGAAATACCCATTCCAAACAGGCTCTGCAGAGCTCTTCTATGATACATATTTTACATGTGAGTGCAAAAGCCTCTGAAATAACACTCTTGATGTCTCCAGCAGTGATTAATTTGTTTTTTTTGCAAAGTAACAAGCACATACTGACAGTCTCCATCTTGTTTGACAGTATGATCTCCATTTTGCAATTGTGAACCAATCAGCCATTCCAAGGCAGAATATAATTCAGTGTGTTTATAGTAGTATAGTAGTAGTCGTAGCCTGACTAACACCAAACCTTACATCAATGTCATTTAATCGTATTGGAGGTGTGGTTTATGAAAGCCAAGAGCTGTTTATTGGGTCCTACGAATGTCTATCAAATGTGTCTGGATGTTGGTCCACAGTTTTCAACAAAGTTGCTTCTGTGTTTTGTCATCTTCGTGCCGCACCCTCCCCTGTTCTATGATTGGCTTTCGCACTGAAGGGAAAATTAGGTCCTTGGTGTTTAGATAAAATGTTTACAGTGAAGTGAATTCACATGCAATGAAGGGTGGGTATACCCAGGATAATGGTGTAGCACTACATTAATAGGAATGATGAAAACGCTGAGATTGGAGCATCCTTAGAGAATGTGAGAATGGTCAGTTATAGGAAACACCGGTATTGGTAGGATTGCTTTAGAAGAAACGCAAACAGGTAGTCATGTAGGTGGATCAACTGTTACAGCATCTGTGTAAATGACAGGTAGCACTGGAACAGGGAAGTGAAATTTTGATGACATGCTTGTGCATATTCTTGTAAGAAACCTGCTTCTGTTCAATTTGTTCTCTGATGTTTTCTTTTTTCCCCCATATTCACAGATCTGGCACAATGCTAGGAATATTACACATACAGACACACACACACGTCATCTTCACTAGTCTGCAAAACACTGTAACCACATCAGTCTTGCTACATATTGTTTTAAACTGTTGTCATAAAACTGCTGACCGACAGCTTATTTAACTCAGAGTGAGCAGATTTATTTCTCAGCAGTTTAGCAGCAGCCTGCTAGAGTTCTCTCAACATACCTACTGTACATGACTGTGGCTCCTCATTGGCCTATTCTCGCTCTCTGATTGGTCTGCTTGTCAGTATGGGCAATATTCGTTTGTCCATGGATTATAATCGTCAGGCAACGTATAAATGATTCCCAGGTACACTAGACAAATGGCTAGAAAAAAAAAATCAGTTTTAGCCAATTTAGTCAATGCAAATGGTATAGTAGCCATTGTTGTTGGATCATTTAACCCCTTGGTCATGTCTGTGATTCCGAAACGTCCGAAAGTCAAATCAAACATGCAGGGGTGTAACGCCGGCTTGTTTGGTTTGGTGTAATAAAGTGCGGCGAAGGTGGAATAATAGAGAGGCTTCTTTGCAATACTATGGGGGTATCATTTTATAAAAAGGGTTAGTAAATCTGTAGAGATCTGAAGAAAGCAGTGTTACAGAAACATCCCACACATTCATTCTCTCAGAGATAAACCTCCCCCTTTACCTGGCACATCAACCCTACCTGTGAAGATTAAAGACAGCCCTATGAACTCCATTCTCACTCTATTGATATATCTCTTCACCTTTTCCTCCAATTAGTGTTAACAAGGAAATGTCCTTATTGATGTGTTTATTATCAGTATAACTGGATGCATTTTTACAATGTTAACCCTGTTTGAAGAAGCAGTGAGCCTGGTTCTATTTTCAATCAGAGTGGATTTATGATTAAGCCTTTGATCAGTCAGTCAGTCAAACGGAGCAATGTGTTACTAAAGTTCCCTAAAGCCAGTTAAAGCTCATTTTTAAGTGCACACATTAACAGGATAACAGGCAACTAAAGATGGTCAACAATGTTAACAGTGTTGAGTTTAATTTAATAATGGCATTTATTATAAGAACACATTGGAACAGATTGAGAGAACTAAAATCAAGAGATTAAACTTAAAACTTAAAAAAAAAACAGTTTGTACAGCCCGTCGAAAGCAATTTGCAACGCATATAATTACACGCATAAATGAGTATAGAAGAGGGATGGAAAAATAGGCAGCAGGAGAGAAATAAACATGGAAAATAACACAAGAGGAAAGTAAAGTGGAAACATTTGGTGGAGTGAGACGATAATTGGGGTGAGAGGGAGGAAAGAAATTGACTGGAGTTTATGATATTTTTTTTTGAAGACAGACAAAAGGCACTGAGCGCACCTCAGACATTCTCGCCAGGCAAATCCTTCTCAAAAACAACATACGCCTGTGAAAGGTGCTCCCAGTCACCGTGTGACTTAACCCACGTCTGCTACCCCACACTGACAGGATTATAGGAGTTGTTTTTCAATATGATATCTGAAATTTCAGAGATAACTACAGATCCTGTCCTCAAGTTTGCTGCCTCCGACTTTACAAGGTAAAGCACAACCTCGGAGCGAATGGCCTCACATTTCTTTGCTTAATTATACACTGAAGGATACCTTTACAATTGCAAACCTTACAGTCTCCAACCAAGTTTGGGCTATATGAGGTTATGTCTTCATGAATTTCAAAAGAATCTAATTTACTATAAGGGCCTCTGGTGATACATTTTACTCCAACTGGCAACCTTTGATCTGGCAATCAGCAAGGCGCACTCCCGCTGAGGTACAAGGCTAGTTACAAAAGCGATACCAACAATACACTATGTCAATTAAACTGTATATTCAGTACATGTTGTTAACCATTTTACATCATGTAATCAAATGAAATAAAACATTCCAGAGTAAGAGTATTGTTTTAAATCTTTTATAAAATGATAAATTGTAAAATAACAGAAGAACAGTGCTGAGTCCCTCCACATAAGCTTGTAAGCACATAAAGACTTATATTTCTTTTTTTGATCTGTCGGTGAAAAAAGAAGTCAGATGAAACTTGTGAGCGATAATTACGATTGCATTTCATAATATCGCTGCAATATGAACCTGTTAGGAAACTGCATCAATAATATTTGAGCATAAATACGGATCCTGCAGTGAACACAGAATAATTAGATGTTGTGGCCATAAACATTAATGGGGGTGCAGCTTTGGTGTAGTGATAGTTGATTTATTGTTGCTGTATCACACTCAGCCCTGTACCCTATACCATCGTGCGTTAGATTATAATTGGAAATAATCCACCAATGTGATCTTTGCACTCAGTGCCCGCAATTCATCCATGTCTGTACAGTACGTGTGTGTATTCGTCTGTGTAATACGTGTGTGTGTGTGAGGGGGAGTTAGTTTGTGTGTATTTCTGGCCCCTCACTTATGCTGCATCCAGCCTGCTTTCCCAGAGTACACTGCATCTTGCAATGGAGATAGATTACCCTGTCAGCCTTCTAGCAGAACCACTGCAGAGTGTCTTGTGTGTATAAGTTACCGTATCTGTGAGAAAGCATGAACGTGCATTCATGTGCATGTGCTTGTGAGTTTTTATCATATTTGCCTCATTGAATATACACATATCCAGCTGTGTTCATGTACATACAACCTCTGTGTAACTTGTATTGCCTTGCATACAACTATGTGTGTGTGCTCACATCTGTTTGTTACTATATAGAAGATTGTGTCTTCAAGTGCTTATTGTATGTGTCTAGATTTGTGTGTGCATACGGGAATAGCTGCATGATTGTGTGTGTGCACCATCTATTTCTGCAGTCTACTCTAGCGAGAACACTGGGTTATTAACGACCTCGAAAGCAGCATCATCCATCTGCTCCATGCACACACAAACATGTGCACACTCACATGGAAGCACACACACTCAGAGTTCACTTGAAAAGAAACAATATGTTTTATGTGCATTAGTTTGAGTAAGTGCATGCTTGTGTGTGTGTGAGTGCACATATGAGTGTAATAATTCTATATATAATGTTAGAGTGATTAATATAAATTTTTTAAAGTCTTGATGGTTTCAACCTTCACATAAACAATAATGACAACTGTCACTGAAGCAAAATGACACCTTATCTCCATACTCTTGTCTGCCTTTCCTTATCTCACGTCCTCAAAATGTCATCATGATCTATTCACTGAAAGAACGGAGAGAAAGAAATCGGAAACAAAAAGAGTGAGGTTGGAAGCAAACAACTGAAATTGAGGCATTCAAAGGTGTGATGGCAACTGGATGAAGGACAGGCTAAGACCATGGCAACGGGAAGCATTGAAAAGAGATAAAGGCACAGCAAAAAAAAACCAAAGTGCTCCTACAGAATGTGGTATCTGTCAAATGTAATGGCTTTTATTGGCTGAAAAAAAAAACTTGGTGGGGACCTGTAACTTAGCAACAGCCAATGACACATTTTTTTCAGTGAGGAGGTGGGAAGAGTGTGTATTATGGTTGTGGGGGAGTAGTGAGACTGTGTGAATGGGGGCTGCGAGAAAGTGCAAGATTGGTCTGGAGATCTCGCAAGTAATGAATCTGGAGTGGTGCCGTCAGAGACGATGAATGTGTGTGTGTGTGTGTGTGTGTGTGTGTGTGTGTATGGGGGGGGGGCACTTGTGCTGCATAAAGAGTGTAACAGTAACAGTGTGGTTGTTTAAGGGTTATTTTGTTTAAGGGTTATTTTTGTCCAAGACACATAGTGCCTCAAAGTGTATCATAAAAACAAACTAACGAGCTGCTTTTATTCAGATCAGTCCTTTAACATAGAGGGAGAAGTTTCACCATGGGCATTTCAATAAAATAAATACCAAAACCAGCAAAGTGTACCCAAACTCTCTCCAGAGAAAAAGGCTTTTTTTTTTGGTATTGCTTTCTCATTAAACTGAACATCCACTGTATCCATGGGAATTGGAGGGCAGCCCGTTTACAACTCTGATGAAACGTATCGCGTTAAAAGTATTCACTGAAATGTGATCAAAATAAAATATGGCTGCACATGGTACAGTTTTTACTGTGATAGCACAGTAAAAAAAAAAAAAAAATTCTGTGCACTTCTGATGGGAAGAAAAAACAGAGCTCTTCATTGCTTCCAAATTGCAAATTGGATAAACAATACAATGTAAAAACCCAAATGGTGTAATGGACCTTTACAAGGTAATTGCCCCATAGAATTATGTTTCAGATTTATGTTTGTTGTAATTCAAGCAGTATGATAATTCTCTCTTTTGTGTTTTTACTCTGATTCTGTTTGTCCTCTGCTAAAATGGAACATAATTTTTTATCCCTACTACTAATATAAATATCATAATGTGGTAACACCATCATTTTTTAAGGCTTAACTGACTAATAATATTACATTTTTGGTATCCAGTAACCTTTTAAAAAATAAGCGGACTTCTATTTACCTTCATGCCTCTTTAAGTTGCCTTTGCATGTTAAAAGGTGCTTCTCTGTGCTCCTGGAGATACCCGCAATATTTGATAAGTCTTTACTCGTTTCCGATTGGCCGTCTCTTCTCTGTTCACATGTCACATACTTGGGTAGAGGGGTATGAACCACAGTGCCAACAAGGATGTGCCCTGCCAAAACACGTCCTCATGCAAAGAAACCGAAACCCCCCGTTGGCTCCAGTGGTGCGGTTCTGTTGCTGACCCTGACCTTTCTGTGGAGGACGAGATGAAAGACGCCGTCTCTGCAGGGATCAGTATTGTTATAGCTCTGTTCACCTTATGAAATCAATGGGATAAATGTGTGCTCATTCTTCTCCTTGCCAGGGCCACAGGTGCCTCGGCTACAACCTCAGAAACGTGTCATGTGTTATATTTTTCAATGAGCCTGAATTATGTGAAAAATGAAAATTCATGGTAACTTCAGGGCTGGTCAGGAGAATATGTTTCTCAAGTACTATGACTGCAACATTAGTCAATGCGTTACTGCATTTGTTAATTTTCCGCAATGTTATTTCTTCCTTATTGCTGAAATGGTTGTCATTGTTATAAACTACAGCTGTTATTGGCTCGTTCTGCTGGTAATTTGACCGAACGAAGCTTTCTAAGCGCCATCTTTTTCGTCTGTGATTGACATGAATCCCTGGTATTGCGGCATATTTTCTCTGTATTCATGCAGCGCTTTGTGACTACTCTGCAGCCCTCCTCATAGAAATTCATCGGCACCGCACGGTTTATGTACTGTGTTTATCACAAGGTCATACTCTTGCATTTCCCCTGCCATCAAAACCTCTTTCCAGCGAGGTGACCAAAGCTGAAAACTCTGCAAAAACATACACGGTAGCACAAACAAATACCTGCATACCCATAGATACACAGGTGCTGATATATATATACACAACAGCCCAGACAAACCTTCACCTCCGATGTGGAACTGATACGCCATTGGGATCTGTGCCACACACACACACACACACACACACACACACACACACACACACACTGGTGGCAGAGTTCTAAGCAAGGGAGAGTCTGGCATTTGCTAATGGTTCTTTTGTTACATGACTCCTTCCCTCTTCCTCTCCTCTTTCTATTTATTTCTCTTTCTTGGTGTTTTACTCTTTGCCTCCAACTCTTGTTTCTTTCAATCCATTAATCTCGCTGTCTTTTCTGTCATTGTTGTCCTCCGTTTTTTGTTTTTTTTTGTTCTCCGTCCCCTCGCTGTATCTTCTTTCAAAGTCCCTGTCTCTCTCCCCGTCAGTACAGCAGATAATGAGGTGATTGCGGCTGCCAGCACAGTGCATCAATGCTTGTCGCTCTGCACTCCACTGTAATACTAACCACGGCCCCTGGTTTACTGTAATGCTAACCACGCACACTTACACGCAAGCACGCACACATCTTCGTTGCTCGGTCTCTTCCCCATTAGACCAATCTCCTTTCCTTCCCGTCTTCCTCTTTCAATGGTCCAGTGTAATATTTAATACGCACATCCTATCACTTCCTATTTCTGCCACAACACATTACAAATTGTACACCTCTTTCATCATAGCCTGTCTAATTGTTACATCATCCGTCTGCCCCAGTAGAAGGGATAAAGTCTCGTCAGCTTTTCTGCCCCACTAACAGATCTCACACTTAACAGCTGTGATATATATCCCTCCCTCCTTTATCAGCCACAGTGATGGAGACGCACAAGGGCCGCATCTGTGAATTTGAACCAGGGGAGCAATACACTGCAGTTACGCATAACTATAACAACCTTGCTTTATTTTCCATTGTTTTTTAAAATCTTTTGTTATTAAAAAGTTATATAACAGTAAGTGGCAGCATGCCATGGCTGCTTCTTGTGCAGCAAAAGAAGCAGAATAGGGGAACCATTAAAAAAAAAAAATCTGTAAAAAGAAAAAAAATGTTATCTGTTTCTATCCATTTTTCTAAGGTTAAACTAAATGTTTACAATATTTTGGCACTTTTCTATGTCCAATGCTTTCAATACTTGAACCGCTGGAAAGGAAGTTATTGTGACTCAGGCAACAACAACATGAGGTACGCTTTCAGGAAAAAAAAAAAAAAAAAAAAAGAAAGTGTGCAAACAATTTGGGAGAAAAAAAAATGTGGTTTTGCAGAAAAAGGGGATGCGAGGAGTAGAACTGAGAGCCTGAAATATGTAAGTAGGGGAGAGAAAAGCAAGAAAAAGCACAACAGAAACATACAACAAACAGGGAGCTGTTCAGCATGAAATCAGGGGATGGGAGGAAAGAGAAAATCAGAACACAAAAGATAAGGGAGCGGAAAAGTAGAAAGGGAGAGAAAAGAGAGGAGAAAAGAGGTTAGAGAGCTGTGTGTGCCACTTGGTAGTCATCGCAGAGAAGCTTTTCTCCATTCAGGAACTCGGCATGCAGCTGTCGCTTCAGGGAACTGCTCACACACACACACTCAGTCACAGATTCAAACACATGCACACACGAACGCACGTACACAAATGCGCACTTTCCCTCACACACACACACACACACGCACGCATGTACACACACACTCTACTGCTTTGGGCTATGCTTTGAACTGATCCCTGCCACTGGAGAAGCACACAGAGAGCTTGCTGATAATAATATTATCCTATGGCCTTCATTTGGTAATATGGCTTTATAGCTATGAAGAAATATGAATATTATGGCTTTCAGAGGCAGCTTAGGGAATTACATGGCTGTCATGGTTCTCAGCTTCAATAGAATATTTACATTCCCTATTTATCTAGGCACTCTGGGTGGGAAATCTATTAAGTTACCTTTGCCATGGTATGTGCTGGCATGAGGAACAGTCGGATGATTCTGCAAAAAAAAATAAAAATAAATAAATAAAACTGTAGGAAATGTATTGAGATGCCTTTGAGAGAAGGTCACAGCACAGCTGACTGGCACACATCTGGATAGAAAACAGCTGTGGCATGATGCAGCCAACAAATGCACAACAGAATTTGGGGGGAAAAAAAAAACAAAAAAAAACACAAGGATACAGGTTACATGATCCAATTGCAATGGATAGCCTGTTCTCTAGGTGTGACATTATTTAAATGATTTTAACCTTATCTCAGGCTCAGTAAGTGTAGCTCCTTTTTCACTTATTCGGCACTTCATTTCGACAAGTGCATTAGCTACACTCTCACATCCCAACGGTTTTGACTGTTAGCAGCTAACGTTAGCCTGAACACAGGTTGTAGTGCGTCGTGTGCTGAGAGATAACGTATTTGTGTGAAAACTGAATATTTGAGGGAATAGTAAATTCCCTCATGCTCTGTCTCCATGTTCGTTTTGCTCTGAACATTTGATTATGTAAGTCCCACTCTCCTGTATGATCGTTAAATGTGTGGTCCTGTGTCTTGAATGAATCTTCTGCTTTGTGTCTTCAGGAAAAAAAAAAAAAAAAAAAGTTAAATCTGTCATTTTATCTACAGCCTCCCACATTTTGAATATCTGTTAAGATTTTTTTAAAAATCCTCTAGTTTGTGGGAGGCTTTAGTCTCAGTCCAACACTGATCTGTCATATGAGCCACATCACAAAAAAAAAAAAAAGAAATCCCTGATTTCCCGTCTCACTTCTCTTGAAGCATGTAAAAATGTTAAGTGCCAATCTTGGATCGGTAATGATCGACCATTTTTACTGTCAGATTTCAACTGAACTTGCAGCTCTGCACTTTACAGGCAATGTAAGACATCTTTGCTTTCACAAAGTGTTTCTCATATTGGAACTAATGTTAACCATTTCCTTCTGTCCATATTCTGTATAATATATATATATTTTTTAGCCTATTGTCAAACCCTATCACAATCCAACATGGCATATTAGGTTGCCATATCTCCGTTTGGTCTTTCATTCACTCACACTAAAAATAAACATGTTTCTTGGTAAAAATCGTGCAAATTGCAACGCATTTGTACGTTTGTAATGAAGATCTGTTTAAAAATAGTGGCAGTACTGTATAACCTCCTGGAGACAGCATTGTTTGGATAAAATGAGACAGAAATCACTGCAGATTTGTCTATGAATATTGATATGCAGTTTTACTGTGTACACAGGAACAGAGGCGCACAGTAGCAAACACGTGCGCACGCTCAAACTTACAAGAAAATAAATGTGTGTCGGTTTTCCCGACAGATCATTTACATTCAATCATCTGAAATAGCGTGCGACAACACACAGGGATTTATTTAGAAACTGCTTTCAGATGTTTACTGTGCTTTCTGGGTCGCAGGGTGGCCGTATAGCCCGCGATAACAGAAAGCTCTTAGAATATTTATGTCTTTGACAAGTCCTTGATCAAGTGGTTGGGTAATGCGGTTGGATGGGTTTCGAATTTCCATTAGTAACCAGGTGAGACAAGCGAGACCCCCGAAATGGCAAAAACAATAACTACAGATGCGTATTTTTCTTCCTGCACAAAAGCTATCAATCATAGTATTTAATGATAGGAAAAAAAAAAACGCTGATTATGATGCCAAACAGTTTTACAAGGATTTCTAAGGTGTAGTCATCAATCTTGACTTCTGTATTTCTTGAAAATTGCTTTTGGATCAAACTGACTATTAGAATATATATAAACCATGAATGCATTATTCCAGCAATGCTGAAAGACATTAAATATTCTATTATAATATGTGTTTCTCTTAAAATAGTAGGATAATAATGATAAATGAGATGCAGGTTCCTTCCATTAATTTTTTGAGGAAGGGCCTTCCATCTAACTGACTACAATGGATACCCAACAGACTTACAAGGAAAATGTTTGAGCAGAACATTTGTTTTTACACACAATTTGTGTATTGTTACAAAATCACCTATATAAATGTGCACTGGCTGACAAATAGACAATGGAAACGTCCCTAAACTCCAGTGTATGTGAACTATTTGTTAAATCTGCACCAACAGGTTGGTGAATAGAATTCAAAATTGGTTTTCAAAAACTGATGATTAAAGAATGACATTATCACATTTTTTTTTTTAATAATCTTACATCTTTGCCATTGTGATTTGATGATCGGCGTTTATGTTTTCCTGTGATACTGCCGCTGTACAAAAAGAATATCTGGAAGACTGCACATTGCAACATGAAAACAAACAATGAAATTACGAAAATACAGACAATGAAAAAAGAATCTTAACACATTGTGCTTTTAGGAATGTCCTGCAATAATGGGAAAAAAAAATGCAAAACAGAAATCAAAGTGCACAAACACAACAGAAATGAGCTACAGTAGAAGACAACAGTAATGTGTGCGCAGACCTGGTTGACTTTTATTCTAAAATGTTGTACAAAAAGGGTTTTTCGGAGGCCTGGCTTCACACAACCACCTGCCCACACACAAAAAACACTGACCTAGTCCCATCTTTAAGCTTTGTGAACTCTCGCTCTAAAGATGTAGACTTCAAATATCCATTTTGCCCACATCAATCCTATTCAATTTCCAAGATAACTAATCTTAGATAAGCCAAAACATCTATGATACCGCAGCACATACTTAATTCAATTCAGATGTGCAGTTTACAAAGATTTCACAAATGAATAAAATAGAATTACTGTATATTGATAGATATCACAAGAGAGCAATCTTGAGTTATTTTATAAATATGAATTTGATAAATTCATTGTCTTAATTTCGAAACTTTTTTTCAAATACTCTAGTTATTGCATTGGCAGACTTTTAGAAATCCCTCATCCAAAGCACTCATTAGCACTGTTTTGTGTCACTCCACAGAGAAATTCACTGTGGGTATCTCAATTCCACTTTCAGCCCTCAGTGGCTATTTTGCCTCACCGCTTGGTTCAAACAAATGTGGAAGTAAAATAAAAATAATAATCTTGGACGTTTAAGCCATTTAGTTCACCCTTATAATCCCTTTATGTCAGATGTTTCTCCAGAGTTCTGGCAGAAAATTAAATGGTGAGAGTAAAGCAGCAGGGGCTGCAAGCATGAAGAAAAGTAGGATAGTGGTTAAAAAAAATTGTTCCACAAGCTCTGAAATAAAATGACTTTTCAAACCACCTCTAAAACTGTGTGTAAGCCAGTGTTACAATGGTGTAAAGGGTTGGCTGCAGAGAATCTTTGCAGCACAAGTACACATAAGACCTACTGTAGTTTGTCATACTGTGGAATTGTGCGCTGTGTAATACAGATTGAAACAGGCCAAAGAAACACACTTGTATCTTTTTTGTACAGCAATTCCCTACTGGCTTTCATGTCCAACAATGTAACAGTTATGACCCAAATGTGCCATTATGCGAGTGCTGCATTAACACAATTTTCTGCTAACAAGGAAACTGCTGACTTTTTTCCTTATTCAATGAATAAACAGATCGAATCCACTGTACAAGACCACAGTTAGCTGACTATGTAAAACTGAGAATAATGCAAAGGATCAATCTGAAAAGCTGCACCAGCACTTTGTTACAGTAAAAGGTCACTTAAAGAATGGTTGTGATATAGCAGTATCATAAATATCATAATAAGGATTCTCCAAACATTCTATGTGTCCTGAAAAAAAGAAAATAGACAAAAGCAGTGGAAAGTGTTCTGAAGGGGTCAAGTAGCACCAGTTGAAATTACAAAAGAAAACATATCCATTAGTTGGACTGAAAAGTAATGTATATAAAGGTGAATAAAGGTGCATCCAACAATTTGTCTTTAGCTCCATGTTTTCCTTTTAGCTCATGTCTGTTTCAGTCTCTGGATTTGCTGTTGTTGTTT